>OX359284.1:30902046-31397046 GCA_947179155.2 Hedera helix
AAGGTTAATTTCATATTTTAGTCTCTCGTTAACTTGACTCAGTGTTTCATATTCAACACCGTAAATCTTTTGTATAAACTATGCAGTTCTGATATTTATTAATGTCACTGCGTTAATGTCTGGACCTTATTTCTGTTTAGGTCGAACAACTAATTAGTCACTAATGGACCATACCCTTGGTTTAAGTTAATCACATCATTTAACTCGATGATTTATCATAATATTAACTGCATTGGTTAATATTTTAAACTCTTACTATTAATTAGTAATAACTTATAATGTTATTTAATTGTTAAATAACACTTTAAATAATCATTACTATTATTAATTTCTTTTTAATAATAGTTTACCTTAATCATTATTATTACTCTTTTAATAATAATTTAATTGCTTGTTAGTATTATTACCCTTTAATAATATTTTATTTGATTTCTCATTATTATTAATCATTTTAATAATAATTTAATTGTTCATCAATATTATTAACCATTTAATAATATTTGAAATCCTCACGTATCATTAGTAATTATTTAATAATAATTCAACCCTTAACTATTATTATTCAATAGTTAATTACTTGTTAAACAATATTATTAATTCCATAATAATATTTTAAATTAATTACATATCATTATTAATTATTGAGTAATGATTTAATTCTTAACTATTATCATTTAATAGTTAATCATTAATATTATCAATATATTTTAATTACTTAATAATCTTCTCCCGATTAAGTAATAATTTATTTCACTTAATTACCATCTAATTATTATTTAATATGAATTAAATAATAATTAATTAATTAATTATCCGTACTCATTATTTAATATTAATTAAATAATAAACAATTATACTATTAACTCTAACATCCTTTGATTACTATTTAATATAGAAAGCAATTAACCCTCTTTAATTATTATTTAATGTTAATTAAATAATAATTAATTAATTATCTTTATTTATTATTTACTCTTAATTAAATAAAATAATAAATAATTATGTTATCAACTTTACTTAACTGTAATTATTATTTAATTTTAAATAATAATTACCTAACTCTCTTTATTTATTATTTAATCTTATTAAATAATAAATAATTAAAGTTTAAAATCTTTATCTTACTCTAATTATTATTTAATATTAATTAAAGAATAATTAGCTATTTGCTTTCCTTTATTTACTATTTAATACCTAATTAAATAATAAATAATTAATTTATTTTATCCACAAAAGTTGATATTGTTATTAAATACCTAAAGAACATATTTAATATTTAATAACAATTTATTTATAATTTTCTTGAATTATTAGCTAGGTAGTCACAAATTAGTGTACATTGACACCATAAATAATATGAAAAATACCAATTTTTGAAAATAATACCATCTCCATACATATAACACTTCAAATAATCAGTAGGTTATTTTTTCATATTTTTCCAACTTTTAAAAATACTTTTTATTATTTTTCATACATTTAGTAAGCTTTTATTATTAAATAATTATGAAAAGTATCTACTGACATTATAAAAATAACATTAAATTCCAGAAAATAGTACACGTAATTCCAAGCAACTTTCTAGTTTTGACCATCACCGGAACCGGCCGGAAAATGGGTGAACCGGCCGCCGGAATGCTCCGGCCGGTTCACCGGAAAAAAACCGGCAGTAGGTTTTAATTATGTCCAGTTTTGGGGTCCCTTACAAAAACCTTAATAACTTAAGTTCTATAACTCCGATGGTGCTCTACTTTATATCGTTGCGTTCGTATCTTCTCGAACTACAATTTTCTATTATCGGATTCATTTTTTGGACACGATTTGACCTCCGAAATCATCCTGAAACCGGACTGTTCATGTAAAACTTCCGACAGTGGAGTGTTTTGCTAGAAAAATCATAACTAATTCATTTTAACTCGGATTTTAGTCATTTAAGTTTTAAAATTTACACAACTTCAAGATCTATCCAACAAAATTGACGGATCAAAAATCCGACTTACGGCTCGTGAACAGTAAATCCGGGAATGAGGCTACTCGATTTTTAGTTTTCCGGTAAACATCATTTTACAACTTTTGCTAAGTTTTTCCACATCAATGCTTATGGATCCATACCAAAAATCCATGAAACACTTGTTTAACATATCTAGCATGGATCTAGACTTAAAGAACATAAAGATGGCATTTTTACAATTTATTTCTTATTTTAATCACATAACAACCATAACTAAGGTTTTTTAGGATTTTCTAACCTTTTTGTTTTGTGTGCTTGCTTTCTCTTTCTTCCAAAATAGTAGATGAACCTCTAAGCTCTTCTCTTGGTTAAGAATGGGTTGAGTTGGCTTGACTCGGCTCGACTCGGTTGAGTTAACTCATTAGTTTATTCACTATTTCACTCAACTCACTTGGAACTCACTCCAACTCACTAGCACCAATATAAAAGCTCTCTCTTGCAACTTTTTTAAACTCTTAGCCAATGAACCAAGTGATTTATTTATAGTGGAGCCAACCTATACATACACACCTTGTAAGCATATAAATTGGACTTCAAGCATTCTACAAATTCTAGCCAAAAGAGGTTGAGTATTCCACACTTTTTCTCAACATTGCCCCAATTTTTGATTTATTTTTATTAGTTAACTTGCAAAATAAAAATCCTTCTAGAAGCTTTTAATTTGGATAAAAAAAATGGGCTTTCAATTTAATTGTTTGGGCTTACTATTCATCTTAGTTGGGCTACTATAAGACCAAATTAATTTACCAACATTGGGCTTAAACATTAATTTATTAGTCTCCCAATTTAAATAAATCATTGGGCTTACCTAATTAAATTAATACAACCAACATACAAATTCATACTTAATTAATTAAGTGGACTTGTTTAAAAATAATATATGAGCTAGCCTACTAGTATTTAACTACTAGTTGGACTATTAATTAATATTATTAATATTTCACATAGTTATTATTAATTAATAATTATATTAATTAATTTACATAACCCAATTAGACTTGCCCTAATTAAGCCTAATTGAATCCTAATTTGGGTTTCTCAACATACCACTCGCTCGGTATTAATTTCCTAAGTTTGTTCGTTAGTTTAATAACCCCTTTGATCGAACAACCTTAAAATAAATCATCGAATATTTAAATATTCATAATACCCTTTCCTAGGGTTTGAAATGATCACCCTTCATTAATTCACTAATTTAAAATTTAAAATTTTATTTATAACATTATTAAATTTTTAGGTTCATTTCAACTAGATTAGCTTAAATCGAATTACCGCAACAACCTAACTTATCTTATCCATCAAATAATTCATCGAATTTTCAAAGATATCATACTACCTTGTTTTACCCTAACGAATTATCTTTATTATAATTCTCTTATCTATCGAGTCACTAATCGCATCCTGAGTTAATGACTGATTTACTCGCCTCTCTAAGACATCTCTGCTCCAAGAGAAAATTTGCAGGGTTCTACAACACTTAGACCTCCCAGGTTCTTACTAACACATAGGAAAAAAATAAATTTATCCATCTATTTTCACCCTTCTCATAGAACTAGGTTTTTTTTTTTTTTTTTTTTTTTTATTTTTTACCACCTATATTAATCTCCTCAATATTTTCATTAAAAGAAATATTGTTAAATATTTGGGTTATTACAAATTGTAATTTAGATCATTGATTATTGTATTTATTAAAAATAAATAAATTAATATTCATTCATTAATGAACTATACTTTAAAATTTATTACTTTTTTCCTTTATTCTAATTATATATAGTGTTACAATATATCTAAAATACATCATTTAACAAGTGTTATTAATATCATTTAAATGTTATAATTATAGATTATAAATATTCATACACACTACAGTATTACTCCAAATTAACACATAAAATGGATATCTACTTATTAATGGGCATTTAAACATTAATAAGTAGAACATTCTTTTCGAATTTAGGATTTCAAAACTAATGAAAACTTATTTGAATTATAATTTAGAGCATTGATTATTATATTTATTAAAAATAAATAAATTAACATTAATTCATTAATGAACTATACTTTAAAACTCACTATTTTTTTTCATTATTCTAGTTATATATAATGTTACAATATATATAAAATATAACATTTAACAAGTGTTATAAATTTATTTAAATATTATAATTATAGATTATAAATATTCAGACACACTACAGTATTACTCCAAATTAACACATAAAATAAACATCTACTTATTAATGGGCATCTAAACATTAATAAGTAAAACATTTTTTTTGAATTTAGAATTTCAAAAATAATGAAAAAAATTTTAAATTATAATTTAGAGCATTGATTATTGTATTTATTAGAAATAAATAAATTAATTTTCATTTATTAATTAACTATACTTTAAAATTCAATATTTTTCCCCTTATTATAGTTATATACAGTGTTACAATATATCTAAAATGTATTATTTAACAAATATTATAAATATAATTTAAATGTTATAATTATAGATTATAAATATTTATACACACTACAGTATTACTCCAAATTAACACATAAAATAGGCATCTACTTATTAATGGACATTTAAACATTAATACGTAGATTATTCATTTTGAATTTAGGATTTCAAAAATAATGACAACCCATTTGAATTGTAATTTAGAGTATTGATTATTGTATTTATTAAAAATAAATAAATTAACATTGATTCATTAATATATATTATTTAAACTTTAAATTGTGATTGATTATGAGTAATTATTTAATTTTTTTCTTTATTTTTTGTAAATAATTTAAATGAATTTTATATTAGGTGATTGATAAACAAATCCAGATATCCAAATATTTGAAAAAAATAAACGAAAATAGATATTATCCGTATTCGGATATTATTTCGAATACCAGATACAAATAGTATTTTTAAAATCCACCGAATACCGAATACGAATACGGATAGCGAATTGATTTTTCAGATATTGATATGAATACTACTATATTCGGATTCGTTTATATCTATTTACACCCCTAATGATACCGACTATAAGTACATACCTTGTGATTTTGAGTCAAAGTATTTTTTCTACGAATGTGATTCTTGGTATTTGTTTTATAGATATGACTTTAAGTACTTGTTATACGAAGATTCATTTACGTTTTTCACTCTTGGTGTAAACACCTCTTGCCGGTGTATTTATGTTAATCTTTGGTATCTGGATCTGATGATAACTTAATCAAATATTTATAATTGTAATATAACTATTAAATTATGTGTATATGATTGATTTCACCGTTGGTTAAATTGAATGATTTAACAACGAGATTAATGTATAAATGTAAAAGAAAAATAAATAATATTGTAAAGTCCTTAAAGGAATAATCATTACACATGGACTTAGGGATCAAATTTGTTAGGTTGATCCAAACTACAAAGATAAATTATGTTCAGTTCTAATGATCAAAAATGTTATAATCAATTGTAAAAAGACTTAGAGATCAAATAATATTAGGTTGATCCATTTTATAGAAAATAGAAATTGTAATAGACTAGGAAGTCCAAGTTCAATTCGTAGGCTTAGTCTTAGTTACTCTGAGATCGCAAAGTGAATTAAGTAAATGAAAAAGTCGTCAAGTATAATGCACAAGACTGAGAGTTCATAGAGTGAACAACATAACAGATCATCGAGTAGAGTAGAGCAGATCATCGAGGTGAACAGAACAGAACAGATCATCAGCAAAGCAAAACAAAACCGTCAAATATAACAAAGCTGCAGAGCCAAGAAAAGAAGATGAGTACAAACTCTGAGTTGAGCATTAGACCATCGAAGAAGAATGCTTAAGCATATAACAGAAGAAATCACCCACTTCAATACAAAAGATTAAAAAGAGAATCTTTCAGATCTTAGAGCAAAGGTCATCTTATAAAGATCAACACAAACATAAAGAGTTCGTATAATTTAGTTAAGCAAATCAATACTGCAAAGTAAAGTAAAAAATGTTCAAGTTGTAGAGTGAAGACAAAAAGGCTTAAAATTGTATAGTAATGCCAAGAAGCTCAGGATCTTATAATGGAACTTAATCAAAGATTATTTGTAAGACCCTAAATTTTAATAAATAGATTTTAATTTTTCTCATAATTTTATGCCTAACAGTAAGGTGTTAAATTAATAAAAAATAAAGTTAAGGATGTTATGTGCAAAAAAAATTATGTTGGACAATATTCGATTGGTCGGGAAATATTCGTTCTGTCGGGGAATATTCGTATGACAGCACTAAAATATTTAGTTATAGGTAGTGGACTCTACAACGAAATATTGTCGGATGTAGAAAATGATAGCAGTAGCCTTTTTAAATAAAAATGGTCAACGGTATTATCACTTTTAACTGTTAAAATACCTAGTGATAAAAGTATTGTAGCATATGGTATTTTACAGCAGCACACGGTATTACACAATGTTTAAATTATTGAACTGATAAAGTGGCTATTGTACAGTATTTCATCAATAATTATCATTACACAGTATATTACATTATTGAATCAATAATTGTAATTACATAATATTTTATATTATTAATTGCACAGTGTTCCATATTATTGAATCAATTATTGTCATAATACACAACATCTTGCATTATTGAGCCAATAATTGTTACAGTAGTAGTCACGAGTATTAAACAGTTAGACATATTTATTATTTGAAAAACACTGTATGTTCAATAATTAAGACATTAAATCAATAAAATAATATGTAAGTGTGTAGCACGTGTAAGTGTGTAACGCATGTAAATATGTAACATGTTTAGGCGTGAAACGCGTGTTAGTTAACGAACGGTGCAGATTAAAGTGTGAAACATGTGTTGGTTGATGAATGCTGGGAAGCTGTCGCAAGCAACCAAAAATAAAATCTTACTTTGAAAAATATTAATGTAGTAGTGAAAGTAAGAGTCGAACCCACAGAGAGTGAATTGTTTTAATAAATCTAATATTTTCAAAAATATCTAATTAAATGGGGGGTTTTGAATTATTAATTAACTAATTAAAATAAAACTAAATAATAAATAATAAAGATGAGAAAAATCAATTAAAAACAAACTCCAGTTCCTTAGTTCAGTATTCCCTTCTTTTAATTAACAAATTAATCAAGTTATTATTATCTTTTCCTTCAATTGAAATTAATAATCCTAGATAACCGACAATCGCCAAGCTACCCGAAATCCTCCTTAAATTATAAATCTAATGCAGCAATCGCTCACAAAAGACCCTAACTATCATACAACCTAGAACTATCAGTCTAGATTTAATATAACAGTTGCATTAAAAATTAGAGAATTAGATTATTCCAAGCAACAATCTCAACATCGCGGACCATTTAACTTGCCATCTTGATAACCATAATAATATTCAAAAGTTTGGCCACAATTAAATATTATTAACTGCTACTTATGATCAGATAAAATATCGTTTGCTTAATATTAAATCTTAATCTAGCATATGACAAAAACTTAATTAATTCAACTGGCCAAATCAAATTAATCAAATAAACATCATAAAACAATTAAAATAGATCATCAAGAATAAATCTCATACATGAAGGAATAAATAATAAAACTAAATTAAAATATTAATTAAAAATAAGGTTCAACATCCCTTTAGAACTGAAAAATAAAAACTAATCAAACATAATAAAAATAATACCTACTAGTTGAAAAACTCTCTCCAAGAAATTAGGAGAAAGATCTCCCAAAAGCTTACTATGAATAATGAGAGAGCTTGACCCTCTATTTATAGGCCTCTAATTTGTCCAAAACCTAATAGGATTTACAATTAAAAATAAAAGAAAAAGAAAAATAATTATTATCCTAACCCTAGTTGGAATTAAAATCCAATTTGGAATCAAAAAGTAGCAAAAATCCAAATAATTCCGTTTTCCCAGCATTAATGTGCAAGCAAACGCGCCCTGAACCGCCACAGTTGACCGGTCAACGCGGAAACCGAGCGTAGTGACGTCATCGCCCAGGCCGCGCATTGCGCGGCCGCCTATTTGCTTCCAAACGACGTCGTTTCTACTCCCGCGCTCGCTGCTTTGTCCGCTTCTCCGCGCATTGCGCGGTCGGTTTCCATTAATCGCTAAAACGACGTCGTTTCAGTTCCCGGTGCTGATTTCCTACCGCGCGCATTGCGCGGCTGAACTTTCGGTATTTACGGTTCTGCCCCTCCGCGTTTCAGCTTTTTACACTTTTGCCCTTCCACCTTTAATTTCCTACAAAATAAAATATAAAAATAAATAAAAATAATATAAAAATAATAAAAATCCTAAAAACACATAATAATAAATAAAACTCCTAAAATACTAAAAATACATAAAAACACATAAATAAAAAGAAATATAAAATTACTATAAAATTACCTAAATTAACATAAATTAACTAAAATCCTATAAAACATGTTAAAACCAAAATAAACTAAATAATTAAACATTTAAGCACACAATAAATATAAAAACTAAGTATTATGGCCTAAAAATATCGTATAATTTAGCTCTATCAAATGCTTTAGATTAAAAGATGAGATTAAAATGTGTAACGTGTGTGTGAAAAAGTTAGTTAGGCTCTGGCTATAAATATGGGGCTTAGCATAAGGAGTTTCATACATTCATCACTCAATATTTTTTTCACTCTCTAAATATTTTTTAGTATAAGTGTCTTTCTGAAATATTAAAATTATCTTAAACGTTGAAGATCTGGATGGGTACGAGTATTGTTCAAGTAAGTTTTTTTTTTTTATAAAAGTTATATAAACACTTACATACATATCAGTTTACAACTCTTACTTTAAAAGACTCTTCTATTAGAAGATTTATTTTGAAAAACTTTTTTTGAAATATCATACTTTGAGAAATTATTTTCTTTAAAAATTGTTTTGTAGTATATTTATACTATATAGTCACTTTGACAATTTTATATACATAAAATAGGTATGTGTTACTTCCTAATTAAATTATGGATATATATATATATATATATATATATATATATATATATATATATATATAAGTTGATCAATCTCATAAAAGTTGTATTTAGTTACGAGATAAGGTAAGGGATATCATTTTCTTTTAAACTCTTAAACTTATTACAGTAAGGGGTATCATTCTTTTCATCATCATAAAGGGATATCATTTTCTTTCTTACTTGTAAGTGATACCATCTTTTTTATCTTTTATCACTTAAACTTACTACGGTAAAGAAGTATCTCATTTATACCTCTAATATTATTAAACGGTAAAAATTCTTGAATTAATAATTCATTAATATTCCCTTAATAGTTTGCATTTCAACTAATACCCTTTGACAAGAACATTCCTATTAAATTTCCATCTTCATATTTGAACTGTGAACTTATGGACCTTGAACTTTTGAACTGTAGACATTTATTTGAACAGTGAATATTTTGGACTAATTCCTTATACCGTAAACCTTACCGTTGAACTTTTTTTCTATGGATCTTGGACATTACTCTTGGACTCGAACACCTTTTTCTCTACATCATGTTGATAATTTGGACATTATTTGAATCTGGACAAAGTAAAATTTGTTAACTCCTAATGTTATTGTTTATCTTATTTCTTCTGTTCATTATTTATATCTCTGTTGTTATTTCAATCATCAAGAATCAAGTTGTTCTGAATATATGAGGCCTGGGACATAGATGATAAATTAAAGGCGATATAGGTTAAAGGCGATATAGGATAAATGCGATATAATTGTTAGGTGTCTTTGGTAGGATGACAAGGACACGTGATGAATATTCTCTTTGGCCGGGGGCAAAAAAGAACTGTTGTTTGGCATGATCATGATCAGTGTTGTTTCAGATGATAAAAGTTGATGATGATTTTCTTAAAAAGAGACGCTAGTAGACATCATGATCTACTTGATTCTTTTAATGGTGGTTATTTAACTGCAGTTGAAATTTGTTTAAGAATTTAACTACTATTTTTGATTTAAATCTTGCTGTTTATATTACTTTATTAATAACTCAACTGCAGTTGTTGATTTAAAACTTGTTATCTAGCGGGGAGGAAAGGGGAATGAAGTAGCTGTCCAAGTTAATTGTTATAGTAGTCTTCACTGTATTGTAGAATAATAATAATTGTGAATACTTAGTTGTGTATTATTGGGTACTGAACAATGTATTGTAATAATTTTATTGTAGTATTTTGACAACTCAAATTAGGTAGTGTGGGCTCAATTTGGGGGCTTCACAGTTGGTATCAGAGCTTAGGGATATGATCTTGCATGAATATCTGAGATTAGAACTAAGAGGGAAGAGACGATTAGAATCCTTCGCTAGTGTGTCCTACCTAAGTTAAATTTTGCTAGTTGGCTTGAATGAAACGACAAAAAGTGACAAGTCAGTTTGTTTAAACTAAACTTTGTTTTGTGACCACATTTCAGAATGACATTTGAAAATCAAGGGATGAATTATGTCGCAGAAAACCAAGAGGCTACAAATAATCCTCCTGCAGCTTCCAAAAATAATGCAAGTGGCCATGTGAATTATGATGGTTTCTTTAGAAACTTTATGCAATTCATGCAAAATTAAGCGAGGGGGACTCCCACCGGTGGAAATGCTGGTAATTCAAGGATGGTCATTGCGAAGCAGTTTAAGGAGTTGGGACCGCCCAAATTTTTTGGGTAGTCAGACCCACTTAAGGTAGAAGCAGATTACAAAGATATTTGATGTTCTGCGCTGCATTGATGATTAGAAGGTCTCATTTGCTACTTTCATGCTAAGAGGAGAAGCAGACTATTGGTGGGAATCGATAAAACGTGCCCATCATTCAGCACTTGAGATGTCCTATACGGAGTTTCAGGATTTGTTTAATGAGAAGTATTGTCTAGAAAGTATCCGTTATATGAAAGAGGTAAAATTTATTAAATTAGAACAAGGGAACTTGACTTTTTCTCAATACGAAGCCAAGTTTGCGGAGTTATCCCTATTCGCGCCTTATTTGGTGGACGATGAAGCCCGAATGACTCGCATGTTCTTACGAGACTTGAAACCCAAAATTCACCGACACCTCATCTCTTATAAACTTTGTTTATATTCGGATGTGGTGGATATGGTTCAAAGGGTCGAACAAGAAGATGAAATAATGCAACCAAGAGTCAATGACCAACTAAGAGGAAGAAATAACGATAACAATTGCCAGAACGAGAACCGTAGAGGCGACAATCACCATTTCGGAAATAGTAATCACTTCGGTGGTAATTCTAGTCCAGATAACAGAATGGGAGAAATAAGTGAGAACAATTTCAAGAGAAAGAGATCCCACAACGATTACAGAAAGACACCAACATCAGCACCGGTAATAGTTTCAAGGAGATGAGATCGATCACCCATAAAATGCTACAGGTATGGGGTCAGGAGGGTCATATCTGCCCAAACTGTACTCAGCAATCCAAGTCTTGTTATAATTGTGGGAAAGAAAGTCATATTGCTCGATTTTGTCTTGTTACAAAATCAAGTCCAACAACGATGATGGCTCCAAATGCTAGCATAGACAAGGAAAAATCTGTAGTCTAGCGGAGAGCTTTTGTTATAATGACTCAGAAGGCACGGAACCTGAACGAGGTGATAACCGGTAAGCTATTCACAAACTCTTGTGAAGTCTATGCCCTATTAGATATTGGTTCTACCCACTCTTTTATCTCACTTGCATATACTCAACGTTTAAATTTGATTCATGAAAATTTAGACTTTGACTTATGTGTTGAAACTCCATTAGGGGAAATAACCGTTACATCTACTGTTTATAAATCTTGCTTGGTTTAAATCAATAACCTTACCCTACCCGTTGACCTTATCTCTTTGGAAATGCATGAGTTTGATGTGATTTTAGGAATTGATTGGTTGACTACCCACCATGCTAAAATTGATTGCATCCATAAGCTCATTAGCTTTTATATTCCTGACCAACCTATCATGCAAATTCAAGTAACAAAACCTTTGAAATCTGTAACCGTTATTTTTAGCCATAAAGTCATTCGTTTATTAAAAAACAAGTGTCAAGCCTTCCTAGCTTATATCACTAATCTAAATAAAAATTCGGTAAACTTAAACAATATTCCTATTGCTAATGAATTCCCTAATGTGTTTCCCGAAGAACTTCCTGGCCTACCCCCAGACCGTGAAATTGAATTCTGTATTGACTTTGAACTCAATACTAAACCTATTTCTAAAGCCCTATACCGAATAACTCTCATAGAACTTCAAGAGTTGAAAGTCCAACTTCAGGAACTCCTAGATACCAATTTCACATGACCAAGTACGACATCTTAGAGTGCCCCTGTTCTATTTGTAAAGAAGAAGGATGGGAGTATGAGATTGTGCATTGACTATCGAGAGTTGAATCATATCACCATCAAGAATAGGTATCCGTTATCTCGAATTGATGACTTGTTTGATCAATTACAAGGTGCTCAGTATTTTTCAAAGATCGATCTTCGATCTGGTTATCATTAGTTGAAGGTTAAAGCTGATGACGTTTCAAAGACTGCCTTCAGAACTCGCTATGGGTATTATGAGTTCTTAATCATGCATTTTGGACTAATTAATGCTCTTGCAGCCTTCATAGACATGATGAACCGAATATTCAAAGAATATTTGGATCATTTTGTGGTTGTCTTTATTGATAACATTCTCATATGCTCCAAGAGTCGTGAGGATCATGAACGACACTTGTGATTGATACTCCAAAAGTTACGTGAAAATAAGTTATATACTAAGTTGAAGAAATGTGAGTTTTGCCTTGAGGAAGTAACATTCCTTGGGTATGTGATTTCTAAACAAGGAATATCGGTTGATCCCGCGAAAATTGAAGCAATTTTAGACTGGGAGCAACCTAAGACAATAACCGAAGTACTAAGTTTTTTGGGTCTAACTGGTTATTATCGGAGATTTGTAGAATATTTTTCTCAAATTGCCACTACACTAACTCAACTGACTTGAAAAAATACAAAATTCGAATGGAGTAAAGAATACGAGAAAAGTTTTCAGGAACTCAAGAGGAAACTCGTTTCAGCCCTTGTTCTGATTATACCATCAGGATCAGAATGATTTGTTATTTACACTAATACTTCAGGTAGTGGTCTAGGATGCGTTCTTATGCAACACGCGAAAGTTATAGCTTACGCCTCTCAACAACTCAAAGATTATAAGAAAAATTACCCTACTCATGATCTAAAATTAACAGCGGTCATTTTAGCATTGAAGATATAGAGACACTACTTGTACAGGGAAAAGGTGGAGATCTTTACAGATCATAAAAGTCTCAAGTATTTCTTCACCCAGAAGGAACTCAACATGCGACAGTGACATTGACTTGAGCTTTTAAAGGATTATGACCACACTATCCAGTATCACCCAGGAAAGGCGAACGTGGTAGCTGATGCATTGAGTAGAAGATCATATGCGAGTACAAATGCAATACTAACAACACAAATGTGTATTTTGTACGATTTACAAAAGATGGAGATAGAGCTAAAGTCACCAGGAACCCATATGAGGATCGCGCACGTACGAGTAGAACCAGCTTTAATTGATAAAGTCAAAACTGGTTAAGCTACTGATCCAAAACTGATGAATATGATGAGGAAAGTTCGAGAAGGTGCTATTCTAGAAGCAAGAATCGATGTGAAATGGATACTCCGAGTCAACTTTCGGCTCTATATTCCTAACGACCTTGAATTGAAATATAAAATCATGATGGAGGCACACAATACGCCATTTGTAACTCATCCTGGAAGTATCAAAATATATCGTGACCTTCGACATACATTTTGGTGGATCAATATGAAGAAGGAGATCGCTGAGTTTGTCTCAAGGTGTATGACGTGTCAACATGTTAAGGCGGAGCATCAAGTGCCTAAGGGTCCATTACAACCACTTGAGGTTCCCGAATGGAAGTGGGAACATATCAATATGGATTTTGTGACAGGTCTTCCTAAAGTTTCTCAAGACTTGGATGCGATTTGGGTCATTGTAGATAGATTGACTAAGTTCGCTCATTTTTTGCCTATATGAGAAAATTTTTCACTTGAGCGTCTAGTTACTATGTACATAAGTGAGATTGTGAGAATGCATGGCATGCCAATATCCATAGTTTCTGATAGGGACCGTAGATTCACTTCACGATTTGGATCAGTCTACAAAAAGCTATAAGCACCGAACTACGATTTAGTTCTGCTTATCATCCCCAAACAGATGGACAATTAGAAAGGACAATTCAGACTCTTGAAGATTTATTGAGTTTTGTGTATTAGACTTCAAAGGAAGTTGGAACAAGTATTTATCATTGATTGAATTCTTCTACAACAACAGTTATCAAGTAAGTATAGGAATGACTCCATTTGAGGCTTTGTATGGACGAAAGTGTCGCTCTTCAGTATGTTGGAATGAGGTAGGAGAAGCAAAATTGTTGGGACCTGAGCTAGTGTGCATGATAACAGAAAAGATCCAAATGAACAGACGATGAATATAAGCTGCACAAGAACGATAAAAGAGTTATGTTAATCTTCATCGAAATGACGAAAGTTTCAACGTTGGAGATCATATATTCTTACGTGTTTTCCCATTGAAAGGAATTACAGGTTTGGAAAGAGAGGAAAACTCAATCCTCGATTTATTGGCCTATTTGAAATTCTTGACCGAATAGGAACTGTGGCCTACAGACTAGCTCTACCACCAAACATGTCCCGCATTCATAACGTTTTTCACATATCTATATTACGTAAATATGTAAAGGACTCAAATCACGTTATTGAGTTGGAGCTAGATGAGATAGTGGAAGATTTAACGTATGAGGAGGTACCTGTCAAGAACTTGGATAGGAAGGAACAAATCCTACGCTCAAAGATTATACCTTAAGTCAAGATTTTATGGAAAACCAAGATACTGAGAAAATGACCCGGAAGTTGGAATTTGAAATGAGAGCTAAGTATCCCAATCTCTTTGAAATACTAGGTACGTAAATTTCGAGAACGAAATTTTATTAGGAGGGGAGGTTGTAAGACCCCGAATTTTAATAAATAGATTTTAATTTTTCTCATAATTTAATGTTTAACAGTAAGGTGTTAAATTAATAAAAAGTTAAAGTTAAGGATGTTATGTGCAAAAAAATTTATATTGGATAATATTTGTTTGGTCAGAAAATATTCGTTCTGTCGAAAAATATTCGTACAACGGCGCCAAAATATTTAGTTATGGGTGGACCCCACAATAAAATATTGTCGGATGTAGAAAACGATAGCAGTAGTCTTTTTAAATAAAAATGATCAACAATATTATCACTTTTAACTGTTAAAATACTTAGTGATAAAAGTATAGTAGCATGTAGTATTTTACAGCAGTACACGGTATTACACAATGTTTAAATTATTGAACTGATAAAGTGACTATTGCACAATATTTTATCAATAATTATCATTATATAACATTTTACATTATTGAATCAATAATTGTCATTACACAATATTTTACATTATTAATTGCACAGTGTTTTATATTATTGAATTAATAATTATCATTACACAATATCTTGCCAAATTTTATGTAGGAATTTTTTATTAAGGTATCAATATATCGAAAATATCTCTTAATATATCACGCATTTTAATTTTATTAATATTAGTCATAAATTTTATTATTAAATTAATGTCCTAATGAAACTAAATTCATTAACATTAGAAATTTTATCAAATAATATATGTGAATTTTTTGACATACAATAACTATAAAATTAGTTGAAAAATTATAATGTATTTATTATTAACTAATTGTCATAACTAAATTAAAGTTTATTAAAACTTGGGTTTCATAGTTTTATTTGGATTATAATTTCAAGCAAATTGTGTCAATATAAACACTACTTTAAAATTCTATTACAAACTTAAATAGAATTAAAGTAATTATTTTCTCATATTCATAACTAAATAAATCTACAGTCCATTCAATTAATCTTTAGCTTAATAATTGATCGAAAAAATCTACAATATATAATTTAACGACTAACTAAATATTTAATATGCAATAATTTACTAATTAAAATTATATTATCTTCCAATTAATATTTACCCAATATTTAATTATTATTAACAAAATAAATTATTATTTTATTTTGCACGTAGTTAGTAAACTTGTAAAATAATTATACAAGTAAAATTTCACTAATACCTTGCACCAAGTTTTTATCTTGTTACTTTAAAGGTAAAAAATATGTTCATATAAAAAAGTAAAATAGAAATATCCCTTTCGATTTAAAAAATATCCCCTATATGTTAGTAATCGAGTCGTTAGGAGGTTTTTAGTACACCATTCATAAACCTCTCTTATCATCTCTGCCACTCTCTCCACCCTATCCTTCCGCCACCACTTCCACCGCCGAGCTCATGGCGTGCTCGTCCTCCATAATCAATATCTCCTCCATTTGCCAAATCCTATCTAATGAACTCTCCAAAAGACCCACCACAATTCCCCCTCTTTCTCTCCCCTTTTCTTCAGAGAAGTCCCATTTCACGGGTCATAAGGCTTCTATTTCTTCCCGTTTTAAACAAACCGGCGGAGCTGGTTGTGGGTGTTCTTCCTTTGTTGCTTCGGCAATTGCGACACCGAATTCTTCGGTTTTGAGTGAAGAAGCGTTTAGGGGGCTTGGTGGGTTTGGAAAGGACTCTTTGGATGTGAGTGAGAGTGAGTATGATGAGTCTGAAGATGATGTGGGGTCAATTGGAAGTGTTAGTAATGATGAACTTGAAGTAACTAAGTTGGGTTTGCCTCAGAAGCTTGTTGAGACACTTGCAAGTAGAGGAATTACTGAGCTTTTCCCAATTCAAGTGAGTAAATTGTTTTTGGAAAAAAAATTAATTTTATGTTCGGTACTGTTTTTTTGAACTTAGTTTCATAGTAATATTAGTTGGTTCATTATGTGTATTTGAAATTTACTGTTTTATTGCTCAGCTTGATACCCAATTTGAAGCACTTGAAGTAGGTTGATTTGTTAGTAGATGGATAAGGTTCTAATTTAAAAATAGGTTTAGGTTACTTAGGGAGGAAAAATAAAAGAAAAAATGAATTAATTGCAACTATAGTTCTGCCAACCAAGAACATCTAAAAGTTGACGGTTAACAAGGAGATTTAAGACTCATCGAAGATATTGATGGTCATACTCTATCAAAGAAAAGGTTTTTCTTTTGATATTTATATTGGTGGCATTGGATATGGTTTATGAACGGGACCTGGCTGTTTCCATGGAGAAAGGGATAGTTTGTACTACTAGTTTTAAGTACTTTTGTAGGAATGTTTCCATTCTCATGTTTTCAATTCGATTGTTCTCAAGGTTCTGATGATTGTCAATTAGTTTGTTAAAATCATTCATAATGAGTGAGGCTTATCAAATAAACTAAAATCTACTTACTGGTATTTATTTCGGTATCCCAACTCAGGAAGATTTGACGAATCACTGTACAATTTTAGTGAAAGGTTATATTTGTCCTCTAGATTACTCTAACAATATTTAAATTTAATTGAATAATATATTAACATAAAGTATTCAGTGCAGAAAGTTAGCACCAAAGCTTTTTGTGCTTAATTTTCAGTGTTTTTTTTAGCAACCCTTGGTGTTTGTCTGCATTTTTTTGGTATTGTTTGATGAATATCGCTTCCTCCCTCACTCTGTCACTTTTACTTGTGTCTGTAAAAATTCATATCACATGTAGCTTTTTCCCCCCCCTTATATTTTCTGAATTGCCTTTGATCTGTAGAGAGCTGTGTTAATGCCTGCACTGGAAGGTAGAGATATAATTGCTCGCGCAAAGACTGGGACAGGGAAGACATTAGCTTTTGGTATTCCAATTATAAAATGTCTTACTGAGGATGACCAAGAAAGAAGTTCTCAGCGGTACCTGCGAAATCATACAAGTGTATCCTGTTTTAATTATTTCATGCGAAATCATACAAGTGCATCCTGTTTTAATTATTTCATTAGAATAATACATTTCCCTTATCTTGTTTGTTTCTTTGAAGGCGGTCTGGTCGACTTCCCAGAGTATTGGTTCTTGCACCAACAAGGGAATTAGCAAAGCAAGTAGAGAATGAAATCAAAGAGACTGCACCTTATTTGAGCACAGTTTGTGTATATGGAGGAGTCTCTTACAACATACAGCAAAATGCACTCACACGTGGAGTTGATGTGGTGGTCGGAACTCCTGGTAGAATTATCGATCTGATCAATAGCAATAGCCTCAAGTTGGGGGAAGTTCAATTCTTGGTCCTTGATGAAGCCGATCAAATGCTTGCTGTTGGCTTTGAGGAAGATGTGGAGATGATTCTAGAAACAATTCCTGCAGAGAGGCAAAGTATGCTTTTCTCGGCAACTATGCCTTCATGGGTAAAGAAACTCTCCAGGAAATATTTGAATAGTCCCCTGACCATTGATTTGGTAAGTGCTTGCTTTTCAGGGTTCCTTCTTCCTTGTCTGGCTACAATACGAGTCAAAATTTTAATTTATTTGCTCAGATATTTTAAGAGTATGGATGTACACTTATTACTAGCTTCTTTTTCTACTTTCATATAACGTAATATTTTGAGGTATATTCCTTTATCAGTTATGCCTTGGTGCACACAAGTACATGCATCACTACTGTTTGTTCTGCATTTTGGACATGTCAGATCAAGATTGACTATTTAGTAAATGTACAGAATCTGCTCATGTGCTTTGCTGTTAGACTTTATAAAGGTCTTAGCCCCATTACCATGTTGGTAGACAAAGTTGAAAAATGATAATTTGAATATAGTATTAAAAATTTTGTGTGCAAAATAATCACTTAAATACAGCATCTCAACTGTTATGTGGCAGTATCATAAAACTGTTTAATTGCATTTTTAACTTCTCAAGTAGTTATTGGGATACTCTTTGACTTGTTACATCTCAATTGTATTTTGTTGTTAACAATTAACATCTTAGCATCTTACTAGTTCTGTTTCTTGTCCCACTTGGAATTTTATCATCCTTGTATTAAATCTTTAAGGACTTTTCTTGTATCAAAATGTTTGATTTTTTTTTTTTACTATTTGACTATGTGATGTTTTAGTTGTTTAGCATTTGATTTCACAAAGTAGAATGAAATTTTTTCTGCTTACTTTTGTTTCTATGAGATCTGATGTTTCCGACTGTTCAATACTGAAAACATGCTTTCAGGTACGTCTTTAATATCGATCTTAACCTTAGCTTTGATTTTTGTTATCATCTTCATATCAGTTACATCCCCACCCCCTCTCAACACTCAGCTCCCATTTTTAAGGGATGTTATATTTGAAGGCATACTTCATTTGTCCTCTTTTCTAGTTTCTTTTTCTTTTCTGTTGTCTAGGTTTTGTTTGCTTTCACAGACTGCTTGGTATCCCAAAACCTCCCTGTTTCCAGTATTTAATTTCAGCCTCGAGAATTAAACTAGGTGTGTTGGTCTGTCAGCGCACCTGGAGGCGTTACTATAATGTCATTAGTTAATAAAGAATGTTAGCAGGACTACTTCTTGGCCTGCATTCGTTTTGTGGTCTCTTTGGTGGTTGCCTGGTTGGTGTGAGGGTCAAATGTTATTATCACTGAGACAGAAAGCTAGTTTTAACTAATTTGAAATAATGAAAAATTAATAGCTATCTAATGACATTTAATTTTATGTCTTGATTCCCCACCCTACCTTTTCTTTGCCTCTATTATTTCCGTGAGATATATCCATTACGTGTACGTTCACTAAAAAGTTATGTTTAGCAGACTATTTTGAAGTTTGTTCATCTGTTATTTGTTTCTTTTAGGTTGGCGACCAAGAAGAAAAACTGGCAGAGGGGATCAAACTGTATGCATTACCAACCACTTCAACTTCAAAGCACAGTATTCTGGCTGATCTTGTAACGGTATGATTTAGCATTTTGTTTCATTGGATGTGCTTCCTTTATTGTTTACTCAATAGAGGTTGAGTTTTCATTATGCAAGTTAACAAAATGTCTAGAAGTTTCATAGGATTACGTTTGACTTTGATTTTGGCATATTTTCAGGTATATGCAAAGGGTGGGAAGACCATTGTTTTTACACAAACAAAACGAGATGCTGATGAAGTCTCATTAGCATTGACAAATAGCATTGTTTCAGAGGCTCTGCATGGTGACATATCTCAACACCAGAGGGAGAGAACTCTAAATGCATTTAGGCAAGGGAAATTTACTGTCCTTGTTGCCACTGATGTTGCATCTCGCGGGCTTGATATCCCGAATGTCGATTTAGTAAGTCAATAGGGTTTCTTTTATGGCATAATATCCTCTCAATATCTAATGTTGTCACATTTTTGTAAAATTCTTTATTTTATAGCAATGTTTATATTTAGAAATTTAATCTTTTAATAATCTTAAACTTTTCTATAACAACCTTTAAATGTCTGGCTTCCAATTTCGTAGCTTTTCCCTAATCTCCTTGGCACTTTTTTTCCCCATCTTTTTGTTCTGCCTGATAACTAAAGTAATTTACCAAAATATGTTATTTTGTTTTGTTGTAGTCTTTTGAAGTCATCCTGTAAATACATGCGAGTTATGTGTAAAAAGGAAAATAAAGCATGCCAAGTTATTACTTATTATTATGTGGTTAAGAATCAATTATGGAAAGCATTCATTTAGTCATATCTGGTCTTATATACTTCTATCCACCAAAGGATGGCACAAGTACAAGTTTTGCACAAATTAAGAAACTAATACAAGGAAAGAGTATATTTTATGTTTCAGTTTTACCCTTAAGCTTAAATATCAAATAATGGGCCTCATTTAAGTACTAAGGGTGATACTTAAATATAGAACAATGGGCCCCACAGTATGTCCTTTGAGGGTTATAATGTCTTTATAATACAAAATTATGTACACAATCTAGCCACACGCCATGGATGCAGGGAGTATGTTACGACACTACACAATCTGTATTGTCACTTGCAGTGAAGTTCTAAATAGCTTACCATATGAGGAAGCTGTTTGCAATTATGAAAATATATGCTTGTATTATACAGTTTGGAATCACAATAGCTGTTATTCATCATTACATTAATCGTTTTAAGTCTAATGCTTGAATCGGCAGGTTTCTATATAATATTGTAATCACAGAATCTAGCCTTTAAGTGTTTACTTGATTGTTTTGGATATAGTAATGCATAAGTTGATAGATGCACATTCTTGATTCATTTGTCGTGCTAATGTTATAATTCACAACTAGCTAAATTTGTTTGGATATGTGTGTGTACGTGTATACATTACAATACAAATGCTCTAACTTAAAATAATTTTGGGGTTTATTTGTTATGGGAGTTCTGTCCACAATTTGCTTCCAACATATTTTTAAAGTCTTTGCTTCTCTTTTCTCCTTTCTCCAGGTGATCCACTACGAACTACCCAATGATGCAGAGACATTTGTGCATCGTTCTGGTCGCACAGGACGTGCAAGTAAAGAAGGCTCGGCCATTCTGATGTTCACTAATAACCAGAAGAGAACAATCAGATCTCTTGAGCGTGATGTCGGGTGCAAGTTTGATTTTATTAGTCCACCAGCTGTTGAAGAGGTTTTGGAGTCATCAGCTGAGCAAGTCATTGCCACCCTTGGTGGAGTTCATCCGGAGTCGGTGGAGTTCTTCACCCCAACTGCACAAAAATTGATCGAAGAGCAGGGAACAAGTGCTCTTGCAGCTGCAATAGCACAGTTGAGTGGTTTTTCGCGACCTCCTTCATCCCGATCTCTAATTTCGTACGAGCAGGTTAGTAATTGATTAACAAATTTAAAATATTTACTGTTTCAAGTCTTTGAAATATGTTAGTTTTTCACTTGAAGGTATTGGCTAGGTGCTGAAAGGTATTATAAAATAGGATGCCTTAAAATTTCACAAAATTCTTCCTTACCGTCTTGTTGACTCATTTTATCATGTATTCTTTAATAGATTATCATTTTATGGTCCTCTGCAAGTTAACTCTGATTATTCAGTTTGAACTTTACTCTTTCTTTGCAGGGGAAAGTTACATTGCAGCTGACACGTGATCCTGCTTATGTTAGAGGATTCTTGTCTGCTGGATCTGTCATTGGATTTTTATCTTCTGTATATACAACTGCTGCTGATGAAATTGGGAAAATACACATAATTGCAGATGAAAGGGTGAGTGTAGACAGTTTTTGGGTTGATTCTGTTCCGAAGTTCCTTTATTGATTTCGTAACATTGTATTTTCAGGTTCAGGGTGCTGTTTTTGATCTTCCCGAGGAGGTTGCAAAAGAGCTATTGAATAAGCAGATACCACCCGGAAACACCATTTCTAGGATCACCAAGGTTGATTTTATATTGTGGTCATTGTCCACATTATGACCCCTTATTGCAGCAAACATTTATTTAGTTGGTTAATATAATTCATCTAGTATTATTGGGTTCATTTACTCCATTTTCACTGTTTGTTAGATTCCTAATATTAATTGCTGATTGAAGCTTGACATTGTTGTACAGTTACCTGCTTTGCTAGATGATGGGCCTGCAAACGATAGCTATGGCAGGTTCTCAAACAGAGACAGGGGTATGCGAGGAGGTGGTTCAAGAGACCGCAGAAGTTACGGTACCTCCCGGGGCGGGGGCCGATTCTCTGATGGTGATGATGAGAGGCGTGGTGGTGGTTGGGGTGGCGGGCGAGGTGGTGGTAATAGTTGGTCGCGGTCCTCGAGAAGCAGCGGGAGTGATTGGCTGATCAGTGATAGAGGATCTTCACGCTCACCATCATTTGGAAATAGGGACAGGTATATGACATTTTCCTTGCATATTTGGTAGTTAATTATAAAAGAGTAAAGCACAGAAACCTCTATTGTCATTCAACAAAGTCTAGCGAAGCTCTTGCTTACATGTTTAGCTTTTCTTGTTGGGCGTTATTTATATTCAAGGAGATGAAAAATGACTCCGATACTATCATCTGATGCACCATCTATAGTTGAATATATCCATGTTATCTGATCTTTGATGTTTATATCAGAAGCTTCGGGGGTGCATGTTTCACCTGCGGGCAGTCTGGGCACAGGGCATCAGAATGCCCCAAGAAGCAAGGTTATTAGTTATTTCTTGCTCCATCCACTTCATTGCTGCTGCTTGTAAATGATTGAAAGGCTATAGATGCCACCCCTGCTAGCGGTTGTTGCATTGCTGTATTTTGTTTTTAACCCAAAGATGAGCAAAAGGTGCAGGAAGATCAGGAAAATGAACTCGGACAAAATTGGGGGCAAGCAGCTTCAAATTCTCTCCTCAGTCCACCGTTCACACACATCAAACTAAATGTAATATGATTTTGATATGGCAATTGCTTTGCTGCTTTTGGCAAACATATTATTACTCTTTGTGGAAAACAGCATCTAACCAGTGACACTAATTCAGGAATGTTAAATTTTGATCGTCTTTTGGTTGGATGGTTGGAATGATAAATTTTATTTGTTCTTATAACTCTTTTGCTATGGCTTTATATGTTCTAAATTGTCCTCTTTTTAGTGCCACATTAATGAGACTAGATGATTTCTTGGAAACATGAAGCTGATAAATGGTTATGCAGGAAGATGGCTTAAGAGGTGTTTGATAAAAACTGAATGAAATAGTTCTAAGTGCTTAAGTAATCTGAATAAGTTAAATGAAGTAGATTTTTTGAATATTGAATGAAAAAAGTTGTTTGATAAGTGACATGTCTGAAATATCTGAATAACATATTTTTATTATTTTATCCATCTGAAAAAATTCAAAGTTGTTGTAAATTTATTTAACATTACTTAATATAATATTTAATATATATATATATATATATATTTTATTTTATTTTATTTTTATTTTAATCGGTCGGAATTTAACCATTCAGTCAAAAAAATTAGAGTTAGTCATTCGTCTAAAAATTTGACCGATTTAGCTATTGAGTTTCATTCAGCTCTAAACAAACGCACTGAATGACTGACTGATTCAATTATTTAACTATTCAGTCATATTAAATTCTAATCAAACAACCTCTTAATAAGTATCGTTCTCTACTTCATTCCAGATGCAATGCTCAAAGAGCTCACTTGCTAGTTTTATAAATAGCCTCTTCCTTGGGTATTTTCGTAATTTTATTATTTGCAAGAGTTTTGTTCATCAAGTACAACCTTTTAAGCAGTATTATAAGATGATGATATCTGTTGGATACGTTGTATAGAAAAATTTAGGTTCAAGCCATTTGAATATGAAATCCATCTATTAGGAAAAAGAAACTAAAGATGAATATTCCTAAAGATGACTTAGATGAGCATTGGACGAAATGGATTAAAGATATGAGATACTACTCCCATATAGAACCTTAATTTGTTTAATAAAATCACCCATAAAAGTTTAAAATTGAAAAAATTGCCCACAAAATTATATTTAAGCATGTCTTTATAGAACCTTAATTTAAAAAAAATCAAAAATAGTAGAACTATCATTTTCTTGCTGTAAACAACTTATATTTTGGAATAGATACAATTATAAATCAATACAAAAATATACAAGGTAAAGAGTGAGTTATTTTCGCTAGTCATGAGTTGACTTAATAGTTTTGTGGGCAAAAAATTAATTGTTAATATTGAAAAATTATTTTAGATAATAAATAATTTACCAAAGAAATTGTGTTAGTACAAATGCATGTTTGAATATTTGATTTGATGATGAGTTGATGAAGTGATTGTTAATGTATATTTGTGACCAGTAACTTTTGTAAATTCCTTAAAAGTGAAATTAATGTATAAGGACTTAGAGTAAAAGGTCAAACTTGTTAGGTTGATCTATGGAATAAATTGAATGTATAAATTATAGGAAATCAAAAATTTGTTCAGTGGATCGAACGATAGTAAAGTCATTTTGAAGATTGTAAGACAGATGAAATTCGTAGAGTTAGCTTAGATTCTTAAGGCAAAATGAAAATCGTAGAGACAGCTCTGATAGAGGACTGACAATGAGATGAACTAAAGAGTGAAGTTTTCAAGATGTTTGTTGATCATCCTAAGTTCAAAATAAAAGTCAGAGTGAGTTCTAGCCGAAAACAAGCTGACACACTTCCTAAATGTCAAAATTAGAGATCTTCTAAGATCGCAGCATTTAATCATTTAATGAAGCAACGACTACTTATCAACGGGTGAATCTCGACGTCCTTTATAAAAAGACATGAAGATTCAATCAAATATAACAAGCAACGAATTACAAGCCGAATTGCTGTCCAAATCTTAAGAACTCTATTTTAAGATTTAGAACAACTTGTTATGCTGCTAAGTCATTATTCATTGGACTTAAAGCCACTTAGCAACATATTTAAAATCACTCATTTCTTTTTTGATTACTGGTCTTAGTGACCTTGTTGTAACCAAGTCTAAATGACTTGAAGAGTTTTTTGTGAACTAGTCTTAATGACACATACCAAGTTTTAGTAATTTGAAGGAATCTTAGTGGTTTAGTTGGTTGTAATAGTTTTTAGTGAACTGATCTTAGTGATCATCCTATCCTTAATGGATTCCCTACTCGAGGAGCAGAAGAGTGGACTAAGAGATCTTTGTGCTTCGAACCACTTAAATTCCCTGTGTCTCATTTACTTTCAACACTTTACTTTTTGTATTATATTTATATTTGTTGTGACTGACTTTTACAAGCTATCTAAATTAAGACTGAGATTTCCATAAATCTTGAAGGGGGTTTTCGAATTAATATTCTGTTGTGATTAAATAAATTAACTTGCTTAATTTATAATATGATAATCCTTATTTAAAATAAAAAAATTCTAAAGGGTTTATTTAACCCCCCTTCTAGATCTCTTAGTGCCTCTGGGAAATAACAAATTGTTTATTAGGAACCAAGCGATTGTTTATTCGATACCTTTGACTTAAGGATTTCTTGAAATGTTCAGAAGAAGTGAAAGCAGTATTTTTGTTTAATTACTTCAATATAATTTATAGTAACACGGGACTAAAAATTATTACAGAATTACAATTACTCCTAATATTACAGAAAGTAAATTGCAATGATATCAAGTCCTACTTTTTAATCTAGTCCGGCGAACATGGCGAGTAACTAGTCCTAATACTAAGTTAATTGTTTTGAAGCAAAAGGTTGATTTGTTCTATTATTGTGTCCCATTTTTCGACGAATGGTGCTTTACCAAGATAAAAAAGGCTGACATTCACTAAAAATTGCCTTAAGACCATGGAGAAAATGTACATGTGACCCTTACTTTAGACGAATCGGTTGAGTTTTCTTCATTTGGTTTCAGAAGCAATGCCGCTGAATAAGAAATGAAAGATAAAAGATAAAAGATAATACAAATAAGTGAAAAGGTATGCAGTTTATTGATCAAAAAGGACCATTGACCATACATGCAGGGTCAGTGCACGGCCAAACAAAACAAAACTCAAAATGAAAGAAAAGTCACACAGGGCAGGGGTTTCTTGGCACGTAGACCGCCCTTCACAGACTATGGGGAGGCGAAATGCCCCACTACTCGGGTTGAAATTTGAATAACCCCCGTGATAGTTCTAGCTGTTGGTTTGTAATATTCATAGACGTAATCAAATTGCATAAAATTAGCGGAAGCATGGTAAAATCAAATTTAAAAATTTACAAACCATAATCCAGGATCGACCTTTATGCGCAATTATTAATTAATAAAGAAGAAGTTAGAGATATACCCTTGTAGAACTCAAAGCTTCAACGGGTACAAGTTCACCTCCAAATCCTTCACGATCTCCTTGAATTTCACCGATTGGATTCCAACGATCAATGTTAGCCACCCAAATGTTTGGCCTCTAGAGGTGATCCACCAAGGAATAACAATAATTCAAGAAGTGGGTGATGGCAAACCCTAGTTTTCTCTCTCTAGAGAATATGTGAGTACTCTCCCAAAACTTATGAAAGCGTATGTGTGTAACCCTAATCCATAATAAGACTTCTCTTATTTATAGATTTAGTAAACCCTCCTAACACCTTTAGGAATAGGGTTTTTAATTAAACTCCTAATCTAATTAGGAACTTAATTAATTTAATATAATAATTATAATTCCTAAACTATTTAGGAACTTAATTATTAATTATGAGAGTACTCTTATTAATTAATTCCTAAACCATTTAGGAACTAAATAATAATGATAATAGTAATAATAATAATAAGACTCCTCTTATTAATTTATAATTAGTATTTCCAAAATACTAAATAATAAATATTAAGCTATTTAATTTATTCTATTCACATAGTATAAATTAAATATACTTAATTCATTATTACAATTATGTCATTTACTTCTTAAATAATTATTTTCCTTTTGCGGTGTGACCCTTTAGGTTCTCCATATTAAACCGGTTATAGAATAAATTAATTAGAACCATTCTAATCTTATTTATATAAATAAATTAAACTATTTAATTCATTTAAATAAATAATATTTATTCCATAATAAGGGTAAGCCCCCTTAGCGATCAACGACTTTCCAGATAATATAGATTTCAACATTTAATCACAAAAGAACCTATTCAGCGAATAGTTACCGTACAATTCAATCCTTCTACCTCACAACGTCCCAATCAAATATAAGACATGGTATAACTGTCAAGTCTTATTTTATTTGATTATATGCATTTCGATCCTTAAATGAATAACTCTAATTAATGTAAATTAGAAACTACTTTCTAATTTTCATTCTGCCTTGGCCAAGGACTACTGAGTTGTCATTTTTCGAATCGCATAGGATATTCCCTTCTTTTACTAGAAGTGGTAGATTCTTTGTTGATCATTCACCTATCTCCATGTATGACTTATTATATCCGATCATACCCTTTGATACACCCTAAAGGTTTTAAGGAATATGTCAAAACATAATTCATCATACACGAGATACTATGCTGATCTCAAGTCCAAGGATCACTTGTACTACTATCACAAAAGGAACTCCTATTGACAGGCAAGTAAGACTCCATTAGGTGTTCCTTGAGCGAGTCACGTTCAGTGGACTTATTCTCTAATAAGCACCTACATACTTACTTTAGTGTCTCTACACAAATGATTATGAGATCAATCATTCTCTTCATAAGAGCAATCATAGTATGTACTAATCTATCCGGATTCACTAATCCCCATTTTAGTGATCCAACGATTAGGAACAATTTTAGTTTTGAGCTATCTAGAATTTAGATCTCATTAGCATGATCCTCATCATGGTTCTAAAAGCATTGCTCGAAAACTATGGGTTTATCCATTTGATTAATTCAAGTAATTAATCATGAATAAAGAAATGCCTTGATACTTTTATCAATAAATGAACAAGATTACAAAGTATATGCTTATCACATCAAATGTGATTGGCTTAAGGGCATACTACTTTCAATCTCCCACTTGCACTAAAGCCAATCGCCCTTTGGTATCCCTATACCATTCTTCTCTAAGTGGCGTACAAATTGCTTAGTAAATGCTTTAGTTAATGGATCTGTAATGCTGTTCTAAGAGCTTGCCATCTTCATGGTGTCGTCTCCTTTTCAATGATTCATCTAATCATATGAAAGTGCTGCAACATATGTTTGGATTTCAGATGAGACATAGATTCTTTGGCAAATTAAACTCCTTTAATGCTAGGAACCATTATAAGTTCTGTAATGAACTTGTTAAACCAAACAAATACCTTTGCAGCTTCACTTATAGTTATTTACTATGTCTTTGTCACTAAATCAGCAACTCCTTACTGTTTGGAACTTTTCCAACTCACTACTGCACTGTTCAAGGTAATCATATTACCTTAAACGGATATGCTGTTATCTTGGTTAGTCTGAACAAACTTGAGTTTGTTAAGCCCTCTAGTTTTATATCAAACTCATCATTAGAAACTCTTTTCTAATATTCTTCTTCATAAATGAACTGATATCTGCTTATCATGCATAAGCAATATCAGGTCAAGTACATATCATCTCGTACATGATAGATCCTATTGCTGAGGCATAAGGAGTCTTACTTATATGGTCTCTCTCTTCAGGTGTCTTTGGGGCCTGCTTCTTCGAGAGATGTATTCCAGAACTCATCGGCATGAGCCCTTTCTTGGAATCTTTCATGCTAAACTTCTTTAGCATAGAATCAATGTACGTTCCTTGGGATAAGCCAAACATCCTTTTAGATCTATCTCTATAGATCTTTAAAATATAGGATGTTTCTCCCAAGTCCTTCATGGAGAAGTGTTTAGACAACCACATCTTTACTGATTGTAGCATCGGTATGTTATTCCTTATCAGTTTTATATCACCATATAATACTAGGAATGTCACAGTGCTCCCACTAACCTTTGTACACACTTGGTTCACCATCGTCTTTGATAAAATCAAACTCCTTTGATTGTCTAATCAAAACAGATGTTCCATTTTCGAGAAACTTGTTTCAATCCATAATTGAATCGTTGTAACTTACATACTTGATTTATTCCATCTATATGGAGACAAATCCTCTTGGTTGTATCATACATACATCTTTTTGTATAATAAGTTACAACTGCAAGTAAAATCCGAATTTATATATGCATTTTCACTAGTGAAAAGTTTCATTATAGTCAACTCATTGACCTTATTTGAAATCTTTTTACCACTAGTCAAGTCTTATAGGTCTCTACCTTGCCATATGCTTTAGTCTTTCTCTAAAGACCAATTTCGGATTTTATGATCAGCAGTCATTTCTCTTGAGTATCTAATACTCATACCTCATCGAATGTAACTGGATCATCATCCACTATGATGCGTACCTCATCATCATCATCTATGATGAATCCATACCATTCAGATATCTTCGGTACTAAACCAGATTTACGACTTGGTTGTGGTACAATAGGTTTATCTACTTATACAGATTCCTTCATTTAATCTGTAGTGTTTTGTGGTTCTTGAACTTCTTCAAGATCTATTTTACTCCCACTAACCCTTTAAGGAAAAACTTCTTTTCCTATAAGGCAGCGTGTTTCAACAAACACTTTTTAGTTAGTCGGATTATAGAAGTGATACCCTAAACTTTCTTTAGGATATCCCATAAGTTTACACTTATCAGATCTTGTCCCAAGCTTATCATTGTCAAACCTTTTGACATAAGCTGGACAATCAAAATCTTAACATACTTAAGACTAGGTTTCCTCCCTATCCATGACTTATATGAAGTCTTGAGGAGGAAATAAGAAGGTATCTGATTTAGTAGATATGCGACCATTTCTAAGGTATAACCCTAGAAGTATACTGGAAGATTGGTATAACTCATCATGGATCATCACCATGTCCATTGTGTGAGAATACCATTTCGCTTAAGATGATCTAGAAACTTATTGCTTAAGTATTCCCTTCTCGATCTAATCGAAGAACTTTAATACTTTTGGCCTTTAGTTTCTATACTTCACTTTTTGAATTCTTTGAACGTTTCAAACGATTTGGATTTGTATTTCATCAAATACATATATCAAAATCTAGAATCATCAGTGAAAGTAATGAATGAATACCCTCCTCTTGCATTTGTTGTCATAGGTCCCACACACGACTGTGTGTACCATCTCTAACAACTTCGTAACTCACTCTCCATGTCCACTAAATGAAGATTTAGTCATATTTTCCATGATACAAGATTCACAAGTTGTATTTGATTCAAAATCAAAAGACTCTAAAAACCTATCTTTATACAACTTGTTTAGTCTCGTTTCATTAACATGACCGAGTTAACAGTATTGCATGAAGTTATGATCCATATCATCTCTTTACCTTTAGTTTGTTCAATTTTTGAAATATTTTCATGTAAGTCAAGGTTACAAAATCCATCAAGTAATCAACATAGTAACATCTTACTAACTACATGGATTTGCCCGTAGGTAATGCTAAACTGTAAGTTCCTATGATTAATGCAGCAACCTTTTGCTCCATTCCCCACGCACAGGATTACTTATCTTTAGTTCAGCTTTCTACTTCTGCCTAGCCTCTGCAACGGTTTGCATATTTGAGACCTCCAGCCGATATCTAATACCTAAGTAGAAACTTGACTTATAGAAAGTTCTATTTCATTATGAACAAATCTATATCTGTAGCTGAAGTTTCACTAAACTTCTTCTACTTAACTATTGCAACTCTCTTGCAGTTGTTCTTCCAGTGTCCCAGCTTTATCGCAATGAAAGCAAACTCCTTTGCATTCGGGATCACTTTTATTTATGTCATTTGTTTAACCTTTTATTGCCTTCTATCTTTTCTGACTCCTCAGAAACACCTTTGGCCATCTTCTTCAACTTAGAAGATTCATCTACTAATAAGACTTGGTCTTTCTTGGAAGGACAGTGACTCTCAACTTATTCAACATATTTAAGTAAATCAGGTAAACTGACTTCAAGCTTATTAATGTTAAAGTTCACAACAATTTGTGAAAGGGAGTCAGCGAGTGACTGTAAGATCGAATCTTGACTCAACTCTCCATCTTTGACAAAACCTAGGTGCCCTAATTGATCAATCAGATTGATCATCTTTAGGATACGTGTCTTTACTGTAATGCCATTGGTTATTATAGATTGGAAGAGCTCCTTAGATATCTTATATCTAGTTGACCTACTTTGCTCACCAAACAACTATTGAATGTGCAACAATATAGTAGGTGCATCCATTTTCTCATGTTGACGCTGTAACTAAATACTTATGGATGCGAGCATGATGCATTGAGCCATCTTTGCATCATCTTGCTATTTCTTAAAATAACAATATCTTCCTCATAGGCTTAGTCTACAACGTTTGCAGGAATAGGCAAATTAAGGATATTTGCTAGTTTTTCAGCATTGAGAACTATTCTCAAATTTGTTTAATCAATCCAAACAATTCGGTTCGATTAATTGTTAACATCTAATATGTTATGCAGTGTTAGTGAATTAAACATAACAATATTCTTTAAGTGAATTAATAACAACATTAACATGCATTCATTTTATTAATCACCAAGTTAATTAGGTCTTTATTTAAAATGGTGTCTCCCACTATTTTCATCAAACTATATTACCCTCTTCTTATATAGTTCGGCAAATCTAATTAAAAACTTGCTAGTGAGAATAAGGATCCTATTTTAAATATATATAGCCTTGTGTGTGCACAACAAACTATATATAAATAAATAGGTAGACAACTTTTGTCAATTACATCAACATGTAACTCTTTGTATTTTGCCTCTTAGATTATTATGATCATGTGTGTGCACATCCAAATCAAAATTATCTAAGTTAAGTCAGACCTAGCACTTCCATATAAGTGAAGAGAAAAATACTGCTCTTGTGTGTGCACAACAAAACAGTAATGTTCAATTCCTTATAAGCATCAAATGTCATAAAACAACATCTCAAATGATCGATATAAGCCTTGTGTGTGCACAACAAACGTATATTGATTATTTGATACTCTATCGTTTTATCACGCTAGAAAGCGACGTTCGATATTCCAAATATCTTTGAACGTTACAACTTAATATTTTAGTAGTAGAATAAATAAATTAGAACAATTCTAATTTTATTTAATTGAATTAAACTCCTTTTAATTCATGAATTAAACATTTTAATTCATTTTATAAATAATATTTATTCTACATCATGAGGGGTTTGTTAATATTAATTGTCTCATCTTATTTAGCGCGCATGCACATATATATATAAAATACGCGTCATATTATTTAACATGCGAAGCATGTTTGGATAATATATAATATATATATAATTAACATGCACATATAGAATACTATATTCTACTTGGATTGATTATGGACTTTTATTCTAATTTGGTTCACTAGAGCCACCAAGTGAACCAAAAGGTCAAACCTAGGGTGCAAGAATAAATTAAATTAAATATAACTATTACATTTAAATCTGGGCTCCATTACAAATGAGTCTTCTTGCGCTCCTTGCTCCTTTGCTCCAATTCTTTAAAATAATTCTAACTATTTCTATTACAAAACTATTTATAATAAATAGAAACCTTGATCAACAGTCAAGGGGAAGTACATAGGAGGGAGATAGAATTATACATAAGAAAAATTAGAAAGACGAGGTACGCAGACCCCATTTATAAAACTCATTCATTTAAGTATCCATTTAAAATTAAATCCAATCACATTGGTCAAATAGTCCATAATCAATCCCATTTATTATCATATATATCAACATATATATCAATAAATAATATTCATCTCATGAATTAAATAAATCATTCCATATATGTATTGGTATCATTTAATGGGCAATTTAAAGTTGCATGAAATCTAATTTCATGTTTAAAATAAACCTTTTATTTTAATTATAAAATTATTTTAAAAATAAACTATTTATTTTTATTATTTTAAAATTACCCAAAATAAACTCTTTTATTTTGAAATTTTAAAATATGCACAAAAATTACCAAACTGTTTGGATAATTAATATATATATTATTTTAATAATATATATATACCAATTCGGTAACAGTATATATATATATATATATATATATATATATATATATATATATACCAATTCGGTAACCATATATATATATACTATTGCAAAACCGGAAAAATGGCTAGCAGTTTTATATACAATCCGAAACAAGGAAGGAAAACAAATAAATTTCCAGCAGTGCTTTGTTATAATGCATGTCCCGGAATCATTGTCACAATGGTGTATGGTATGGTCACGCGCAGCAGGCAAGGTTCGGTCAAGCAAGCAGGCAAGGCAAGGTTCGGTCAAGCAGGCAAGGGCAAGGCAACGGTTCGGTCAAGCAATCAGCAGCACATTATTATTATTTTTTTTAATTTAAAAATAAACCGAATGCCTATCATATAGCCCAAAACTGAAATACTGCTACTGTTCAAAACCCAAGAGCCGAAACCGAACATGCTTGATTTGGTCAAATTAATACATACATATACATATATGTATATATATATAATTCAAAACCTTTTTAAAATAATAATTTTATACGATAAATTATGCCCAATACATTGTTCCAAACACATACCCATATATATATGGAATCAAAACAATTAATAATTCGCATAAAGTTTGGCTCTGATACCACTGTTGGTTTGTAATATTCATAGACGTAATCAAATTGCATAAAATTAGCGGAAGCATGGTAAAATCAAATTTAAAAATTTACAAACCATAATCCAGGATCGACCTTTATGCGCAATTATTAATTAATAAAGAAGAAGTTAGAGATATACCCTTGTAGAACTCAAAGCTTCAACGGATACAAGTTCACCTCCAAATCCTTCACGATCTCCTTGAATTTCACCGATTGGATTCCAACGATCAATGTTAGCCACCCAAATGTTTGGCCTCTAGAGGTGATCCACCAAGGAATAACAATAATTCAAGAAGTGGGTGATGACAAACCCTAGTTTTCTCTCTCTAGAGAATATGTGAGTACTCTCCCAAAACTTATGAAAGCGTATGTGTGTAACCCTAATCCATAATAAGACTTCTCTTATTTATAGATTTAGTAAACCCTCCTAACACCTTTAGGAATAGGGTTTTTAATTAAACTCCTAATCTAATTAGGAACTTAATTAATTTAATATAATAATTATAATTCCTAAACTATTTAGGAACTTAATTATTAATTATGAGAGTACTCTTATTAATTAATTCCTAAACCATTTAGGAACTAAATAATAATGATAATAGTAATAATAATAATAAGACTCCTCTTATTAATTTATAATTAGTATTTCCAAAATACTAAATAATAAATATTAAGCTATTTAATTTATTCTATCCACATAGTATAAATTAAATATACTTAATTCATTATTACAATTATGCCATTTACTTTTTAAATAATTATTTTCCTTTTGCGGTGTGACCCTTTAGGTTCTCCATATTAAACCGGTTATAGAATAAATTAATTAGAACTATTCTAATCTTATTTATATAAATAAATTAAACTATTTAATTCATTTAAATAAATAATATTTATTCCATAATAAGGGTAAACCCCCTTAGCGATCAACGACTTTCCAGATAATATAGATTTCAACATTTAATCACAAAAGAACCTATTCAGCGAATAGTTACCGTACAATTCAATCCTTCTACCTCACAACGTCCCAATCAAATATAAGACATGGTATAACTGTCAAGTCTTATTTTATTTGATTATATGCATTTCGATCCTTAAATGAATAACTCTAATTAATGTAAATTAGAAACTACTTTCTAATTTTCATTCTGCCTTGGCCAAGGACTACTGAGTTGTCATTTTTCGAATCGCATAGGATATTCCCTTCTTTTACTAGAAGTGGTAGATTCTTTGTTGATCATTCACCTATCTCCATGTATGACTTATTATATCCGATCATACCCTTTGATACACCCTAAAGGTTTTAAGGAATATGTCAAAACATAATTCATCATACACGAGATACTATGATGATCTCAAGTCCAAGGATCACTTGTACTACTATCACAAAAGGAACTCCTATTGACAGGCAAGTAAGACTCCATTAGGTGTTCCTTGAGCGAGTCACGTTCAGTGGACTTATTCTCTAATAAGCACCTACATACTTACTTTAGTGTCTCTACATAAATGATTATGAGATCAATCATTCTCTTCATAAGAGCAATCATAGTATGTACTAATCTATCCGGATTCACTAATCCCCATTTTAGTGATCCAACGATTAGGAACAATTTTAGTTTTGAGCTATCTAGAATTTAGATCTCATTAGCATGATCCTCATCATGGTTCTAAAAGCATTGCTCAAAAACTATGGGTTTATCCATTTGATTAATTCAAGTAATTAATCATGAATAAAGAAATACCTTGATACTTTTATTAATAAATGAACAAGATTACAAAGTATATGCTTATCACATCAAATGTGATTGGCTTAAGGGCATACTACTTTCACTAGCTTTTGTTATCAAACTCTCCTTTTACCTGGGCCTTCTCCGTGGCCTGGTAGACTCCCTCAAAGCCTCCATGCGGGCTCTCTCCTTTACTTGGGAGAGAATTTCAGCGAATGCATCTATTGTCATTGATGCATAAATATAGATACCACTTAGTAGTGATTGAATTATGGTTGGACATGAGAAACCGGTATGAATATAACCTACATGTCCAATTGAACTATGAACTATAAGTCTTTTGACTTTCATTTGGGTCATGGCGCCTAGAGCTCTTAAGATCATAGAAGCAATGCTAGCTGCAGAAAAGAAGAATTGTTGCAATGTAGCTCCATAAGAACCATAAATCGAAAACAATACCAGATTTAGAGAGCTTCCTACTCCCACTATGCTCTTTATGATCTTGGCTTATTATTCAATGGCCATGTATTTAGCTATTGAACCTCAATGTTTATGTTTTTATGTGATTGCAGCATCAAAAAGAAGGTATGATTTTTTTTCATGGAAGCCGTTTCTAAATATTTGATCTCACGTGCATTTCCCTATGAAGTAGTCAGCCATGATGCCTTTATAATCCTATTCCCCCTAATAACTGACATAACTCCCTTTCCATGATCTTCTAACTTTCTAAAATCGCTGGTAGTGGGGTTAATGAATTAACCACCTCGATCTTAATCATCTGTTTTACTTAATTGGCACGTGGCATCATTATATTGGTCATGTAATAAGATCCGGGATAACCTTAATGAATACTTTATAAGTTTTAATAATATCGGTACTTAACAATTTTTTTTTTTGTCAACTTAGCAATCCAAATGTCTTTTTTATAGTTTTACTATTAAACGTGCAAGGTTCCTTACAACATAATATAACGTACTCTTTAGTTGATAATAATACATTAATATTGCTACTTATATTGTATACAACTTTTACTTTTGGACTTACCAAGAATGTATTATACTATTATGACCATTACCTTTCATGATTTATAAATTTAATAAGTATAAAGTTTTTTCATTCAATTTCCTCTAATACATTATAAATAAAAATTTGACTATACATTAAATTACACCCATATTTTTTACAAGTTTACTATAGATCAACAACATGGTCACTTGAATAAACTATTTCCTGCAACATATGATATTATTATCAAAGCCAGAGTGACTATAACTTGGAATGGAGTACATAGAAAAATGATTGGCAACATCAATACTATCCTACTAGATGAAGAGGTATGTAAGATTTTCTCAATGTATTATCCATGCTCAAGATATAGATTTTATTTTCTAATGATAACATAACTCTAAACTGAAGATGATGACGATAATGATGATAATAACAAATATTAATAATAAATATTATCACTTAAATATGTAGTTTTTAAATCTTTCTTGATATGTGGTTTTTAAAACTTGTCCCTCTGCACGGGGGTTTTCATTTTTGAAGTAGAGGATGCATGGCATGATTAAGAACTGAATACGGGTCTGTTTTCAGTCAGCTGTTTTACCAGCCTACCTTTTGAAGTGTCATATGGAAAAAGAACCTATTTAACTGATCCAAAACCTTCGTCTTTTATGTATAAAGTTCTGAGTGAGACTACGAATCTTGTCAAAGCGGCTTTGCTACCAAAAGAGACGTGATATTATCCTTTGTATACAAAATCCTGCTTATCAAAACCTCAAAAACGACAAACCCAAGTAATAGGGTTAGATGCAAGTTATGTTACACCACTGCTTGTTTATAATATTACCCCTCTACCTCTAGGTGGCCTCAGCCCATAAATAATTGCAAGAGTATCATGCCGCAGCACAAGTCAAGGGAAGCTAACTACACACCAGACACGCATCAGATAGTCTTGGAAAGATTGCTCATCGCCTAGAGGAACTGCTTTGTATTTTCTCATTAACTAAATAAATGCTTCCTTATCCAAAATAAAACAGAGAAAAACTCACACAACACCACCAAAGAGAGAATTGTTCATGAGACAAATCTCAACTTGTTGATCACAAGAGTTCCAAGTAACTCCTGACACTTAAATGCCAGTATTATTTTACTGTCTATATGGTATTATCGCCATAATAACATCTATCTGGCAACCATGTTTGAGAAATTATAGCATCCAGAGCATGCAAGACTAACATATTAGCTATTGAATTCAACCACCGGAGCAAAATTTTGAGAGATCGGCGAATTAGTTAGTCGTGTAAAGGAAGTATCAAAACTTCAGCTAAAGATTAATGTGATTACTGTCTTGAATAGATTCTGACGAACTAATGCAAGAAGCATCTGAAGAATCACTGGAAGTCAGCAAAGACTCGTTTGCACTTGTTTGTGGAAGGCATGAGTAAGCAATCACTGACGCCCCAATTGTGATAGACAGTCCTATGCCACTCCATAACCACCTCTGCAGACCCTTTTTCTTCAGGCGTTGCGTCCGTGCAATCTCTGCATATTTCGACATCAAAGAGGGTGAGAAAATTTTAAAATTGCCTAAAACATGGTGACAGTAACCCATACACAGATATAAATAAAAACTACTACTTTTTACCGTACTCAATTTTTTATGACCAAAAGCAACACATAGATGAACAGAAATAATCAAAGCAAAACATGTCTTTCTTCCTTTCAGGGGTGAGAAGATAAATAAAACCCAGATGTTTTCAGCAAATACTTTTATTAAAAGTACAAAGACAAAAAACAAGGCAAATCCTTCGAAAAAATTGTATTGCTCGTAAGTTAACATCACCACACTAATATCATGTGGCATTGTATCAATCTTTCTGCAAATTTTATTGGTAATTTATTAGGTATATAACGGCCATAATTAACCTATAACATACCTAATTCCGCATGCCAGAGATTTTCTCTCCATTGATAGATGAACAACTAACCATGTATGAAGACTTCTTAAAACATAAGGAACCAAGGCTGCACAATTGAAGCATATACAGATAATATAGAAGAATAAAACGAATGAGAAGTACAAAGACATTTCATCATTTCGAAGTAGGAAGGTGTGCAAAAGGATTCCCCCCCCTAAACAGGCTAATGAACTAGCTATAATTACAAGAGTAGGGGAAACTAGGTTACATTAAAAAATGTACTTCTATAATACAATCCTAAAATCCTCAAGCTAGAAGCATTCCATAAAAATAAAAATTGGTGGTGTTTTAGTATATAAAAAACGATGATACTGCCAAAGCATAAGTAGACTTATATAGCCTTCCACTTTTATCTCAGGATACCTGAACTATAAACCATTAGATATAACAAGAGAAAATAAATAAGCAGCACTTACCAATAACTTCCTGGTTCCTCTGGGACATTTCATGATTAACAGCCTCGTAGTATTGCAGTCTATCTCGCAGTCGGGAGATCTCCTGATCTTTAGTTTTAATGATTTCCTCTGCAGCAGATTCAGCTTCAGCACGTGCTAGCCCTTTACCTATTGCTTCAGAAACAAATCTAGCAACAAAAACCTCCTGAGAGAATTGCTCTATTGAATCAATCTCAAGCTTCATGCTACTAGCATTTGGAGGTGAGGGAAATCGTAGTCCTGTCTGAGCTGAAAGAAGATTACTGACCCTCTGCCATTCATTGTACATCAGACCAAGAGCATCCTCGGCTGTTTTTCGTTTTTCAATCTCTTCGAGTAGAGCAAGCCTGGTGGAACGCATTTCTGATTCGATACTTTGGCCACAATAAAGTGCATTTGAAATAGACCCATCAGAAGAAAAATCTGTAATAAAAATTTCCATATGTAAGTCAGTAAGTGATAACTTGACATAGTAAAATAGGAGCATAACCGAGTTTGATGAACAAATGGTACCCTTGAAATAGAGATTAACATGAAATATTTTGCTCACATGTTAGTTACACAAGATACAACAACCGAGTACCAAGTCATGACCATTACTTTTGAAACACGAAAACAGAACAATTCAAGTAAATCAAACATACAAAATAGGTTTATCGTATATAAAGCTAGCTAATTTATACAATAAACCAACTCAGCAGAACAGTAATCAATCTCTCTTTCCTTACTTTTTCCCCTTCTCCTCTTTATTTCTCTTGGACTCTGTTTAACCAAGTTACCATGCAAATAAGTTCCTCCCTTTCCAAATAAAAATTAATTATGAACATCTCTTTGTAAGAATAATATATATTGTTGCCATAGTTTCAGAATCTTACGATACGATACGGAGAGGGTGAATCTAAAATGATACCATATCTTAAGATTCGATATGATTCTTACGATATGATACAATGCATGATAATTTTTAAAAGCAATTAACTTGAATTTTTTTTATGTAGATCCAAAAGACTAAAAACAAAATATTTAAGCCTTTTAACATTAAAATTGAAGAGATTTTCTAGCACAAACATATTCTATATCACTTCATGAGCCTTTAATTACTTTCTAGAGTATTATATCTAATTGAAAATGTCGCTCTATTTTTTTCACGTCACTTTCTATAAGCAGATATATAAATCTCCACTTATTAATTTGAATTATTTTATTTTGTTTTATAGATTAAAAGTGAATTTGAATTTTTATTTTCTCTTGTAACTTTATAAAGATTACTGAAATAATATCTAATAAATCAATTTAGAGTATTATGGCTACTGTTTAACGTTAAAATTTATTTTTATTCATATTTACTTGACTACTTTTATATATAGTCAAACTAGTGTTTTATATGTTTACATATATATTACTACATTTTTATTTTGTTTCCGTATCTCACGATACGATTCACGATACGATACATGAAACACGATACGGAGTTTTTCAATACACGATACGATTTATGATTTGACCACTATGATTGCTGCTATAATTCTTCATTAGTACAGTTATGTATATATGTGTGTTTGTGTAGACACGCCAATTTTTTTTTTCTATTTAGTATAATATTTCTTAATTTTCTTTCATCACAATAATATGATGTTAGTATCACAATAGAATTATTTAATCAAAAGAAACCTCTCAGCCATTACAAATATAGGTTCTTGTCATACTTGTCCATATATCTATATATGAAAAAACTCATTCTGAGCTAATTATATAAGGATGGGATTGGACTATTTATATCTCAAAACATATTTTATTCTAAGATTACGATCCCATGAACTTTTTCTTTTTTCATTTTTAAGGCCACTTACAAGCGATTATATAATCCAAAGGGGAAAGTGGTAGTAAATAGTACCACCCTTAGGTAGTTCATGGAATTGTAATCTTAATATGGTGCCTAAAGGTAGTAAATTAGTATAAATAGTTGAATCCTATCCATCACTATTGCAAACAAGTATAGCCTAGGGGTCCAAATAGTGTACCAAAATTTGAATCCCAAATGGAATGGCAACAATACCTCCATCAAGCCACATCAGTACACTGCCAAGTTATTGGTGACAGCATCTATTAAGATGGACAATACCTCAGTTTGGAATACAGTTTTGGATCCTAGTATCATTTCTAACATAATGAACAAAATTCTTAATCATGTTTAAATATAATAGGCAGTCAAGCATTGAATTTGAAATGCATATAGCCAGAAGCAACAATCAGAAAGAAACACAATAGGGCAAAGTTACTCCTATTTAAATATAATAGGCAGTCAGGCATTGAATTTGAAATGCATATAGCCAGAAGCAACAATCAGAAAGAAACACAATAGGGCAAAGTTACTAATAATTAACACAACAGAAAAAAGAAGAAGAGTTTAGAGCTAACCATCATCTGCATCAAAGAATTCGCCTTGATTCGACACCACACTAAAATTTTCAATTCGATTTCCGAGATCATTCACGTCACCGGAGCTAGCAACACTCAACGAATCACACCGAGTATCCAAAAAGTCATCCTCAGCCACAAAATCCTCAATCCTATTCCCAACAATCTCCTCAGTTACCAAATTATCATTCACCACCTCCTCAAACTGCAGTTCACCTCTTCGACTTTTCCCTCCTCCGCCACTCAAATCCCTCTCCCCCTCTTCATCATCCTTCTTCTCATCCTCAACTTCAAACCCATCGACACGACGATTAACGGACTTTCCACCTCGCCCCTTCCGATTCACCACGTACGGAGACGGCGAAAGCGAGTCCAACTCCGAATGCAAAATCGGCGTTGGTTCCGGCGTTATATACAGCGCCGGCGATATATTTACACGGTTCCGAACCGGAGCCTTCTTCTTCAGCTTCTGCTGCAGCTCTTCCTCTTCCAATTCCTTCTTCCTCTTATCATTACTACTGAAATCAGGAACAGATTTTGTGGAGGTTTTGTATGAATCTCTAAATTTAGGCTCGAGTAAGCTCTCCAAAGCAATGGTAGTAAAGGTAGGCATTTTGAAGAGAGAGAAAACCCCTAGTTTGCTTAGGTTTTAGTCATTTTTCCGGCGTGGGGAATTTCGACGACCAGGTAAGGGTTTTTTTTAGTTGGAGGCGGACTTTCCCATTTTTCAATGGGTACGGAGTTAAACGTGTACAAGAGACTCTTTGGCTTTTTCTTCAAGCTAATACAACCAACACTTGTCACTATTTTTTAAGAGATATTATGACACGTGTCTCTGTTTTTTCCTTTTTTTTTTTTTTTCGTTTGTTTGGAGGAAAAGTTTCTTTTAGACATTATAATAAAAATTGATATTTTTATAAATTAATTTAATATTTTTATAAGTAAATTTTATTTAATTTTATAAAAATATTAAATTAACTTATAAAAGTATTAATTCTCATCATAATATTTAAAAGAAACACGATAGGGGCTTAATGACCCTCGATGCGTGTGTAATAAATAAAGGTAATTTATAAAAAAAATTATGTAATTAGATATTATTATTTTAAATTGAATATAATATTCAAATGAAGTGAGAAAAATTATAGGAATGATTGTGAGAGAAAATATAAATATTTTTTTTTAACAATATCAATTGAATTATTGAGAATATTCAATATCCTATAAATTAAAAAATAATTAAAACACACTAAATTTCATCAAAATTACAAAAATATATAAATAAAGTAAGGTGATTTACCTCAATTCAATCTCTCCCTTTCTTCAAAGTGAATTAATATTAAAACTGTATAATCTCCTCAAAAATAAATGTTATCGACTATCTAAAATATACAGATAATTACAAATTTGTTGTTTTTGAACTTAAATAATTTATATAAAATTTATCCTCTAGAATTATGGCTGTTTCAGTTTTTCTTTCATAACTGGTTATCCTAACGCACAACTAAACATATATTAACCAATTTCCAACTATTGACAAACATTTTAAAGAAATGAATTCAATAAAAATTGGCAATGTATCATGTAAGTATTCAAGTTGCAGACTACGGATTCAAATAGCTATATAGAACAGAAGGAGCGAAAGAAATAGACAAACCAAAACAGAAAGAAGGGAAAGAAGAAAAACAACGAGAAACTCAAAATATCTAAGAACAATGGTGATTGTCCAACTTATTAGCACACCGAATTCTCACTTTGGCTTCTAAATAATCGTGACTGCAGTAGTTCCACCGTACGATACAGGCAACAGACTACAAGGAATTGAGCTTCCTGCATATGTGGAAAGAAAAAAGATGTACGATAGCTTCACCAGGTTGCTAATATCAAGTAAAGTCGATCATTGACAGTTCAGGACGAACATTCTGCTTCTGAACGACTGGTAATTGGGGGGGAGCCTCTGTTGGGGCTGGACTACTAGTAGAAGTTGCTGGGAGAGTTTCTCCTGGTGCTGAATCTGAAACACTCGCTGGAGATGTACTAGGAGCTTGATTATCTGGAGTTGGTTCACTTGTTTCTGAGGGAACTGATGCACTTAATGCTGCTGAGGGATCCGTAGCCACAGTAGCTGATTCTGAAGGAGGATTAGCACTCAATTCTGAAGGAGGATTAGCACTCAGTTCTGAAGGAGGATTAGCACCTGATTCTGAAGGAGGAGCGACAGATTCTGATGTCAGAGGAGTGCCAGATTCTGAAGTCGGAGGAGCTCCCAATTCTGAAGTCGGAGGAGCACCCGATTCTGATGTTGGAGGAGCACTGGCATCTGCTGGAGGAGGAGCACTTGACTCTGTTGGAGGAGCACTTGCCTGTGTGGAATTTGCACCTTCTAATAGCAATGGCTTGCCTGGCTGCTGCTGTGAACCCTGAATTGCAGCAATAGGTTTTTTCTGACCAGGATTAGGAGCATAAAGAGATGCCATTCCTGGAGGAAGAATCTCAATTGGTAGTTTCTTCCCTGCTTCTGCCAAACTAGTGAGTTTGGGTTCCTCAAGAGAAGCCAAGAAGGCAGCCGCAGCATCTGTTTTTGTTGATGGACCGTGCTCCATTTCCTTCTGTAGCACCTTGTTCCAAGCCTGAACCAAGGTCCTCAACGAAGGGCGCCCATGAGCCTGGAGACAATCAAGCTGGTCAGATCAACATGCTAAATTTAATGTCACAGTAAATTGTGTTAACAAGGCTATTCATACATGGGCGTGTAATACAGCTTCAGCAAGCATTCCAGTATCCTGCCATGCTTTCTCCATCAGAGCATTGTCTCCCAAAACTGCACCTGCAAATGCTGCTTCTCTTCCAGCACCAACTGCAATCAAATTATTTACCAAACCCTGCACGAAACATTGCTCATAAAAGTCACTCCCCAGAGAAAGAAAACCTAAAGAACGTGCAGGTGCATCAAAATTTAGGGTACAAATTCATAGAATAGTACCGACTACTGAAGGTTCTGCATAGCTATATTATTGCAAATTTCTGAGATAAACAGAGTCTATGCTTGATATGTACAATAAAACCAGTGAATGTACTGGAAAATAAGCCCAACAAAAGTTCATTTCATGCAACTGATTTTGGCTACTATTTTTATTAATTGTCCATAGTCAAACTACATGTCCCTAATTTAGATGCTATGGAGAATAGAGATGGAAAGTAGAGCCATCCTTGTACAACTATACTTCTAATCTAAAAACATGTATGCAATCAATAGCAAACAATCAAAGTAGTGAACTATAATATTCACGTGACAATGGCCACTAACCAATAAGGACTAAAAATTCTGTCTCTCTCATTTTCCTTTTTTTTCCCCCTAAAATGGATGGTTAAAAAGTGAAAAGTATCTGGTTCCACTTGTTGGAAAATTAATTGCGATGTGGGGGCACAGTTGTATAGTGACAACTATATATTTTATGGATTGCGATGTGGGGGCACAGTTGTATAGTGACAACTATATATTTTATGGATCCAAGCAAGAGAGTAAGTTTTTGACAGTTAAAATAGCTCCAGGTTCACTATTCTCTCTAGTTTAGTCCATTACTGTATCATCCGAGTAGTGATCCATATCACGCTTCCCAGTCCAATCAAACAGAACACCATGTCACACAGTAGACTGCCACCTCCTTTCCATTCTCATCTAACTAAAAGTGAACTGTTTCTTTGCCCATAATAGCTATATAAAGCAATGAGCAAACTAGCAAAACAAACAAGACACCAACAAAAATATTAATGGCACCAAGAAGGACTTCCATCAAATTTATAATTTTTCTTTTGATAAGTTCAGTTAAATTTATGCTGCAGAAGTCTTATATAATCATTCACTAAATTGTAGACATTTCCTAAACTTTTAACAACATTATTGAAATATGCTAAGAAAGCAGAACAAGGTCCATTATTAGATAAATTTTGAGCTTTATCACCACTGCATCACAGAACCTTTGCTTTCACTTGTCATCTTGAAATTTTATCCAAATTACAGGCATATCTACAAGGTATGTCTATTATGCAGCCATATATATATATATATTGGGGATAACATGGTTGTGGTAACCACAGCTAACACGACTGTCGTAAGCATTTTATGAAGAGTAATTTAGTCAGCTCACCAATTTCATTAGTGGCAAATTTGTCATTTACCATTTTATCTATCAAAACTACGTTGTTTTGAGCTGGTTGCCAGGGCCAGCTAGCTGTGACAACCACAGCCATGTTTTCCCCATATATTTACAGCTGCATATATATATAGACACACACAAATAGGTGTAGTATATGACGGTATAGAATAAGCTTTCACCTTATTATGTTTCATATTGCAAGTATATTTAATAGAGTAAATACTAAAGCCAGGAAGATGACAGTATTTACTTCAACAAGTTGTGTATGAAGTTAAAAACTATATAAATTGTTTCAGATTGCGACGTCAAGTGGATAAACCAGAATGGCAGAATAAAAAATGAGAACAATAGAACATACACCGAGCCGTGTCAACTCCCCATGATTTGCAAGACGTAAAGCTAGCCCCCTTAACTCGTGCCCTCGTAAAGCTCCCTTCACTGAACCAGCGGCAGCTAGCCTCTTAAGAGCTTCACGAGCAATCTCAGCTTGAGCAGTAGCATCTGCAGCATCAATAAGATCCAGAAACTCCTTAGCAAATTTCACAACTCCATCAACAGCATCCACAATATCCTCTTTCTTAGCTGTTAGATTCATAATGTCATTCAAGTTTAGCCCTACAGTTTCATGTCCAATATCCCTGCTGTTACTCATTGTTAGAAGGCACTGAAGTGCTCTTTTCAGATCATTGCTCTGCATTGCCAGATCAAACTCCAACCTGGTAAACATAACATAGCAATTCATTAAATCAGATGATGCCAGAGATAACAGCGCAGATTTATAAATACAGTATGTTTTGAAACAGCAAATCCGTATTTTACAGCTAGTAAATATGAAGATTAATCTTGATATTGAGCACTGCAAACCTCTTAGATATTCCAGGCAAATGAAGCGCTTCAGTAGCATAACCCATCCCAAGCATAAACTGAGCCAAGTCATCATGATGTTCCCTACCCAGCCTACTTGCCCTGCATGAAAGGTAATTTTAGACAACATAAAATGAAGGTTACAGTAACCAAAAACCAAGAAATAATGAAACATACCATTTTACTGCACTAACAGCATCTCCGTAGGCAGCGAGACAACGACAACGAATACCAGGATGACTGAGGGATATTGCATGGGTACACATGTATCTATCATAAAAAGAAAACTCAGAAATCAATGATACTTCTAGTCACTATCTATGCTACTTCATAGAGTCATGTAGTAATAGATTATCTCATATTAACTTGATCAACTGATATATTAAAAAGCATAGCACTCCTGACAACAAAAATGAGAAATCATTCCCACCAAACCACGCACCCCAGTAAACTATGTCAGGATGGGTTCTAGCATCAAAGATGTTAACATTTTTGCTTGCCGTGAAGGATCAATATGTGGGCATAAATGATGCTTTTTGACTTCACTAACTGATGAGAACCCAAGATTAACTATTACATTCTAAAATCAGAGGACAAGCTAATCACCACCTTGTAGTGAACATTAACCGTTACAAAAGTGGCAGTTCCGGCCACACTAAGGATAAAGGTGTAAGGTTAACACCTCATCTGAGATATAAGTGCACTCAAAATACTTATCCAATAAGAAAGCAAAAGGCCCTTAGATTACCTGTCAATAAGCCACAGAACACCGTCCCTAACACCCACAACCACAAGAGGTCCAACTGGCCGTTTTTGCTCGCCTGGAAAACGAGTAACCGCAACTGCCACCCCTCCACCACCAACAGCTATTTCATTTACTTTTCTAGTATCTATTTCTTTTGGCATGGCTGGATCTTCACCACCGCCTTTAGATTGTTTAGGCAACATTAGGAATGGAGGGATGGAGGGAGCATGCTGAAAAGAAGCTAACCTCACAACCTGACAAGACACTTATTTTGATTAATTAAGAGAACATTGTGCTTCTTCAGCGACATGATAAGGTAAATGGAAACGAGAAAATTCTGACCATCCACTGATATTAGGCTCTACTTTACCAAAGAGATGAGAAAAGAATCAGTAGAAGGAAAGCTTTGTTAGCTTGCCCAACAAAACAACAGGCTGTTAAGCAGTTTTCAAGTCTTTTAAGACCTGCAAGTTCTCAAAAGTCCATTTTTAAATGTACGTAAAATAATATTTTATTGAAGATGAGAAAAGCCCTCAGAAGTCAATAACCAGATGGTTAATGATACTTGGAAAACCTCAATGTTGTTATGGATGTGACGAAAAAAATGAAGACTTAAATAGAAAATAAACATTGCTATGCCAATAACGGGTACCTTGGCCACATGGTATCACGGGGTTACCGTGGATATAGCAACCCAACGGTTCAGACAGAAACCCATCATCTATCACAATATATATATTTATATTATATATAAAAAACTAGACTGATAAGTGATAACCCGTGCAAGGCAGGGTTAGTATCAATAACACAATCTAAAATTGTGGTGTGTGATATTTGATATTATAATTTGAGTATAAATAGTATAGTATAGATGCTAGTAATGCATTGAACATGAAATTGATCAAGAGTTGTATGTATATCAAAATAATTGTATATGATTTTTAATACATGCATATACATCATTGGAATAATACAATAAATGATACGAAAAGTTTGGTATAATTATGACATACATTGTATCAGTAGAGATAATGAACTCGAGACTAACTAGGTATTAACTCGGAATAAAATCAGTATTAACTCGTTGACCAACCAAAATGACTAAGTTAATTTGGACAAGATCTCCAATTGTCTTGTTATATATAGTAATAGGAGTGGAGGTTAGGAAAGGAACATCCATCATTGATTCTATTTCTTTTTCATTCTTCCTATTTTATTTTTTTTCTTATTAAACTTTGCCTTGTTTCTTTTGTCATCTATATACATATTCTTTCTTAGAGAAAAACTATTTTGACAACATTGGAAATTAACACGTGCTTGAGCATTAGCCCCACCGAATAAGAAAATTGATGTCATCTTCTTCTTGGATTGGGTAATCTTATACTTTTACCAACATTAGAATTGTTCAATAGAAAAATTTGGAATAAACTCCATATTTATCCCATGTATCTTTGAATAAGCTAAACAATAATCAGAATAACTTACCAAAACCAGCTACAAGGGTAAGACCATCTATACCTAAGATATACATTCGCACATAAGAGTATCTAAAAATTCCAACCTGTAGCATTGGGGGTCTCAATGATATCCTCTCCTGTGTTGCAGTTTGCGGATTATCAACTGCTATTAGTGCTAACTCTCCATGCTCTGCGACAGCTCTTGTCTGTGCCTCTTTCAGTTTCATCTCTTCTTTTCGCCGTTTTGTTTCTATATCAATGGGTGCAACACCAGCATCCACAAAAACACACCTGAAACATCAGACCACAAACAGGTCATTGGGACTTATCTTTTCACCAAGAACAAGACTAATATATGCTCTACATCAAGAGGCCTAGGCAAAAAAATGACCACAAAATTATATTTATTTATTTTTGTGATAAGTACCACTCAAACACACCTAAGAGCCTTCCCCCACACCGTATTTTTGTTCATCTAATAATTGTTAATTTTCAGAAAGATTCTCACTCTTCTGCAATTGCTGGTATATAATTGAGCTTATATACATAAGTAAAACGGATGGATTGCCATCAATGCTCAAATCATATCTCCAAACCATTTTAAAAAATGAGCATACCAAAATTAGTATTTTCCAACTAAGAATGTGAGAACAGAGCCCAAAGAAGGTCTTCATCCTTCAAGAAATTGTGATCAAGGTCTGATTCTAGATACCACTCCTACACAACTTATTCAACTGTTAAATCGTAGTATAAACTGTTAAATTTGATAAGTACTACTTACTCAATTGTAGTTGGTGTAGCCACAAACAGCTGTCTCCGATGCCAAACAGCCCCTGTTGCAAAAGGAATTGCAACATCTCCCAAGTATCTATACTGAGGGCGTAAGGAAGATATGACAATGTATTGTTGATAAGCAAAAGCACAATACTCAACAGTTTGGTCCCATGCTGTCCATTCTGGCTGAGGGAGAAGACCGCCCACAGGTTGAAAGTTTTCCCAACTGCACATTCCAATTATTGCTCAGTCACTAAAGCATGAAATTGAAAATAAAATCTTGATTCAAAACAAATATATACTATGTTAAACCAAATCCACTAAATGCAAACTCGTGAATTCATGTCCAAAATTTGTATGCATGGGCTGGGAAGATAAAACAGGCACTGATTATCAAGATAACCAACATAATACATATCACACTAGGGGTTCATATGATGGTAGAAACAGAAAATATAGACATCAGATATACACTGATCTGCAAGATGCGACCACATGCATTCCCACCTGTATAACTGGAAGTTCTGAGGTGCCGCTTCAGAAGGAGATTTTTGAGAAGCATAACTGTCATCAACAGTAGTGAAGGAAGAAAGCCCACTGCTCCCGAAGCCTGATAAGGGCATAGACTGGAATGTTGAAATAGCAGTAGCAGCAACAGGACTAATTCTTCGTGATGTTCGATAGGCAACACCAAGTAGTGCCCCCCCATGCAAACCAATAACCTAGAAAGCATAATTATGAATTTAAAAAGGGCCAAACACAAGTAGTGGAAAAGAATGATGAAATTCTCAATCTTAACCAAAAATTTAATAGATGAACCATTAGAGAAAGATCAGAAGACAATTATCCTGATGTTATACACAACAAAGGGTACATGCTCTGTGCTAATTAATAAACACGAACTGTTCATAGAAAACTTTCAAGAAAAAGAGAAGAGACTAGAGAGGTAGAATGTAAAACGGGACAGTTATGGATCAGATATCAAGAGATACAATCCAACAATTGAAAAAGGAAAACTGGTTCCAAAAGTTATGCAAATCTATTAGTTCTAGAATACTACTCAGGCACCTCACCAGAATTTATAAATAGGTTAAATTAATCAAAGCAACAGAAGTAGTAGTAAACTTCTAAACATGTTTTTCTAAAAAATATCGAGTCAAAATTTATTTGCTTTAATTGCTCTAGAAGAACTGATACAGCTTTAACGATTAAAAATTCCACCCGACTAGTCTTGGCAAAATTAATATGTATCCTTAACAAAAGAAATAATTAATATGTATTCCTTGGGGTTGACTGTTCAGCATCCTATTCTGAAGCTCAGAACCAATTTTGTTTAGTTCATTTGTTTTGGGGATGAACTTGAACAAATCTCTACTGGCACATCAAAGCCATCTCCATATTCCAAGTGATCATCTTACTAAGAACATCTATAACCAATGTATATCAAGAGTTTTTAGATTTACAAGGAATGTAGTATAGCTTTTAAAAAGGGTCAAGCTAGATTATTAGGTTGTTTTTAAGTGAAAATTTATTTTTTCCAAAATAGTAATGGAAGCTAAAAAAAGTGACTTATTTTTTATTCTTGGACTTTTAGCAATAGATTCCTAGCACAATTAAATAAGTCAGCAACGCTCAGAAAAATATGTAATCCTTTATTGTACGAAGATCTTATTTGAGAAACTATCAGAAGCTTTGAGGGTCTGTGGGATGCAACCTTAAACTTGGGAAGCATATCTGGGCGGGAACCTCCTAGATTCTATTTTTGCAGATTCTCTAGCACCACTTTTGACGAGCTTCGTTCACAGCATCAAACATTACTTAAGGTCCACTCAATCGAGCCCCAACTAACCCTTGTCCTTTCCAATTTTTTTGTTGGCCTTCAGTTATAAAGTCTAAGCAATCCAAGCACTAATTATATGGAATCCTGCAACATATCACTCACTAAAAGAGCCACGTGGTTTTAATCCTTGAAGCCCAACCTGTTCCTCAACTATAAGACCTTAAGAATACAAGCTTTCACAAACTCCAGCCACCACAAAACCAGTTGTAGGCACCAAGTTAATTCCAAATCCATGAATCTATTCTGCCAGCTAAATTCATCTTTTGACCTTAGAACGTTAATAGCACGGAAAATAACCTATACTTTTTGAAGATTTGGCAGTAAGAAACAGAAAATAATGACTGAGAAAAACAAAACAAATACCGGTTCACTGCGACCCCCAATAGACCTCATTAATATATTTGATGTCCCATCATCCAGCAAGATACGGACTTGGACGCTAGCAGAGGAAGCAGCAGAAGCAGCTGCAGCTGCTGCTTGTGCTGCAGCTGCAGCTGCAGCTGCTTCTTTTGCTTTTTTTGATGAGCTCCCTTTAGGAATTATGGGAACTCGAGAAGGTGCTGCAGACTCCAACAGAGCAAATCTGTCTCGACAAGTGTCCCAAGCCAAGAGCCTTGCACTGCCTGAATCAACGATGGACCAGTCACTGACCTTGTAGATTGAGAAGTAAGGAATATCAGGCCATACAATTGCCAGATACCTGCAAACATACGACAAGTTAAAAAGGCAGCCACAACATTGCGATGGATCTTTTATGAGCCTCCCACAAATTTTTTGAAAGCTATCCAATGCAGAACATGCTGAAAACTAGATTAAGTACCAACTAGAATACCTTAAAAACATGACAACTAAGATGCATGCTAGGCCCCAACTAGATTAAATGATATTTGTAATGAATCTAGTTGTCTTTATTAATGCCCCATGCTACGCAAAGTCAAATGTTCGAGGCCACTTACTTTCCCGAACTGCTCACTGAAAGAACCGCATATGAGTCGTGTGGAACAGGAGTACTAATGTGCTTTTTGATCTGCTTGACTTGTAGTGGTTCAGATGACTCTCCCCTGGACCTTCCTGTTTCAGTCAAGGACACATTACTTCCAAGAGCTGGATTTGCTGTGTTGGACAACTGAAAGGTTAGCAACTTTAATTCCCTTTCAATAATATAAACAGCCGAATGTTCTCGGCTTTCTGGTGCTGTTGGTAGGGAGGCTACAGCTGGAAGAGATCTAGCATCAAATTCACTGACAATCACACCAATATTGGTCCCAGTGGCAACAAGGTGTGGCTGTAATGGATGTGCAACCATAGAATAAACCTACAATAATAATTTCAAAGATCATAAGTACAGCTAAATAAAAGTGAAAAAGAATCCCCAAAGGCACATAAAACACTTGAACAAACTTTCTCAGCCATGTAAACATGGGATACTTGTTTTTAAGAGAGAGAAGAATTATGACAGTGGAACCCGGAGCTTTCCTCAATTATTTAAATTTAATAATTCTTAAAAAGACAGGGAAAGAGAGATGCAAATTTACTATTTTTCGTAAGTAAATAGATTATATCTCTACTGACAAACTTTCTTCAATGTATTACAATGTTGACAATTTGATTATTACATTAAACCATGTTCTTGAACAAAGATGAAGGTGACTAATCTTGGCTGGAAGAAAGGAGTTTGTCACATATCTGTGCACGAAACCAAGTTCATCATATATCAGTAAAATGCTTCTCAAATGCAGATAAACTCCTAAAAGAACGGACCTCAATTAGTGGTGCATGAGGGTAAAAAAGAAACTTCAACTTGTTAAAACAAATTTACGAATTTTTTCGAGGCTATTGACGGAAATCCAAGATTGTTTTTAGGCACAAATGAATGAGTAAATCTCATAAGATTTTATTCTTTTTGCTTAAAATCCTAGGTGTTACAAGTCATGACTTGGGTGGTTTTTTTTTAGGGTGATAGAAAGTGATATGGTTGTCCATGTGTGGCAACCATATAAACTAGCATCATACAAAAGAAATTTTCTTACCATCCAGAACAGAAAATATATAACCCAACCACAGTTCTAACAACACTTCTCCTTCCAAGCTCAAGAGGAAATTATTCAAAGGAGATGTTTCTTATTGGCGCATAATGCATAAAAGAGTAGAAATCCTTTGGAGATGCAAGAGAAGAAAGATGAACGTCATAATGGACTTGACTTAGTTGTATTTAGTTTGCCCAAGAAATTACAGGTGGTGCATAGGGGATTGGCTTGTATTATCTACATAGATGCTTTTTCTGTCAGCCCTACACTTTTCTTTCGTATAATAAGTGTACACGAGTCTTACCATTGCGATTTGACTGAAATTTCTTGTATGTAAGAAAAATAGGAATATGCAAGAGCTCTAGGCAAACTCATTTAGAACAGGTGATCAGTATCCAATCGGCACAGTAACACTATTATTTAGCATGTTCATGTTAAAAGTTCAGCTTACAAGACTTGTCAAAAAATAAAAAGTTCTGCTTGTAAGCAGATCAACTTCTTTATATTTGAAAAGACTAAAAGCTCAAGAAAACCCACTAAGAAGACCTGCAAGAAAATATACCTTGTAGAAGAGAATTCTCGAACTAGTGATTTACACATCTCTAATTAGCAACATCATTATGGAGCTGTTAACTATTATAAGGCTTAAAATCACCAAATGTCAAATATCGAGGTTTTCTCCAATCAATTGAAGAAATAAAAACAAATACAACATCTAATGTTTGACGAGATAAAAATAATGGCCAGACATTTACCCTCAGTTTCTTGTGAGATGCAAGTACTTGTGGGGGGACTAGCGAGGAGAGTTCACATAATGGCCTTGTGAGAGCTGAATAAGTAGGGTGTTCGATAGCCCTGTAAAGATATCAAACAATAGTAATGAAATGATGGGAAAAATCGTGACCTGAAGTCATAGCTTTTATAGAGTCAATATATAAACGCGTAACACTTGCTAATAGGGAGAGTAATATGCATACCAAATATGGGAATCCTTGACACAAGTTAATATATCAAGATTGGGAGCTCGAGGGTGACACCAAGATGCCACACTGTGGCAAGCCATTCTCGGAACAGGTTTAATACGACGCAATTCCTTGGAAGGAGATGATTAATGAGAGAGAAAAAAGAAGGCAAAGGTTTCAGCATAGTATTTATCATAATAAAGAATCTATCTTTAACCTACATCAAGAACTACTAATTGATAGTACAGGCTGTACAGCACCTTAAAAGTTATTGTGTCCCAGATGGCTAAAGTCTTATCCGCACCTATTGTAATGAGCTGTGGTGCACCTCCCATCACTCTAGAAAGCTCAACTGCCAAAACCCCTCCATCATGTGCCTTTAGAGTATCATAAGAACATAAGCTTTCAACAATCATAAGCTAAGGGGGGAAAAATAACTTTGAATAAAATGGACCACTCGGGAAGTCTCAAGCCGCAAGGATATACAAATGGTCATGCATGTAACTCAGGCATGTTTATGTATACAATATGGGAAAGAAATTATAAAATAATCAAATAATGGAAGAGATTAACTTTTTCAAACAAATCATTTGTCAGATTTGAGAACTTTCTCACAGAAATTAATTTAATGGATTTGCACCAAACCAAACTTGAATTTAATATTTTAGATGCCATTTCAGGTATTAACATCTATGTTTCGCTTTTACAGGCAAAAACTAGAAAAACATGAAGTGAGTGAAAAAAAAATAAGAAACCTTTTCACAATGTAAAGGGGGCAGGGGGGACAACCATGTCATGGTAATTGTATTTTACTGTTACCAACTTAAGCATTTTGCACGTGTTAACAATAATGTAATTTGTATATAGGTACATAATTTTGATTCCTGGTTCCAAGTATAGATACATAAGAATGTTTATATATGTATATATACACATATTATCAAGTAAAGTAGACTGTTTACAACTTAGCAGATCTTATACTTATAACAAACAGATGAAGTACTGGAAAATATTAAAAAGTAAAAGAGCCATAATCAAAGGATAGATAGCTACTTTTAAGCTCAACTTGGGCACAAGTTCTCGTGAGTCTTGGCCATGGTCTGCATTCCAAAGCACAATTAAACCATCACTACCTCCGGAGACCAAAAGTGCCTGTACAAATTCAAAAATAACAAGAGAAAATGCAAATATGAATATACATGCATATTTTAAAATGAAATATATCACCACTATGACAATAGAAAACCAAAAACTTGAATACACCATTGAGAAAATTACATCTTTATCAGCAGTTCAACAAGTTCTTTATTCTTGAGGTAAAAGAAAACAATTTATTGATGAAGAAAAAAGAAATTACAGCACATATATAAGAGAGAAAGTAGGTAATATATATAAAAATGTTACTAATGAACCTGGAAAGATGTATAGAACAGCCTTCTTTGTCAAGGGCATCTTATAGTTTTTAATGATTTACCAAATACTTAAATACTGCATTATAACTTTACAAATTTATCTTAAATCAGCGGTTTATGACTCCCAATTTATCTTAACATCTTCATCCCCACCAAAATCAATCCAATCAAAAAGCCAGTTAAGTCAAATCCTCTCCCAATCCTTGATCTGTCCATAGAGGAGATAATACATCTCAAATCTGTTTCAAACTGTATGTTAACTAATTTCAATATAAAAGATCAATCATTACAATGCTATTCAGATTCATTAGTACAGATCACAATCTATTAACAAACCACAATAATGAGAAGATATCCATTAGCTGGTAATAACGTTCATAGTAGCTTCTAGTGCTCCAAGCCAAAACTTAAGAAAGATGTCTCTCTCTTCAATAAAATGTAAGCCTAGTTCAGATCAAGAACATCTTTCAATTGCACTTTAATTTTCTCCATGCTCTCTATGCATGACACACACACAGAGGATATTAAGTATTTCTTTCAACTAGTGGCAAGTGTTAAGTTTTTTAAGCAAGGTACCAACTAGCTGGCTACAAATCATAGCCACATAGGTATCTGTAAGTCCTCGGTCTTAAAACACACTTAAAATATAAACATTTAACTCAGCCAAGTTAATGAAATAAGAATTTTAATTCAAGAGGAAATCAATAATTACCTCTCCAGAAGAAGCCATGAAGGTCATCAAACAAGATATTGATTTTTTATGACCTCCCGTGTACCTTCTAACAAGCTGCAAGGAAACAAGTATTGTCACATAATGCATGTAAAATCAAAGGTTTATATGATATATTTTTATACAAAAGTCTCAAACCTTCCATGTTATCATTGAAAGAACTCTAATTACACCATCTGATCCACCAAAAGCCACCAGCGGACCATCACCAACAGCTGACCTAGAGAGAAATTCCATACTGGAAGGGAAAATAACAGCATTATTAATGCACCGAAGCATACATGAGAAGAATGTCAATATTTCATTTGAAGTAATTCTCTTATTTGTCTGCTTCAATAATTTTGCTTGAAACAATGAGTAGGCCCTTCTTATTTCTGTGAACTTTCCACATGACCAGTTTGAGGATAAAAAAAACACATCCAAAAGTACCCACTATCTGTTTCCCAAATATGTTTTTTTAGATTTACTTTTTACCAAAGCTCTTCGATAAATAAGTTGTATTGATAGGACATACTCAGTTATCAGATTAAAACTATAAGTTTAGTTTTGCAACTTTGCATTTTGCAATGGCATCCCATGTTGATGCATTATCATATATCACCAAATATTTTTCTTTCTTGCATGATCCTCACATAAGGATTTTCTAAGGAAAAGGGAAAAGTATTGAAACTCTCTCTTATGTTTAACTTTCTATATTACCCTCACCCGTTAGCCCACACCCTGACCCCTTACCCGTTACCCCTCACCCTCTATTCTCATCGCCTTATTTTATTCGTTGAAGACTTCCTCACATGCATACTCAGAAGCCTTATTTGATGTTCAGGGTACATAGAGAGATTTCTTCTTTGATTTATTTTTGTCTTTGCTGCTGTTCTTATCACTCTCTTCTTAGATGACTCAAGGCCTATTAAATTTTAACTTCTCTCTCACTATTTTTTTTTATCTTCCAAATTTCTTTAATTATTAGAAATTAAAAGATAACTGGGAGGAACCAACACTGTATAATGACATAAGCTGCTTAAAGCATAAACAGTAGAAAGTGGAACAGCATCCACACAGGATGGTGGACACGATCATGCTGGAATACATAAATAATATGATGCACTTTGAACATGTCTCAAAGAACAATATAAGAATTAAAACGAGCTGGCAGCAGCATAAACTAAGTGTTTAATTTTTTTTATTTTTGTGATTACTAAGAGATGAATCAGATTATATATTGCAAGGGAATCTAGCAGCAGTTTACAATTAACATAAAGGCCAGAGAAATTCAGAGTTGAGAAAATTAAATGCTTTTTAAGAAATTACACACATTGCTTTTCAAGCTTCCAATATATATAGCAAATGGAAGTACAAATATAGAGACTTGCCAGAGAAGTGATTTGTTGTCAAGGTCCTGCTTAGGTACATCGCGGCCACGCATAGTCACCAAGTCCAAAAATATGGCCTTGCTTTCACAACAGATGACAAGAAAATGTCTTCCTTTTGTTGATGGAGCAGGAGAACTCAAGGCTGAAGTGACATTATTGACTGCTGATGGGGCCTCAGCAGCAGCAGACCGGTTACACCAAAGTTGCCAAAATCGCACGTCATCATCGTAAAAGCTAACCTGCTTAACACTTGAACCATATTCACCGATTGTGGGTTCAGGTTACATTAAGAAGCAACTAAAGCTAGGAAAGTTATGGGAAATCGTATAAATGAGACCAATACCTCCCTCCCCGTATGGCTTCTGTAGGTTTTCCTCTAGGTTCTAGCATTAAAGAAATATTTATCAGATAATATCCAAAAAATATATAAGCAAATTGTTCTAAGAAAGGTACATTACTAAAACAGTATAATGCTGGAGTGCTTGGGTTCACCCCCTTTTACCACTTGTATTTGGATTTTCTTAGTTATTTGTCAAAGAAAGGTACAACTATAGCAATATAAACATCCATTTTTGTCCACATTAAGAGTTAATTCTAGAAATATGAAAGTGTCCATAGTTCAAATGAAATAAAATTCAAACCTACATTTTAAGTTGAAAATTTTACAAGATAAATCCAGGATTAGTTACTTTCATTTAATTTTCAATACACCATTCCACAAATACTTGCAATTTCTTACACTCTACTAAGTAGTTACGAAAACATACTTTGCAACATATCAGCTAATAATTTTAATCTAAATTATTTTTATGTGCTAAAAATTAGTGCTTCCAATTAACAAAATAATAATACCTGATTCACCCTCAGCAAGCTTCTCCAATTTGGCTCCAACCAAACGTCTCTCATCAACCCCTCCTGCTTTCAGCTCATAAATCACCTGATAACCAAAAAAACCAAAACAATTTCAACTAAATCACAGTATGAACATATATATATATATATATATATATATATATATATATATATATATATATATATATATATATATATATATATATATATATATACATATCATACAAAATTGAATACCTGGCGATGCTCCCAATTCCAAACGGAAACATGATCGGAGGCATCGGCGGTAACAAGCCACGGATGAGTTGGGTGCAATTGAATCTTCACGATCTTGTCATTCGTCGGACGAAAAGCTCTCAACCGCAACATTTGTTACTTTCTTAGATTATAAATTTCTTCAATCGGCAATGCAATGAAGTTTGGATCTGATAGAATATAAAGTTCTTCGCTCTTCTTTCAATAAACAGTGTGAAGATTCAAATTGGAGCTTCGTCTTGTAGGCACCTGATTTCGACGCATTTCAATCGATCTGATAGTTGGATTGGAGGATTTTCAGTGGGAGTCCAAGATTTGGGTCCTTGCCGAATATGTGAGGAATTTGTGGGCTATATTTTGGGCTTCTTTTCTCTCTCGTAGGAGCAGCAACAAGTTAGACTTTAGTTGGTGCCATTCGCTAAATTTTAGAAGAAGGAAAACTGTTAATTTGATTGATTTTTCATTTTAGTACGTATAATAGTCAAATATAGCATTATAATATTAGTAACGAGTTTTGTTTTATGTAATGATTTATATAACGATGAATATAATAACCGAATATAAAAATAGTAATATTTATTATTTTTATATTGTGAGTATCATTATTTTTATATTGGATCATTGTATTCATCATTACATAAATCATTACTCATAACAAAATTAAATAATAACACAGTCATTAAAATTCTTTAAAAATTATATGATTGTTAATTTTGATTATTATTTTTATTTATAATTAATTAATTTTATTTTTTAAATAATAGTTTGTGTTTGGTAAGTTAAAAATACTCAAATTAATAAAAAGTAAAATGTGTGTGACCAAAAATATGTAAAGATATGCAAAATCTATGTGAAAATCTCAATTTTCTTTGTAAATTGTCAATAACAAACATCTTAGCTTAAGATTGAGGTCATAACTCTTAAAACTATGTTTCTGAGTTTCCAACGAAAAAAGGAATAAAAACCTTAATTTGTAATATAAAATAAAATAACTAAAAATTATATATTTTCTTTAATGTTGTTACCGAATTTATAAAAGATGACGAAAGAAAACCTAAGTTTTAAAATTTAGATAATTACTAATCAACCCTTATACTAGTTTTATTGTGTTTGTATGTTATTTAATTTTTAATTTAAATCTCTTTATTTTTAATTTTGACAGAAACAGTGTTTAAATTTTTCATTAATTTATTTTTTTCATTATAATTCAATAGATAAGTTTTTGTCTTTTCATTTTTTTCCGATCCATTTTAAAACTGGGAAACACACTGTTAATTCCCTATCAAGTTTGTTTCAAATAGCCGTCCACTAGGGGTGCACACGGTCGGTTTGGTCGGTTTTTTGAGAGAAAAAATAACCAAACCATTTAAATCGGTTATAAAAAATTAAAAATTAAAACCGCCCAAATTTTTACATCGTAATCGGTTTTCGGTTTATTCGGTTTCGGTTAAATCGGTCGGGTTATTCGGTTACGTAATTAATAATTTTAGCTAAATTTTTGCATCCATAAATTGAATTCACAAATTCCATGTACATATTAGTAAAATATAAAATATCAATGTTAACTGATACTTTATGTTAAATATCAGCATGCACAGAAGAATAACTCACCTTTACATCTAATGATAGGTTGGTGAAGTTCAATGGAACATATCATCCTCAATCACCAGCATATGTGTAATGGACATATATATATTACTCTTGTCATTTTCAATACAGCATGCACAGAAGAATTATGTGTAATGGATTCTATATATGTATTTTCATCTTCAATCACCAGTTCTCGGAAATTAACCAATGATGGTGGGATCTTAGAGAAAAATATTTCTATGAGATTTCTTATGATTAAATATATAATTATATAAAATAAATATTTATTAGAAAAGTATATAAATTATATTATAATTTTAAATTGTTCGGTCGGTTCGGTCGGTTTCGGTTTTTTGAGAAGCCAAACCAAACCGACCGAACTAGTCTCGGTTTTTCAATTTTATAGTGTTCGGTTTTTCGATTTTTTCGGTTTTATGTGTGATCGGTTCGGTCCGATTCGGTTCGGTCGGTTTTTCGATTTTTTTCGGTTTTGTGTGTACCCCTACCGTCCACAATCTAGAGCTGCAGAGAATCGAAGCTGCTGGCGGCTTATGCACGAAGCATAAAGCGAGAGTTAAGAGCTGGTGGCTTATGCAAATGTGTATATATATTTCCTTCGCGCACAAATGGGCAAACGCTTCAAAAAGGTGGCACTCACGTGGTGGGTGTTATGCTGAGTAGGGGTTTATGCTTTGTATAAATGCAATTATATATTTTCTTGTATAACTTAGGTTGCATTTGGTTTGCGTTATATTAATGTAATAATTTCGTAATATAATACTATTAGCAAATTTATGTATTGACTCATTTGAATTTAATGATGACAAAACAATAATGAAAAACTTAACTTGATTATTCTGATAAATGATTGTTGAATTTACGTGACTACATTTGATATTTCTGTTAAGTAGTTGTGAGATGTAAGTACGTTAATGTTTGTAATATAAACAAGAAAAGAAAATCTTGTTACAATCTTTGTACAGCCCATATAAAGAATAATTATTGTAAAAGAATTTAGAGATAAAAAATGTTAGGTTGATCTGAAATTGAAAAGATAGATTAAGTCAGCGATCAAATTTTTTAGGTTAATTTAAAAGATAAATTTTGTATTGTTCTCAAAAGAATTTTGTTGTAAATGGACAATAAGGATCAATTTTGTTACGTTGAATACAAATACAGAGTATTATACACTCTACGATAGAGAGCTCTGAGATGAAGAAGAGCTGAATGATCAAAGTTATTAAAATTGGAGCAAGCACTCTACGACTGAAGAATGATTTTAAAGTAACCAAGCTTGAGGATTGAACTCAGAGCTTGAAGATTGTAGAGCATGGTCAAAGATTGAAAGGGCAGACAAGTTCGTGAAGGATTAAGAAAGTTTGCAAATTCTACTCAAGGATCGTAGTAAGCACCCCCAAGAGTATATGTCCAAAGAATCGGAGATTTAGTAGAGTAAGCCAGAATAATAAAAAAAGAAGCTTGGAGCTGAACTCTACGATCGACAAATTCTCAGATTGTTGAGTAAAAAACAGAGTCATCGTGAGAAATGCAGAAGAATGATCGTTAAATAATTAAGGAAGATCGCAGAGCACAACAGTGGAAGAAAATCGTTGAGAGAAAATCAATGAAGAAGATATTCACCATGAACTCAAAGCCACTAAGAATAAAGTTGAACAAATCAAATAAGGGAGTCAAGAGACCCCGTGCTAAGCATAAAGAAGACAGATGAAAATGCTTAGACACAAAATTGGACAAATCAGACATACTTCACAAGGAGAAAGTATCAGGAAGAACAAGCTACTTCATAAGATCAACATAAAGAAAAAGTTCGTAGAATTTTGTCAAGCAGACTCATCACAGCACAACAAAGACAAATGACTCTAGTAGAAGAAGTATAAAGGGAGGCTTAGATGCTGAACAAGTCAAATTGCTCAAGATCATAGAATGAAACTGAATAGAATATCCCCAAATTGTTGAGTTACTAATATCGTTGAGTAACTTCGAAACGCAGAGTTACTACATTGATGAGCTGACTCAGTATCATACCTATCAGAGAACTTAATGCCCAAGGACTAATAGACAAAATCACTACGACACAAATATTGAAATGTTCTTAGCAAAGAACTCTTCAACAAAGAAGTAGTCTAAGAAAAACTAGCTAGAGACGAGGAGTAAAGTATGAATTAGCTACAACTAGTTTACCAAAAGAAGAAGAAGAAGATATGATCTCTACTATAATAAGAGTATACAGAAACAGAGATTAAGTGGAGATCATAATCTTGCAAATGACAAGTGATCAAGTGATCAAGGGGAACTGCTCAGATAAGATCAAGAAGAATAAGTAAATTGCATTATTCCAACAGATAGTAAATGCTAGAGAAGAATTAAAGACCAAATTCTGGTTATCAGGAATTGAACCAAGACTGTCTAGCAGACTCTGAAACTGGAAGATGAAAATTGAAGCATAAATCGTAGAGCATGAAGAATTGAAGAACAAACACGATCGTATAGTCTATAGATCGTAAGGCTTCAAGTTTGAAGGGTTGATCGCAGAGTAAGAGGATTGTAAAGTCTGAAAATCATAAAGCTAAATATCATTATGCGGAACGTAGAGTTGAATGAGGAGCTTATCATAGGATAAGCTAAAGACTAAGATAAGGAAGATAGAAGACAGATCAATCAGATGCAATGAAGGATTGATACTTGAAAAATTCTATGAATGAAATATTGTATGGATATTGCTATATATTCAAAGCTTGATCTAAACATTACTGAAGAAATATTCAACGACTATGACTAAGATGACGTTAACTACGTGACCGTTGTTGCTGAAGATTGATGTGACATAACACAGCGGAAAGCTAGCTGACATGTCAGAGGAGGAAGAAGGTTGCCATAGTAAAAAGAAGATAGCAGGAATCAAGCTGACATTTCTCAAACATCAACATCAGATATTCTCAATATCAAAGCACTAAAAGAAGCAACATCTATCTTTCAACGGACAAAAGCTCCAACGAATAAAAGTCTCAACGATCAACTCTCTAACAAAAAAATGGCAGAACTCTCTTTATAAAAAGATCATCATCAGAAACTAAAAAGTAAATAGTGTGTGAAGAAGAGAAAGTAGAGAGAGAAAAAAGAGAAGAAACCTTATGGAGAATCGACCAATGCAGACATAAGGTCGAAGAAGAAAAACATAGAGTCAATTCGGTTAGAACTGAATGAAGAAAATTGGTCCATACACTAAAGGAGTATAAGGAGAAAATGACCAATCTACAAAAGACTGAAGAAGGGATCGATCACTTGCATGAATATCTTCAACCCAAAGCTACTTTACGCTTTGGAGATCGATCAAGAATGATTTCATAGTGGGAGCTGATCAGATAACTGTGATGGCTTTGAAATTCATTTCATCGCTGCCAAGCTCTTTTCAATGAGCTTAACGTTAGCTTGGCAGTAACCCCAACAACTCCAAGAAAAATAACAAGTCGAGACTTAGTGACCCGCCAGATTCAGAGGAATCTACCCATGTTGATAGAAGAGGACTGAGTGTCCTATGGAGGAAATCGGGAAAGGCCCGTCTGATTCTTAGTGAATCAGCCCCTTGTTGAGGGAATATGACTTAGTGTCCTAAGTGGAGATAAGACGGGACTTAGTGACCCGTCTGATTCTTTGTGAATCAGACTCTTTGTGGGAGGACTTAATGTACAAATTGTAAGGACTTAGTGTCTAATTTATCCTTAGTGGAATATCCCTGCTCGACGGAATTGAAGTAGTTCAGGCTCCGAACCTCTTAAAAATACTGTGTTATCAATGTTTCTTTATCCCCTTCTTTGTATTTCATGTTAATGTCATGTATGTTGAGATTATTGTGTATGTAGCTTTTCATTAACAAATTTATGAATAGAACTGTGTATGTTATTTCTAATGATCAAAAGGGGCTTTACCAAATACTTTAATTCTACCGCGCATATAATTGTCTAATTATTTGGTAAAGATGTTTAAAAATACAAAAGTTATACATCAATTGCATAATGATCTATTCAACCCCCTTCTAGATCATATTAATGTACATCTGATAAACAATAATTGGTATCAGAGTAAGGTAGATCCAAGTAAAGAATTTTACGTATGAGCTTCAATGTTTTATTATTATTTGGAAAGCTTAAGTACATGCATCTACATTGAAAGGTACTAAGAAGCAGGTTTGAGTAAGACCATGTGCAACTATTCAAAGATGGCACAGTCTATTGAAGATTCATAAGGAATGGTTGCTGAATTTATTTCAAAATGGTCGAACACAGAAAAACATATTGTTACTCTAGATATGAAAACAATATCTTATCTATGGATCTAGAAAACAACTACTTAGATGTGCTTAAATGCTAAGTCACAAAGGAAAACTGGTGAATTTCATCTGAATGCATGAAGAACCTATACTTAAAATGGCATTATTTCTAAAATTCTCAAAACTCTTTAATCAGGTAGGTTAAAAAAAAATGTTTACATCAAACTCATGCGAACTCTATCTAGCATATGAACTTCTAATTTTTCAATCTTCTAAGGGTTCACTCAAGGTAATTCTGCAGCAACTGTGATGTCCTTTCAATTCAGATGCTCTTTCAACCTGAGGAAATTTCTTCAACTCCTTATTATCCATCTGCAGAAGCTTATAGATCATTTATGACCACTTTTGCCCTCTCACACATTTGTGGATCATGCCATACAAAGAACCCACATTCCCTTTCTTGAATCCGAAACATACCCATTACAAACATGCAGGTACAACCCTTTTCCAAACACTAAATCAAAAGAAATTAGAAGCACGTACTATGAATTTTGAGCACGAGTTAAACTTCTTTCCAAGATTTGTTTCACTCAATGAAGTCCATAAAGGACCTCTTAACCCATAATAACAATGACTGAGCTTCATAATCAACATCAATGACATGTCTTCGAGCAGAAGATGAAGATGTCGAGCAACTGTACGTCATGGAAAGAATTTGAACTATTAGAGTTTTTTCTCTCCCTTTCCTTTTGCCAGGGAAAAGAAATAACGAGAATGACTTAAGTTAATAGCCGTTTGTAGCCCTTGAAGTTTTTTTAACGGGAGGGGCAAGGTTGAGCCACGTTTTACAATGTTACGGGCATATATGGGAAAAAAAAGTTTCAGGGCTAAATGGGCATACCACCCAAATCTCAGGCATAATTTTGTACCTTTGTCCGATTAAGAAATGTAATTAATATTTTGTCTGATTGACTACATTGAGTATAAAATTTTAATAGTAGCCTTTATTGAAAAGATGAGAGAGAAATAAATTGGCCTTTAATTATAAAGGATAATATGAGAAATTAAATATTTAATACTTTTTTGAAATTTAGAAAATGACAAATAAAAAGGAACAAAAAAAAATCTTTAAAAGGACAGATAAAAAGGAATGGAGGTAGTGTGACGCCCCCAAATCTAGGCCTACATAGTCCAATTTGAGACGCCATAAAATAAATAATCTTTTAATACAAATAGTTCATAGAACAGAAATGCAAAACTCAATAATACACAAATAAGTCTTCACTATTATTTTCACACTATATACAACATGTGAAGACTACAATAGTTATCACTCGGACCGTCACTCCATTCCCCTGCTAGACCCGGCTACTCTCTCTTTTTCTGAAAAACAATGGAACAAAAGAAAGGGTGGCTCAAATAGCCCAGTAAGAAATATCATGACTAAGATAACGACAAATAAATTATCATTAGCCTTCAACAGATGAGTTCTTAATTGAATATAATAGACAATAAGCTTTGTATCAATAATAGCAGCAAAATGAGCAATCTAATAGAAGAATAATGCAGACTATAATGTCCACTCGGTTCTCTTTTTAGGAAAAACATCAACTTTTATCATCTTAAACACCGCTGGTCATGATAATATAAATTTTCAGTTCCTGATTTTAATCATGCCAGTCAATAGTTCATCTTTGCATTACGAGCCAAAGATATTCATATATAACCCAACGGTAATGATTATACCAGTTTTCAGCCTTTGGTCATAATCATACCAATAACAGTTCATCTTTGCCCCAGGCCAAAGAGAATATTCACCACGTGCCCTAAAAGACACAATAATTATATCGCCTTTATCCTATCAACTGTGCCCCAGGCCACAGATATTCACAACAACATGGTTCTTGATGATTAGAATAACAACCGTGATATAGATGATGAATCAGAAGAAACAGTATGATCAATAAATATCGAAAGTTTATGACTTTACTTTGTGCAGATTCAAATAATATCCAAATTGCCAACATGATGTGGACTAAAATTCAAGAATGATATTTAAGATCCACAGTTCAGAATAGCAGTTAAGGTTCAATAGAAAGATTTAGAAAAATAGGAAGGTTCAGTTGAAATGATATTAGATGAAGCGCAAACTATTAAAGAATATATAATCATTTCAGGAAACTTTACCAACAAGAGACAAATAAGAAATGAATACGAAGAGTAATTCGCCAAACATGCGGTAGTCCGCGTAGTCAGGTTATTCTTAGAGATTAATAAAGAATGAATACGAAAGGTTATTCACCAACAGGCGATAATCCGCGCCGTAAGGTTATTCCCACAATTTAATACATGGAAATAAATAGCACATCTTATGAGTAAGAAAGAAACGATATTATTTTCGAGAATCAAATAATGATAATCCCTTACCATAGTAATTTTGAATAATGAAAGATGAAAAAGATGGTATCCCTTACCTTAACACGTGACTAGATATGAACTCGTACACTTACAGCTCTTTACAAATACTCAAGATGACTTTAGGACACTCAAAAAGAACTTATACTAAGAAATATTTGGAGAGTGAAAGAAAGAATAAGTAAGGAAGTTTTTATGAAAAATCCTTAAGTTAAGGCTTCTATTTATAGCAAAAATTCTTATCATCACCAAGATTTCCTAATTTAATCCAAACCGTATATTTCAAGATAATGTTTAATCCATACCACTCATTTTATCTTTTAAGATTTCTTTAATCTAAACCATTCATTTAAAGATCATCTTTTAATCTATACCATTCAATTTACTTTATATATAAAACAACTAACTTTAAATAAATCAATTATCTTTATATATAAAAACAAACAACTTTATATAATTTATCATAATAAAAACAAATAACTTTATCAATTCAATTATTCAACAATAATTCACAATTATTCATTATTATGGCTAATTGTTGTAAATGCAGTGTAGTTGGCTTTTCGAGTTAGAAAAATAGGAAAATCAACCAATAATAGAATACAACAGTTTAATCAATATCATAAAAGAGATAACAATAATGCTGAAAATAAATAAGAAAATAACACGTTACTGTGTAATGACAATTATTGATTCGGTAATGTGAATTATTGTGCATATGCTACTGTGACAATTATCAGCTCAATAATATGAATTATTATGCATGTGACAATTATTGGTTCAATAAAGTCAATATAGTACAATAACCACTTTATCATTTAATAATATGAAACACTGTGCAATACCGTGTGCTACAGTGCAATACCGTGTGCTACTATGTAATACCGTGTGCTACTATGTAATACCGTATGTTACTATTCTTTTACCATCAGGTATTTTAACAGTTCAAGATGATAATACCGTTGACTATATTTATTTAGAAAGGTTACGTATGTCGCTTTCTATATCCGACAATAAGTCGTTGTGGGGGTCCACCATTATTTTGTTATTTCGGCGCCGTCGTACGAATCGAATATTCCCCGACAAAACGAATATTCTCCGACCAAACGAATATTGTCCGACATAATAAAATTTGCACATAACATCCTTAACTTTTAACCTTATCAATTTAACCACCTACTGTTTCAGGAAAAATATATATATGAATAAAAATTAAATTTTGTATTTCATAAAATTCGGGGTCTTACAACCTCCCCTCCTTATGAAATTTCATCCCCGAAATTGACGTACCTGACATTTCGAAGAGATAAGGATACGTAGATTTCATCTCAGATTCTAGCTCCCAGGTCATTTCCTCAGTATCTTGATTTCTCCATAAAACCTTAACTTGAGGTATAACCTTTGAGCGTAGGATCTGTTCCTTCTTATCTAAGATCTTGTCAGGTACCTCCTCGTACGTTAAATCATCGGCTATAACGTCCGGTTCTAACTCAATGACGTGGTTTGGGTCCTTCACATATTTACGTAACATAGATATGTGAAAAATATTATGGATGCGAGACATACTTGGTGGTAGGGCTAGTCTGTAGGCTACGGTTCCTACTCGATCTAGAATTTCAAATGGGCCAATAAATCGAGGGTTGAGCTTTCCTCTCTTTCCGAATCTCGTAACTCCTTTCCATGGGGAAACACGTAAGAATACATGATCTCCGACGTTGAATCTCTCATCTCTCCGATGAAGATCAGCATAATTCTTTTGTCGTTCTTGCGCGGTCTGTATTCGTTGTCGGATCATTTGGATCTTTTCTGTTGTCAAGCGTACCAACTCGGGTCCCAACAATTTTGCTTCTCCTACTTCATTCCAACATACTGGAGAGCGACACTTTCGTCCATACAAAGCCTCAAATGGAGCCATGCCTATGCTTGCTTGGTAACTGTTGTTGTAGGAGAATTCAACCAATGGCAAGTACTTGTCCCAACTTCCTTTGAAGTCTAGCACGCAAAGTCTCAAAAGATCTTCGAGAGTCTGAATCGTCCTTTCAGATTGTCCGTCTGTTTGAGGATGGTATGCAGAGCTAAATCGTAGCTCGGTGCCCATAGCTTTTTGTAGACTGATCCAAAAGCGTGAAGTGAATCTAGGATCTCGATCAGAAACTATGGAAACTGGCATGCCATGCAATCTCACAATATCATTTACGTACATACCGGCCAGACGCTCGAGTGAAAAGTTTTCTCTTATAGGCAAGAAATGAGCAGACTTGGTCAATCTATCTATGATGACCCAAATCGCATCAAAACTTTGAGAAACTTTGGGAAGACCCGTCACGAAGTCCATAGTGATGTGTTCCCACTTCCATTCTGGAATTTCGAGTGATTGCAATGGACCTTTAGGCACTTGATGCTCTGCCTTGACACGTTGACAAGTTAAGCACCTTGAGATGAACTCTGCAATCTCCCTCTTCATATTGTTCCACCAAAATGTATGTCGAAGATCACGATACATTTTGGTACTTCCCGGGTGAATTGCAAACGGTGTGTTGTGTGCCTCCATCATGATTTTATGTTTCAATTCAGAGTCATTAGGAACACAGAGTCGAGAGTTGAGTCGAAGTATTCCTTTCTCGTCGATTCTTGCTTCTGGAATAGTACCTTCTTGTACTTTCTTCATCATACTCATCATTTCCGGATCAGTAGCTTGAGCAACTTTAATTTTATCTATTAAAGCTGGTTCTACTTGTACATGCGCAATCTTCATGTGGGTCCCTGGTGGCTTTAATTCTATCTCCATCTTTTGTAAGTCGTACAAAATACATTTTTGCGTAGTCAGCATTGCACTTGTACTCGCATAAGATTTTCTGCTTAAAGCATCAGCTACAACGTTTGCTTTTCCTGGGTGGTACTGGATGGTGTGGTCATAATCCTTTAACAGCTCAAGCCAACGTCGTTGCTGTGACGCCCCCAAATCTGGGCCCATACAGCCCAAACTTGAGTCGTCAAAATACTACAACAAAATTATTACAACAAAGCACAACGTACAACAATACAGTGTATAATAATACACAACTAAGTCTTCACTATTATTGCCACACTATTTTACAAAACGTGAAGACTATGATAACTATTCCTCGGACCCTCACTCCATTCCCCGGCTAGACCCTGTTATGTTTTCATCTCCTGTTGAAAAACAATAGAACAAAAGAAAGGGTGAGCTCAAATAGCCCAGTAAAGAATATCATGACTAAGATAATGACGAATAAATTATCATTAGTCTTCAACAGTTGAGTTCTTGATAGAATACAATAGACTACAAGGTTTATATCAAAAACTGCAGTTAAATTCTTAAACAACGTTCAGATCAATAATAGCAGCGGAATGAGTAATCTATTAGAAGAATAATGCAGACTATAATGTCCACTCGGTTCTCTTTTTAGGAAAAACATCATCAACTTTTATCATCTGAAATATCATTAGTCAAGATAATACAAATTCACAGTTCCTGATCATAATCATGCACATCAACAGTTCATCTTTGCACTACGGGCCAAAGACATTCAATATAACACCAACGGTCATGATTATACCAGATTCAGCCTTTGGTCATAATCATACCAAACAACAGTTCATCTTTGCACTACGGGCCAAAGAGAACATTCACCACGTGCCATAAAAGACACCGAACAGATGTATCGCCTTTAACCTATTATATCGCCTTTAACCTATCATCTGTTCAACAAATATATCACATCTGTGCCCCCGGCCACAGATATTCACAACAGCTTGATTTTTGGATGATTAGAATGATATAAATGATGAACAGAAGAAATAGGATAACAATAAGTATCGGAAGTTTACTTTGTACAGATTCAAATAATGTCCAAATTGTCAACATGATGTGGAGTGAAATTCAAGATCCACAGTTCAGAATAACGGTTACAATTCAATAGAAAGGTTCACGTAAATAGGAAGGTTCAGTTGAAATAATGAAGTTCAACTATTATGGAACATATAATATTTTCAGGAATTATAGAAGCAATAGTTCCATAATAAATTTCGATTTAGGAGTATGAAAGAAAATAATATCCCTTACCGTAGTAGGTTTGATTAACAAAAGGTGAAGGAAATTAATACAAAGGGTTATTCACCAACAGGCGGCAATCCGCTCCGTAAGGTTATTCCCACAATTTAATAGAATTTGAGTACAAAGAGTTATTCACCAAACAGGCGGCAATCCGCTCCGTAAGGTTATTCTCAGAGATTAATAATGAATGAATACGAAAGGTTATTCACCAATAGGCGGCAATCCGCTCCGTAAGGTTATTCCCACAATTTAATAGAATTTGAGTACAAAGAGTTATTCACCAAACAGGCGGCAATTCGCTCCGTAAGGTTATTCTCAGAGATTAATAATGAATGAATACGAAAGGTTATTCACCAACAGGCGGCAATCCGCTCCGTAAGGTTATTCCCATAATTTAATACATGGAAATAAAAGGCACGTCTTATGAGTAAGGAAGAAACAATATTATTATCGAGAATCAAATAATGATAATCCCTTACCATAGTATGTTTGAATAATGGAAGATGAAAAAGATGGTATCCCTTACCTCAACACGTGACTGGATATTGATTTAAATGAGGTTGATTAACTTGAACAGTACACGTATATTTATAGATCTTCACAAATACTCAAGATGACTTAAGCACACTTAGAGAGAACTTTCACAAGAAGTATTTAGAGAGAGAAAGAAAGAACAAGTAAGGAAGTTTATGAAAAATCATTAAGTTAAGGCTTCTATTTATAGCCAAAAATCTTATCATTCATTTAATCTAAACCATTCATTTAAAGATCATCTTTTAATCTACACCATCCATTTCAAATATTATATTATCTTTAATCTACACCATTCATTTCATATCACCTAATAATCACCTAACTTTATATTATAAACAAATCAATTTAATTATTCAACAATAATTCACACTTTAATCTACACCATTCATTTCATATCACCTAATAATCACCTAACTTTATATTATAAACAAATCAATTCAATTATTCAACAATAATTCACACTTTAATCTACACCATTCATTTCATATCACCTAATAATCACCTAACTTTATATTATAAACAAATAACTTTATCAATTCAATTATTATGACTAATTGTTATAAATACAGTATAGTTAGCTCTTAGATATCAAGTCAATAAATTAATGAAATACAACTGTTTAAATAACATCATAATAGAGATAACAATAATGTAAAATAAAGCATACGTTACTGTGTAATGACAATTATTGATTCAATAATGTGAATTACTGTGCATATGTTACTGTGACAATTATTAGGTTCAATAATTTTAAAAACAGTGCAACAACAATTATTGACTCAATGATATAAAATACAGTGTAATGACAATTATTAAATCAATAATGCAAAATACTGTGTAACAACAATTATTGAATTGATAATATAAAATATTATGCAGTGACAATTATCGATGAAATGATGCGTAACAGTTACAGTGTCAATTATCAGACCAATAATATGAGACACTATGCAATACCGTGTGTTACTGTAGAGTACCGTGTGCTACAGAAAATACCATAAACTACCGTATGCTACTATTATTTTATCACCGGTATTTTAACAGTTCCGTTGACTATTTTTATTTAAAAAGGTTACTTCTGTCGTTTTCTATATCCGACAAATATTCCGTTATGGGGTCCACCAATAATTTATTATTTCGGCGCCGTCGTACGACACGAATATTCCCCGACCAAACGAATATTCCCCGACAAAGCGAATATTGTCCGACAAAATAAAATTTGCACATAACATCCTTAACTTTCAATTTTGTTAATTTAACCACTTACTGTTTCAAAAAAAATATATATGAAGAAAAATTAAATTTTGTATTTCATAAAATTCGGGGTCTTACAGTTGCCGCATGTTGAGTTCCTTCTGGGTGAAGAAATACTTGAGGCTTTTGTGATCCGTGAAAATTTCCACTTTCTCCCCGTACAAGTAGTGCCTCCAGATTTTCAATGCGAAAACAACTGCTGCCAACTCTAAATCATGAGTAGGATAATTTTTCTCATAATCTTTGAGTTGTCGAGAGGCATAAGCTATAACTTTTCCATGTTGCATAAGTACACAGCCTAGACCTTTTCCTGAAGCATCGCTGTAGATAACAAATTCCCCCGATCCTGATGGTATAGTCAGAACAGGAGCTGAAATAAGTCTCTTCTTAAGTTCTTGAAAACTCTTCTCGCATTCCTCATTCCATATGAATTTTGTGCTTTTCCAAGTCAGCTGAGTTAATGGAGTGGCGATTCGAGAAAATCCTTCTACGAATCTCCGATAATAACCAGCTAAACCCAGAAAACTTCGGACTTCAGTTACTGACCGAGGTTGCTCCCAATTTAATATTGCTTCAATCTTTGCAGGATCAACTGATATTCCTTGACTGGAAATCACATGCCCAAGGAACGTGACTTCCTTAAGCCAAAACTCACACTTCTTCAACTTGGCATACAACTTGTTCTCACGTAGCTTTTGGAGTATTAATCTCAGGTGTTGTTCATGATCCTCACGACTCTTGGAGTATATAAGAATGTCATCAATAAAGACAACTACAAAATGATCCAAATATTCTTTGAATATCCGGTTCATCATGTCCATGAAAGCTGCAGGAGTATTTGTTAGTCCAAAAGGCATGACTAAGAACTCATAATGCCCGTAGCGGGTTCTGAAAGCAGTCTTTGGAATGTCATCAGCTTTAACTTTTAACTGATGATATCTAGAGCGGAGATCAATCTTTGAGAAATGTTGAGCACCCTGCAATTGATCAAACATGTCATCAATTCGAGGTAACGGGTACCTGTTTTTGATGGTGACATGATTCAACTCTCGGTAGTCAATACACAATCTCATACTTCCGTCCTTCTTCTTGACAAAAAGAACAGGGGCACCCCAAGGCGATGCACTCGGACGAATGAAACCAGTATCTAACAATTCCTGTAGTTGGACCTTTAGCTCTTGAAGTTCAATAGGAGCCATTCGGTATGGGGCTTTGGAAATAGGCTTGGTATCGGGTTCAAGATCAATACAGAATTCAATTTCCCGATTTGGAGGTAAGCCAGGAAGCTCATCGGGAAAAATATCAGAAAACTCATTAACAATAGGAATATCATTCAAGTTTGACACATCTTTGTTCAAGTCAGTGACATGAGCTAAAAATGCTTGACATCCGTTTTTCAATAAACGAGTGGCTTTATGGCTAGAAATGACAGTTATGGATTTCAATGGTTTGATGGTTTGAATTTGTATGACAGGTTGATTAGGAATATGAAAACTAATGATCTTTTGAAAGCAATCAATTTTAGCATGATGATTAGTCAACCAATCAATTCCTAAAATCACATCAAATTCATGCATTTCCAAAGAGATAAGGTCAACGGGTAATATAAGGCTATTGATTTGAACTAAGCAAGATTTATATACCGTAGATGTAATGGCTATTGCTCCTAATGGGGTTTCAACTGATAAGTCAAAGTCCAAATTGTCAGGAGTTAAGTTTAATCGTTGAGCACACGTAGGTGAGATAAACGAATGGGTAGAGCCTGTATCTAACAAGGCATAGACTTCATGAGAATTTATGAATAGCTTACCGGTTATCACCTCGTTCGGGTTTCGTGCCATTTGGGATGTCACAACAAAAGCTCTCTCTTGAACTACAGATTTTCCCTTATCCGTGCTAGCTTTTGGTACCATCATTGCAGCTGGACTTGATTTTGAAACAGGACAAAATCGAGCCAGATGACCTTCTTTTCCGCAACTGTAGCACAACTTGGACTGTTGAGTACAGTTTGGGCTGATGTGGCCCTCCTGACCACACTTGTAACATCTTACTGGTGGTCGATCTCTTCCCCTTGGTACTGGTGCCGATGCTGGTACTGGTGCCGGTGCTCTTTCATAATCATTATGGAATCTCTTTCTCTTGAAATTATTTCCACTGGATTCTCCTCTTCTATTATTCGATGCGTGATTACTACCGAAGTGCTGGTTACCTCCCTTATGGTTCTCGTTCCTGTGGTTGTTGTCATTTCTCTCTCTACGCTGATCATTGACTCTTGGCTGCAAATTTTCATCTGTTTGCTCTACCCTTTGAGCCCTATCGACAACATCTGAATACAAGGTCAATTTATGAGAGCTAAGTTGTTGACGAATTTCGAATCTCAAACCTCGTAAGAACATCCGACTCATCCGTGCTTCGTCATCCACTAGATGAGTTGCGAAACGAGATAGTTCGGCAAACTTAGCTTCATGACATATTTCCTTGCTCTAGTTTTATGAACTCCACCTCCTTCATATGGCGGATGCTTTCTGGAAAATACTTTTCGTTGAACAGCTCTTGGAATTCCAGCCAAGACATTTCGAGAGCCAAATGATGGATGCGTTTTACCGCCTCCCACCAATGGTCTGCCTCCCCTCGAAACATAAAGGTGGCGAATGACACTTTCTGATCATCTGTACATCGTAGGACATTAAGGATTTTTGTCGTTTGCTTTAACCATGCCTCCGCTTTGAGTGGTTCAGGCTTCCCGAAAAATTCAGGTGGTCCCAACTCTTTAAATTGTTTAACGGTGACAATCCTTGAATTATCAGCATTTCCATCGTTACGACCTCCCCTCGGCTGATTTTGAATAAATTGCATGAAGTTTCTAAAGAAACCATTCTGATTTGCATGATCACCAGCATTATTTTCTGAAGCTGCAGGAGGATTGTTTGTAGCTTCCTGATTCTCAGCTACGTTCGCCTCGGGAAGTGGATAATTCATTCCCTGATTTTCAGAAGTCATTCTTAACTGCGGTCATAAGATAAATGTTAGTTAAACAAACTGACTCGTCATTTCTTGTCCCCACATTCAAGCCAACTTATTAGCTAACAAAATTTTATGTAGGACATACTAGTGACGTAATCTATTTGTGACGCCCCCAAATCTGGGCCCCCACAGCCCAAACTTGAGTCGTCAAAATACTACAACAAAATTATTACAACAAAGCACAACGTACAACAATACAGTGTATAATAATACACAACTAAGTCTTCACTATTATTGCCACACTATTTTACAAAACGTGAAGACTATGATAACTATTCCTCGGACCCTCACTCCATTCCCCGGCTAGACCCTGTTATGTTTTCATCTCCTGTTGAAAAACAATGGAACAAAAGAAAGGGTGAGCTCAAATAGCCCAGTAAAGAATAGCATGACTAAGATAATGACGAATAAATTATCATTAGTCTTCAACAGTTGAGTTCTTGATAGAATACAATAGACTACAAGGTTTATATCAAAAACTGCAGTTAAATTCTTAAACAACGTTCAGATCAATAATAGCAGCGGAATGAGTAATCTATTAGAAGAATAATGCAGACTATAATGTCCACTCGGTTCTCTTTTTAGGAAAAACATCATCAACTTTTATCATCTGAAATATCATTAGTCAAGATAATACAAATTCACAGTTCCTGATCATAATCATGCATATCAACAGTTCATCTTTGCACTACGGGCCAAAGACATTCAATATAACACCAACGGTCATGATTATACCAGATTCAGCCTTTGGTCATAATCATACCAAACAACAGTTCATCTTTGCACTACGGGCCAAAGAGAACTTTCACCACGTGCCATAAAAGACACCGAACAGATGTATCGCCTTTAACCTATTATATCGCCTTTAACCTATCATCTGTTCAACAAATATATCACATCTGTGCCCCCGGCCACAGATATTCACAACAGCTTGATTTTTGGATGATTAGAATGATATAAATGATGAACAGAAGAAATAGGATAACAATAAGTATCGGAAGTTTACTTTGTACAGATTCAAATAATGTCCAAATTGTCAACATGATGTGGAGTGAAATTCAAGATCCACAGTTCAGAATAACGGTTACAATTCAATAGAAAGGTTCACGTAAATAGGAAGGTTCAGTTGAAATAATGAAGTTCAACTATTATGGAACATATAATATTTTCAGGAATTATAGAAGCAATAGTTCCATAATAAATTTCGATTTAGGAGTATGAAAGAAAATAATATCCCTTACCGTAGCAGGTTTGATTAACAAAAGGTGAAGGAAATTAATACAAAGGGTTATTCACCAACAGGCGGCAATCCGCTCCGTAAGGTTATTCCCACAATTTAATAGAATTTGAGTACAAAGAGTTATTCACCAAACAGGCGGCAATCCGCTCCGTAAGGTTATTCTCAGAGATTAATAATGAATGAATACGAAAGGTTATTCACCAACAGGCGGCAATCCGCTCCGTAAGGTTATTCCCACAATTTAATACATGGAAATAAAATGCACGTCTTATGAGTAAGGAAGAAAATTATTATCGAGAATCAAATAATGATAATCCCTTACCATAGTACGTTTGAATAATGGAAGATGAAAAAGATGGTATCCCTTACCGTAACACGTGACTGGATATTGATTTAAATGAGGTTGATTAACTTGAACAGTACACGTATACTTATAGATCTTCACAAATACTCAAGATGACTTAAGCACACTTAGAGAGAACTTTCACAAGAAGTATTTAGAGAGAGAAAGAAAGAACAAGTAAGGAAGTTTATGAAAAATTCTTAAGTTAAGGCTTCTATTTATAGCCAAAAATCTTATCATTCATTTAATCTAAACCATTCATTTAAAGATCATCTTTTAATCTACACCATCCATTTCAAATATTATATTATCTTTAATCTACACCATTCATTTCATATCACCTAATAATCACCTAACTTTATATTATAAACAAATCAATTTAATTATTCAACAATAATTCACACTTTAATCTACACCATTCATTTCATATCACCTAATAATCACCTAACTTTATATTATAAACAAATCAATTCAATTATTCAACAATAATTCACACTTTAATCTACATCATTCATTTCATATCACCTAATAATCACCTAACTTTATATTATAAACAAATAACTTTATCAATTCAATTATTATGACTAATTGTTATAAATACAGTATAGTTAGCTCTTAGATATCAAGTCAATAAATTAATGAAATACAACTGTTTAAATAACATCATAATAGAGATAACAATAATGTAAAATAAAGCATACGTTACTGTGTAATGACAATTATTGATTCAATAATGTGAATTACTGTGCATATGTTACTGTGACAATTATTAGGTTCAATAATTTTAAAAACAGTGCAACAACAATTATTGACTCAATGATATAAAATACAGTGTAATGACAATTATTAAATCAATAATGCAAAATACTGTGTAACAACAATTATTGAATTGATAATATAAAATATTATGCAGTGACAATTATCGATGAAATGATGCGTAACAGTTACGGTGTCAATTATCAGACCAATAATATGAGACACTATGCAATACCGTGTGTTACTGTAGAGTACCGTGTGCTACAGAAAATACCATAAACTACCGTATGCTACTATTATTTTATCACCGGTATTTTAACAGTTCCGTTGACTATTTTTATTTAAAAAGGTTACTTCTGTCATTTTCTATATCCGACAAATATTCCGTTATGGGGTCCACCAATAATTTGTTATTTCGGCGCCGTCGGACCAAACGAATATTCCCCGACCAAACGAATATTCCCCGACAAAGCGAATATTGTCCGACATAATAAAATTTGCACATAACATCCTTAACTTTTAACTTTATCGATTTAACCACTTACTGTTTCAAAAAAATATATATATAAAGAAAAATTAAATTTTGTATTTCATAAAATTCGGGGTCTTACAACCTCCCCTCCTTATGAAATTTCGTCCCCGAAATTGACGTACCTGACATATCGAAGAGGTAAGGATACTTAGATTTCATCTCAGATTCTAGCTCCCAGGTCATTTCCTCAGTATCTTGGTTCCTCCATAAAACCTTAACTTGAGGTATAACCTTTGAGCGTAGGATCTGCTCCTTCTTATCCAGGATCTTAACAGGTACCTCCTCGTATGTTAAATCATCTGCTATAACGTCTGGTTCTAAATCAATGACGTGGTTTGGGTCCTTCACATATTTACGTAACATAGATATGTGAAAAACGTTATGGATGCGAGACATACTTGGTGGTAGGGCTAGTCTGTAGGCTACGGTTCCTATTCGATCGAGGATTTCAAATGGGCCAATAAATCGAGGGTTGAGCTTTCCTCTCTTTCCGAATCTCGTAACCCCTTCCCATGGAGAAACACGTAAGAATACATGATCTCCGACGTTGAAACTTTCGTCTCTCCGATGAAGATCAGCATAACTCTTTTGTCGTTCTTGTGCGGTCTGTATTCGTTGTCGGATCATTTGGATCTTTTCGGTCGTCAAGCGTACCAACTCGGGTCCCAACAATTTTGCTTCTCCTACCTCATTCCAACATATTGGAGAGCGACACTTCCTTCCATACAATGCCTCGAATGGAGTCATGCCTATGCTTGCTTGGTAACTGTTGTTGTAAGAAAATTCCACCAACGGCAAGTACTTATCCCAACTTCCTTTGAAGTCTAATACACAAAGTCTCAAAAGATCTTCGAGGGTCTGGATCGTCCTTTCCGATTGTCCGTCCGTTTGAGGATGATATGCAGAACTAAAACGTAGTTCAGTGCCCATAGCTTTTTGTAGGCTGATCCAAAAGCGTGAAGTGAATCTAGGATCTCGATCAGAAACTATGGAAACTGGCATGCCATGCAATCTCACGATCTCATTTATGTACATACCGGCAAGACGTTCAAGTGAAAAGTTTTCTCGTATAGGCAAGAAATGAACAGATTTGGTCAATCTATCTACGATCACCCAAATTGCATCTAAGCCTTGAGAAACTTTTGGAAGACCCGTCACGAAATCCATATTGATGTGTTCCCACTTCCATTCGGGAACCTCAAGTGGTTGTAATAGACCCTTAGGTACTTGATGCTCTGCCTTGACACGTTGACAAGTTAGGCACCTTGAGATAAACTCTGCAATCTCCCTTTTCATATTGTTCCACCAAAATGTATGTCGAAGATCTCGATACATCTTGGTACCTCCTGGGTGGATTGCAAACGGCGTGTTGTGTGCCTCCATCATGATTTTATGCTTTAATTCAGGATCGTTAGGAACACAGAGTCGAGAGTTGACTCGAAGTATTCCTTTCTCGTCGATTCTTGCTTCGGGAATGGCACCTTCTTGTACTTTCTTTATCATGTTTATCAGTTCCGGATCGGTAGCTTGAGCAGCTTTAATTTTATCGATTAAAGTTGATTCTACTCGCACGTGAGCAATCTTCGAGTGGGTCCCTGGTGTCTTTAGCTCTATCTCCATCTTTTGCAAGTCGTACAAAATACACTTTTGTGTTGTCAGCAGTGCACTTGTACTTGCATAAGATTTTCTGCTCAAAGCGTCAGCTACAACGTTCGCCTTTCCCGGGTGATACTAGATTGTGTGGTCATAATCCTTTAACAGCTCAAGCCAACGTCGTTGTCGCATGTTGAGTTCCTTCTGGGTGAAGAAATACTTGAGACTTTTATGATCCGTATAGATATCCACTTTTTCTCCGTACAAGTAGTGTCTCCAGATCTTCAACGCGAAAACGACTGCTGCCAACTCTAGATCATGAGTAGGATAATTTTTCTCATAATCTTTGAGTTGTCGAGAGGCGTAGGCTATAACCTTTCCATGTTGCATAAGGACACAGCCTAGACCTTTGCCAGAAGCATCGCTGTAGATAACAAATTCTCCTGATCCTGATGGTATGGTCAGAACAGGAGCTGAAACCAGTCTCTTCTTGAGTTCTTGGAAACTTTTCTCGCATTCCTCGCTCCATATGAATTTTGTACTAGAACGAATGATACCAATATCTAAAAATTAAACTTTTAACTCTTGGCATTCTATGGGAGCCATTCGGTATGGGGCTTTGAAAATGGGCTTGGTACCGAGTTCAAGATCAATACAAAATTCAATTTCACAGTTTTGGGTAAGCTAGGAAATTCCTCAGGAAAAACGTCAGAAAACTCATTAACAATGAGGATATCATTCAAGTTTGACGTATTTTTGTTCAAATCAGTGACATGAGCTAAAAAGGCTTGACATCCGTTTTTCAATAAACGAATGGCTTTATGGCTAGAAATAACAGTTATAGATTTCAATGGTTTAGTTGCTTGAATTTGCATGACAGGTTGATTAGGAATATGAAAACTAATAATCTTATGAAAACAATCAATTTTAGCATGATGGGTAGTCAACCAATCAATTCCTAAAATCACATCAAATTCACACATCTCCAAAGAAATAAGGTCAACAGGTAATGTGAGGTTGTTGATTTGAACTAGGCAAGATTTATAGATAGTAAATGTAATAGGTATTTCTCCCAATGAGGTTTCAACTGATAAGACAAGATTTAAGTTTTCAATAGTCAAATTTAAACGTTGAGTACATATAGGTGAGATAAAAGAGTGGATAGAGCCAATATCTAATATGGCATAGACTTCACGAGAATTTATGAATAGCTTACCGGTTATCACCTCATTCGGTTTCTTGACTGTTATCGTCAAATTGAATCCCGAATACTTCATTCGGATCTTCACGTATTTCAACCATGGGAATACCACTGAATAATTTTCTAGCAAACTGTTTCTCGGGTTCATCAACTTCATCAGTAGTAAGGTACCAATGATTTCCATTAAAATAGTATTTTCGATAGACTGCAGTTTCCACGATAGTGACTAACTTAACCTGAATTCCTCTAAATTGTAACGCCCAAAAGTATAGAAACATCATTTTTAAATAATCTTGAAAATCATAGCTGGAACACCATAAATCCCAAAGACTAATATGAAAAGTCCATATATTCTGATCCTTTGTTATAGAGCATAACCAGGTGATATCATTCTCCCAATTAGTGAGTAAATTAAAGGCAATAATTTCCGCAAGTTCGTTACTTCCTTTAATTGCTTCTAAGAATGGATCTGGAACGACTGTAGCAGAGCTTTCACCTTCATCCTTACTGGATAGAACACGCATAATTTTTGCCTTAGGCAAATGATTCAACTCTGAGTTTGTAAGAAGATTATTCGTCGCCTCTTGTTTTGCAGCTACATTTGTTTCGGTAATTTCATAGTTAACCTCCTGATTTCCAGATGCCATAATTAACTGTGGTCACAAAATAAATGTTAGTTCAAATAAACTGACTCATCTCTTCATGTTCCTACATTCAAATCGACTCATTAGATAATAAAATCTATTTTAGGTAGGACACACTAGTGACTGATTCTATTCGTCTCTCCCCTCCTAGTTCTACCCCAGATCTCCATTAAAGACCATATCCCTAAGCTCTGATGCCAACTGTGACGCCCCCAAATCTGGGCCCACACAGCCCAAACTTGAGTCGTCAAAATACTACAACAAAATTATTACAACAAAGCACAACGTACAACAATACAGTGTATAATAATACACAACTAAGTCTTCACTATTATTGCCACACTATTTTACAAAACGTGAAGACTATGATAACTATTCCTCGGACCCTCACTCCATTCCCCGGCTAGACCCTGTTATGTTTTCATCTCCTGTTGAAAAACAATGGAACAAAAGAAAGGGTGAGCTCAAATAGCCCAGTAAAGAATAGCATGACTAAGATAATGACGAATAAATTATCATTAGTCTTCAACAGTTGAGTTCTTGATAGAATACAATAGACTACAAGGTTTATATCAAAAACTGCAGTTAAATTCTTAAACAACGTTCAGATCAATAATAGCAGCGGAATGAGTAATCTATTAGAAGAATAATGCAGACTATAATGTCCACTCGGTTCTCTTTTTAGGAAAAACATCATCAACTTTTATCATCTGAAATATCATTAGTCAAGATAATACAAATTCACAGTTCCTGATCATAATCATGCAGATCAACAGTTCATCTTTGCACTACGGGCCAAAGACATTCAATATAACACCAACGGTCATGATTATACCAGATTCAGCCTTTGGTCATAATCATACCAAACAACAGTTCACCTTTGCACTACGGGCCAAAGAGAACTTTCACCACGTGCCATAAAAGACACCGAACAGATGTATCGCCTTTAACCTATTATATCGCCTTTAACCTATCATCTGTTCAACAAATATATCACATCTGTGCCCCCGGCCACAGATATTCACAACAGTTTGATTTTTGGATGATTAGAATGATATAAATGATGAACAGAAGAAATAGGATAACAATAAGTATCGGAAGTTTACTTTGTACAGATTCAAATAATGTCCAAATTGTCAACATGATGTGGAGTGAAATTTAAAAATGATATTCAAGATCCACAGTTCAGAATAACGGTTACAATTCAATAGAAAGGTTCACGTAAATAGGAAGGTTCAGTTGAAATAATGAAGTTCAACTATTATGGAACATATAATATTTTCAGGAATTATAGAAGCAATAGTTCCATAATAAATTTTGATTTAGGAGTATGAAAGAAAATAATATCCCTTACCGTAGCAGGTTTGATTAACAAAAGGTGAAGGAAATTAATACAAAGGGTTATTCACCAACAGGCGGCAATCCGCTCCGTAAGGTTATTCCCACAATTTAATAGAATTTGAGTACAAAGAGTTATTCACCAAACAGGCGGCAATCCGCTCCGTAAGGTTATTCTCAGAGATTAATAATGAATGAATACACCAACAGGCGGCAATCCGCTCCGTAAGGTTATTCCCACAATTTAATACATAGAAATAAAAGGCACGTCTTATGAGTAAGGAAGAAACAATATTATTATCGAGAATCAAATAATGATAATCCCTTACCATAGTACGTTTGAATAATGGAAGATGAAAAAGATGGTATCCCTTACCGTAACACGTGACTGGATATTGATTTAAATGAGGTTGATTAACTTGAACAGTACACGTATACTTATAGATCTTCACAAATACTCAAGATGACTTAAGCACACTTAGAGAGAACTTTCACAAGAAGTATTTAGAGAGAGAAAGAAAGAACAAGTAAGGAAGTTTATGAAAAATCCTTAAGTTAAGGCTTCTATTTATAGCCAAAAATCTTATCATTCATTTAATCTAAACCATTCATTTAAAGATCATCTTTTAATCTACACCATCCATTTCAAATATTATATTATCTTTAATCTACACCATTCATTTCATATCACCTAATAATCACCTAACTTTATATTATAAACAAATCAATTTAATTATTCAACAATAATTCACACTTTAATCTACACCATTCATTTCATATCACCTAATAATCACCTAACTTTATATTATAAACAAATCAATTCAATTATTCAACAATAATTCACACTTTAATCTACATCATTCATTTCATATCACCTAATAATCACCTAACTTTATATTATAAACAAATAACTTTATCAATTCAATTATTATGACTAATTGTTATAAATATAGTATAGTTAGCTCTTAGATATCAAGTCAATAAATTAATGAAATACAACTGTTTAAATAACATCATAATAGAGATAACAATAATGTAAAATAAAGCATACGTTACTGTGTAATGACAATTATTGATTCAATAATGTGAATTACTGTGCATATGTTACTGTGACAATTATTAGGTTCAATAATTTTAAAAACAGTGCAACAACAATTATTGACTCAATGATATAAAATACAGTGTAATGACAATTATTAAATCAATAATGCAAAATACTGTGTAACAACAATTATTGAATTGATAATATAAAATATTATGCAGTGACAATTATCGATGAAATGATGCGTAACAGTTACGGTGTCAATTATCAGACCAATAATATGAGACACTATGCAATACCGTGTGTTACTGTAGAGTACCGTGTGCTACAGAAAATACCATAAACTACCGTATGCTACTATTCTTTTATCACCGGTATTTTAACAGTTTCGTTGACTATTTTTATTTAAAAAGGTTACTTCTGTCGTTTTCTATATCCGACAAATATTCCGTTGTGGGGTCCACCAATAATTTGTTATTTCGGCGCCGTCGGACCAAACGAATATTCCCCGACCAAACGAATATTCCCCGACAAAGCGAATATTGTCCGACATAATAAAATTTGCACATAACATCCTTAACTTTTAACTTTATCGATTTAACCACTTACTGTTTCAAAAAAATATATATATAAAGAAAAATTAAATTTTGTATTTCATAAAATTCGGGGTCTTACACTATTCGTCTCTCTCCTCCTACTTCTACCCCAGATCTCCATTAAAGATCATATCCCTAAGCTCGGATACTAAATGTGACGCCCCCAAATCTAGGCCTACATAGCCCAATTTGAGATGCCATAAAATACATAATCTTTAATACAAATAGTTCATAGAACAGAAATGCAAAACTCAATAATACACAACTAAGTCTTCACTATTATTTTCACACTATATACAACATGTGAAGACTACAATAGCTATCACTCGGACCGTCAGTCCATTCCCCTGCTAGACCCGGCTACTCTCTCTTTTTCTGAAAAACAATGGAACAAAAGAAAGGGTGAGCTCAAATAGCCCAGTAAGAAATATCATGACTAAGATAACGACAAATAAATTATCATTAGCCTTCAACAGATGAGTTCTTAATTGAATATAATAGACAATAAGCTTTGTATCAATAATAGCAGCGGAATGAGCAATCTAATAGAAGAATAATGCTGACTATAATGTCCACTCGGTTCTCTTTTTAGGAAAAACATCATCAACTTTTATCATCTTAAACACCGTTGGTCATGATAATATAAATTTTTAGTTCCTGATTTTAATCATGCCAGTCAATAGTTCATCTTTGCATTACGAGCCAAAGATATTCATATATAACCCAACGGTAATGATTATACCAGTTTTCAGCCTTTGGTCATAATCATACCAACAACAGTTCATCTTTGCCCCAGGCCAAAGAGAATATTCACCACGTGCCCTAAAAGACACAATAATTATATCGCCTTTATCCTATCAACTGTGCCCCAGGCCACAGATATTCACAACAACATGGTTCTTGATGATTAGAATAACAACCGTGATATAGATGATGAATCAGAAGAAACAGTATAATCAATAAATATCGAAAGTTTATGACTTTACTTTGTGCAGATTCAAATAATATCCAAATTGCCAACATGATGTGGACTAAAATTCAAGAATGATATTTAAGATCCACAGTTCAGAATATCAGTTAAGGTTCAATAGAAAGATTTAGAAAAATAGGAAGGTTCAGTTGAAATGATATTAGATGAAGCGCAAACTATTAAAGAATATATAATCATTTCAGGAAACTTTACCAACAAGAGACAAATAAGAAATGAATACGAAGAGTAATTCGCCAAACATGCGGTAGTCCGCGTAGTCAGGTTATTCTCAGGGATTAATAAAGAATGAATACGAAAGGTTATTCACCAACAGGCGATAATACGCGCCGTAAGGTTATTCCCACAATTTAATACATGGAAATAAATACGAAAGGTTATTCACCAACAGGCGATAATCTGCGCCGTAAGGTTATTCCCATAATTTAATACATGGAAATAAATACGAAAGGTTATTCACCAACAGGCGATAATCCGCGCCGTAAGGTTATTCCCATAATTTAATACATGGAAATAAATAGCACATCTTATGAGTAAGAAAGAAACGATATTATTTTCGAGAATCAAATAATGATAATCCCTTACCATAGTAATTTTGAATAATGGAAGATGAAAAAGATGGTATCCCTTACCTTAACACGTGACTAGATATGAACTCGTACACTTACAACTCTTTACAAATACTCAAGATGACTTTAGGACACTCAAAAAGAACTTATACTAAGAAATATTTGGATAGTGAAAGAAAGAATAAGCAAGGAAGTTTTTATGAAAAATCCTTAAGTTAAGGCTTCTATTTATAGCAAAAATTCTTATCATCACCAAGATTTCCTAATTTAATCCAAACCGTATATTTCAAGATAATGTTTAATCCATACCACTCATTTTATCTTTTAAGATTTCTTTAATCTAAACCATTCATTTAAAGATCATCTTTTAATTTATACCATTCAATTTACTTTATATATAAAACAACTAACTTTAAATAAATCAATTATCTTTATATATAAAAACAAACAACTTTATATAATTTATCATAATAAAAACAAATAACTTTATCAATTCAATTATTCAACAATAATTCACAATTATTCATTATTATGGCTAATTGTTGTAAATGCAGTGTAGTTGGCTTTTCGAGTTAGAAAAATAGGAAAATCAACCAATAATAGAATACAACAGTTTAATCAATATCATAAAAGAGATAACAATAATGCTGAAAATAAATAAGAAAATAACACGTTACTGTGTAATGACAATTATTGATTCGGTAATGTGAATTATTGTGCATATGCTACTGTGACAATTATCAGCTCAATAATATGAATTATTATGCATGTGACAATTATTGGTTCAATAAAGTCAATATAGTACAATAACCACTTTATCATTTAATAATATGAAACACTGTGCAATACCGTGTGCTACAGTGCAATACCGTGTGCTACTATGTAATACCGTGTGCTACTATGTAATACCGTATGTTACTATTCTTTTACCATCAGGTATTTTAACAGTTCAAGATGATAATACCGTTGACTATATTTATTTAGAAAGGTTACGTATGTCGCTTTCTATATCCGACAATAAGTCGTTGTGGGGGTCCACCATTATTTTGTTATTTCGGCGCCGTCGTACGAATCGAATATTCCCCGACAAAACGAATATTCTCCGACCAAACGAATATTGTCCGACATAATAAAATTTGCACATAACATCCTTAACTTTTAACCTTATCAATTTAACCACCTACTGTTTCAGGAAAATAATATATATGAATAAAAATTAAATTTTGTATTTCATAAAATTCGGGGTCTTACAGGTAGTATGTATTAGCTCATTATGGGCATAATACTATTACATTAATTTTTAAGCTTTTCATTGTATCTTCTAATTGATGTATTGGTTCAGTATGTTCGTAATGCAATAAATCACAAAAGACGAAATGATATTGATTATAATTGATTTGATATTTTGACTTACAATTTATTTGATTCATTACATACAATTATGTAATCTGATGAACAAAACACAATTTTGAACATAATGTAATAACATTATAATTACTATACAAATACCAAAAATTAACTAACAATAATTTTTTTAGCATTACATTACAATTCTATTATATTACATAAGTTATTACATTACATCAAATTTCTATTTGACAAACCAAACCTCACCTTAATGTCATGCTCACAACAACACTCCCTACGGTATAGTGCCGTGTTGGTAGCACCATGCATGGCCTTGATTTTACTCGCACATGAAGGGTTAAGTCGACTTAATATATAGTAATATGATCCAAATTAATAAGGTTTAGGAAATATGTATATGTTGCAATTTAAAAAACCTTAAGCATGTTTTGAAAATACTTTGATAATTTTTTAAAAATACATATATATTTTATGAGGTACTCATTATCTAAACAAACATATTCACAAAAATAAATGCGTGGAAGAAAATCAAGAAATGAAATAAAATGATGAATTAAGAAAGGAAATGATGCATATTGAGATACAATTATTTAAGGCCCGGTACAGGTGCAGACCCATATCAATCTTGCATTTAAGGCTTAGATAAGGTGTTGGCCTATATTAATATTGTACTTTGGGCCCAGTATAAGTGTGGGCCCAAAACAATATATTTTGACGACTTGGTATTCTATGAGAGTTAGAGTCCACGATTGAGTATAATTGAGTTGGTTTAATATGATTGAATTTCCAACATTGGAGGAATAAGGAGACTTAATTCATTATGGACTCATACAGTTTTGAGTTTCAGTTATAACATGACTCTAATCCAGATTTTTACTTCTAATTGGTCTCGGGTGTGCATGGACAAAAGACTATAAATATAACCATAAATGGAGGTCAACAGTTCTTCAATTATTACTCTCATTATTATTATTTCAGCAGTCAAAATCTTCTATTGTTATCACTTTTGATCTGTATTGATTCTCACACCGGAGCTATCCCCCGACGGTTCAAGTAGTCAAGCTTTTAGTGTGATCATTGACTGTTCCTTGTGCAGGTTGACTTGTTGTTTGATAATTTGGGCAAGCGTATAAAATCAGATATTAACATTGACGTTAATTTTGGATGTCTATCCATCAAGTGAAAATCTTTTTCTAAAAAAATTAATCTAAGTATTTGCGCCAATTATTTTTTCGAGGACTCATTTCTGAAAGGGTATAATGATGTAAACTTAAGATATAAATAATATAACAAAATGTTGATTTCAAAATGAGGTCCCAGAAATAAATTATTTACAGAAAATAAAAGTGTAATGAAGTCAAGAGTCAAGAAAAACAAAAACCCTCTCACTTTTGCCATATTCTTTGCCTCTCTTCTAACACAAACTAACCACATGTTTTTCATGGCTAGCTTTGTTCTTTGCTTATTATATATGTTCTTTTAATTTCCTTGTCTTCTACGTATCGTATATATCCCATTCCCATGTTCCCAATATAGTATATATCTTTTATACAGCAGCATGCATACATCAGCTCAAACAGTTTCATCAACAGTGACGGCTGGAAATTATGGAGGAACCAAGATCTTTGGAATACACTCCAACGTGGATAATTTCTCTCGTCTGCTCTATCATTGTCCTCATTTCTTTATTAGCCGAGCGCGGCCTTCATCAACTTGGAAAGGTACTGGAAATTTGTTTTCTATTGAGGCTCCATCGAAGTTATAAAATTCTCGCGTTCATTAAAAAAAATCTCATTTGTTAAACTTTTTGTTTCATAAAATGAGTCCTAGGTTACGTCTTGGATATGTTTTACTTTTTCTTATTTTTAATAATAATAATATAAAATTATATAATGTTATTAAATTTGCATAATAATTTATTATTGTATGCGTACTTCTATTAATTAAACTAACAACCCTTTTAGGGATATACATGAATACACACACACACACACACACACACATATCTTTCATAAATAAAATTTTAAAATGGGATTCTTTTTTAAAGGAAGGGAGTATAAACTATATAAATATGTATTAGTAGTTCATCGATCAGTTTAATATTTATGTTAGGGTGTCTTGTTTCTTAATTAATTAACAACATTTCTGTTGGGTTATTTGGTGTTCAGTGCTTAAAGAAGAATGATCAATATGCCCTAAACGAGGCTTTGGACAAATTAAAAGGAGGTTTGTGACTGCGCGCGCACACACTACATTCTTTTTATTTTATTTTTTATCTTTATCTTTTTTAATTTTTTTTATTGCTTCCTCTCTTCATACATGATGTGTTTCATTTTCTGTCACTACGTATGTAATGCATTTATATATATATATATATATATTATCGGATTTGATATAAAATATGCTTCTTAAATAGTATATTTTTCTTAAATAACATATCTTTATTAAAATTACGTCGTTTTGAAGATTCTTTTAAAAAATAAAATATTATTAAAAGAGAGTGGTCCTACTTGCTTTCATTTTATTTACAAAAATGCCACCCGCGGCCCAACTTGTTTTTAAAAAAAATCTCTAAAACGACGTAGTTTTAATAAATATATATTATTTGAGAGAGGTATGTTATTTAAAAGGTATGTTTTAGATCCGTCCTCATTATATATATAATATTATTATTAACTTTTGAAAGTCAACGTGAGCTACGATTATTATTAACTTTTGAAAGTCAACGTGAGTTATTTCTAAACTAAAAATTTAGATGATTCACTAAAGATTATGAAACAATAAATCTTATAATAAGTAGTATTTTTTAAAATAATTTATGATATTCGTTATTGACTTAAATTAAAGAAATCTATGTTAGTTTTGAGTTTAAGAATGTGTTGACTTTCAGTAAGTCTATAATCTTATATTTTAAAACGGAGGAAGAATTATTTAGATATAAAAATACTCTACACACACACACACACACACACACACATATATATATATATATATATTCATATTTATTTATAGACATAAAACTAATGAACCTAGAAATGGTTAATTAACTAATTCCATAACGCCGCTGGAAATAATAATAATAATAATAATAATAATAATAATAATAATAATAATAATAATTACATAAATTTAGTAGAGACTACTTAATTCTTAGAATATTTTTGATATTTAAGTTAAGCATTAGGATTATATATTTTTAAAGACTAATTAATCTCACTAAACTAACAATTTGCTTTATTTTTTTTTAAATAACAGAATTGATGCTTCTGGGATTTATTTCCCTACTGCTAACGGTGTCTCAAGGACCAATAAGCAATATGTGCATCTCTCGTCGTCATGCATCTTTCATGCTGCCATGCAAGTTGTCTTCTCATCATGCTTTTGAACATTTTCATTCTCAACAAACTATAAACAATGGGCGACGGCTATTATCTGAAGCCAGTTAAATAGAGCATTGCGCACGGAAGGTATATATCCTTTTATTGAATGCATGTGACTTTTACAAGTACTTTTCTTCTCTTATTATTTTGTGTTACAACTTGTAAACCAAGAAAGAAATATTCAAATAAGTATGACCGTCTTTATCTTAGACATCCATCGGCCTAGTTTACAGCGCAAAATATTTGCTATACTTGTTAGAACCCTCAGTTATGAAATAGTGCGTACGTCTATCTTTTTCATCACTTATTTGTTTTGAAAAAAAATAAAATTGATTGTGCATATGGAGAGAGGGTGACACTCTGTGACGCCCCCAAATCTGGGCCCACACAGCCCATACTTGAGTCGTCAAAAGACTACAACAAAATTATTACAACAAAGCACAACGTACAACAATACAGTGTATAATAATACACAACTAAGTCTTCACTATTATTGCCACACTATTTTACAAAACGTGAACACTATGATAACTATTCCTCGGACCCTCACTCCATTCCCCGGCTAGACCCTGTTATGTTTTCATCTCCTGTTGAAAAACAATGGAACAAAAGAAAGGGTGAGCTCAAATAGCCCAGTAAAGAATATCATGACTAAGATAATGACGAATAAATTATCATTAGTCTTCAACAGTTGAGTTCTTGATAGAATACAATAGACTACAAGGTTTATATCAAAAACTGCAGTTAAATTCTTAAACAACGTTCAGATCAATAATAGCAGCGGAATGAATAATCTATTAGAAGAATAATGCAGACTATAATGTCCACTCGGTTCTCTTTTTAGGAAAAACATCATCAACTTTTATCATCTGAAATATCATTAGTCAAGATAATACAAATTCACAGTTCCTGATCATAATCATGCAGATCAACAGTTCATCTTTGCACTACGGGCCAAAGACATTCAATAGTCATGATTATACCAGATTCAGCCTTTGGTCATAATCATACCAAACAACAGTTCATCTTTGCACTACGGGCCAAAGAGAACATTCACCACGTGCCATAAAAGACACCGAACAGATGTATCGCCTTTAACCTATTATATCGCCTTTAACCTATCATCTGTTCAACAAATATATCACATCTGTGCCCCCGGCCACAGATATTCACAACAGCTTGATTTTTGGATGATTAGAATGATATAAATGATGAACAGAAGAAATAGGATAACAATAAGTATCGGAAGTTTACTTTGTACAGATTCAAATAATGTCCAAATTGTCAACATGATGTGGAGTAAAATTTAAAAATGATATTCAAGATCCACAGTTCAGAATAACGGTTACAATTCAATAGAAAGGTTCACGTAAATAGGAAGGTTCAGTTGAAATAATGAAATTCAACTATTATGGAACATATAATATTTTCAGGAATTATAGAAGCAATAGTTCCATAATAAATTTCGATTTAGGAGTATGAAAGAAAATAATATCCCTTACCGTAGTAGGTTTGATTAACAAAAGGTGAAGGAAATTAATACAAAGGGTTATTCACCAACAGGCGGCAATCCGCTCCGTAAGGTTATTCCCACAATTTAATAGAATTTGAGTACAAAGAGTTATTCACCAAACAGGCGGCAATCCGCTCCGTAAGGTTATTCTCAGAGATTAATAATGAATGAATACGAAAGGTTATTCACCAACAGGCGGCAATCCGCTCCGTAAGGTTATTCCCACAATTTAATAGAATTTGAGTACAAAGAGTTATTCACCAAACAGGCGGCAATCCGCTCCGTAAGGTTATTCTCAGAGATTAATAATGAATGAATACGAAAGGTTATTCACCAACAGGCGGCAATCCGCTCCGTAAGGTTATTCCCACAATTTAATACATGAAAATAAAAGGCACGTCTTATGAGTAAGGAAGAAACAATATTATTATCGAGAATCAAATAATGATAATCCCTTACCATAGTACGTTTGAATAATGGAAGATGAAAAAGATGGTATCCCTTACCGTAACACGTGACTGGATATTGATTTAAATGAGGTTGATTAACTTGAACAGTACACGTATACTTATAGATCTTCACAAATACTCAAGATGACTTAAGCACACTTAGAGAGAACTTTCACAAGAAGTATTTAGAGAGAGAAAGAAAGAACAAGTAAGGAAGTTTATGAAAAATCCTTAAGTTAAGGCTTCTATTTATAGCCAAAAATCTCATCATTCATTTAATCTAAACCATTCATTTAAAGATCATCTTTTAATCTACACCATCCATTTCAAATATTATATTATCTTTAATCTACACCATTCATTTCATATCACCTAATAATCACCTAACTTTATATTATAAACAAATCAATTTAATTATTCAACAATAATTCACACTTTAATCTACACCATTCATTTCATATCACCTAATAATCACCTAACTTTATATTATAAACAAATCAATTCAATTATTCAACAATAATTCACACTTTAATCTACACCATTCATTTCATATCACCTAATAATCACCTAACTTTATATTATAAACAAATAACTTTATCAATTCAATTATTATGACTAATTGTTATAAATACAGTATAGTTAGCTCTTATATATCAAGTCAATAAATTAATGAAATACAACTGTTTAAATAACATCATAATAGAGATAACAATAATGTAAAATAAAGCATACGTTACTGTGTAATGACAATTATTGATTCAATAATGTGAATTACTGTGCATATGTTACTGTGACAATTATTAGGTTCAATAATTTTAAAAACAGTGCAACAACAATTATTGACTCAATGATATAAAATACAGTGTAATGACAATTATTAAATCAATAATGCAAAATACTGTGTAACAACAATTATTGAATTGATAATATAAAATATTATGCAGTGACAATTATCGATGAAATGATGCGTAACAGTTACGGTGTCAATTATCAGACCAAAAATATGAGACACTATGCAATACCGTGTGTTACTGTAGAGTACCGAGTGCTACAGAAAATACCAATAACTACCGTATGCTACTATTCTTTTATCACCGGTATTTTAACAGTTCCGTTGACTATTTTTATTTAAAAAGGTTATTTCTGTCGTTTTCTATATCCGACAAATATTCCGTTGTGGGGTCCACCAATAATTTGTTATTTCGGCGCCGTCGGACCAAACGAATATTCCCTGACCAAACGAATATTCCCCGACAAAGCGAATATTGTCCGACAAAATAAAATTTGCAGATAACATCCTTAACTTTTAACTTGATCGATTTAACCACTTACTGTTTCAAAAAATATATATGAAGAAAAATTAAATTTTGTATTTCATAAAATTCGGGGTCTTACAACCTCCCCTCCTTATGAAATTTCGTCCCCGAAATTGACGTACCTGACATATCGAAGAGGTAAGGATACTTAGATTTCATCTCAGATTCTAGCTCCCAGGTCATTTCCTCAGTATCTTGGTTCCTCCATAAAACCTTAACTTGAGGTATAACCTTTGAGCGTAGGATCTGCTCCTTCTTATCCAGGATCTTAACAGGTACCTCCTCGTATGTTAAATCCTCTGCTATAACGTCTGGTTCTAACTCAATGACGTGGTTTGGGTCCTTCACATATTTACGTAACATAGATATGTGAAAAACGTTATGGATGCGAGACATACTTGGTGGTAGGGCTAGTCTGTAGGCTACGGTTTCTATTCGATCGAGGATTTCAAATGGGCCAATAAATCGAGGGTTGAGCTTTCCTCTCTTTTCGAATCTCGTAACCCCTTTCCATGGAGAAACACGTAAGAATACATGATCTCCGACGTTGAAACTTTCGTCTCTCCGATGAAGATCAGCATAACTCTTTTGTCGTTCTTGTGCGGTCTGTATTCGTTGTTGGATCATTTGGATCTTTTCGGTCGTCAAGCGTACCAACTCGGGTCCCAACAATTTTGCTTCTCCTACCTCATTCCAACATATTGGAGAGCGACACTTCCTTCCATGCAATGCCTCGAATGGAGCCATGCCTATGCTTGCTTGGTAACTGTTGTTGTAAGAAAATTCCACCAACGGCAAGTACTTATCCCAACTTCCTTTGAAGTCTAATACACAAAGTCTCAAAAGATCTTCGAGGGTCTGGATCGTCCTTTCCGATTGTCCGTCCGTTTGAGGATGGTATGCAGAACTAAAACGTAGTTCAGTGCCCATAGCTTTTTGTAGACTGATCCAAAAGCGTGAAGTGAATCTAGGATCTCGATCAGAAACTATGGAAACTGGCATGCCATGCAATCTCACGATCTCATTTATGTACATACCGGCAAAACGTTCAAGTGAAAAGTTTTCTCGTATAGGCAAGAAATGAGCAGATTTGGTCAATCTATCTACGATCACCCAAATTGCATCTAAGCCTTGAGAAACTTTTGGAAAACCCGTCACGAAGTCCATATTGATGTGTTCCCACTTCCATTCGGGAACTTCAAGTGATTGTAATGGACCTTTAGGAACTTGATATTCTGCCTTGACACGTTGACAAGTTAGGCACCTTGAGATAAACTCCGCAATCTCTCTTTTCATATTGTTCCACCAAAATGTATGTCGAAGATCTCGATACATCTTGGTACCTCCTGGGTGGATTGCGAACGGCGTGTTGTGTGCCTCCATCATGATTTTATGCTTTAATTCAGGATCGTTAGGAACACAGAGTCGAGAGTTGACTCGAAGTATTCCTTTCTCGTCAATTCTTGCTTCGGGAATGACACCTTCTTGTACTTTCTTTATCATGTTTATCAGTTCCGGATCGGTAGCTTGAGCAGCTTTAATTTTATCGATTAAAGTTGGTTCTACTCGCACGTGAGCAATCTTCGAGTGGGTCCCTGGTGTCTTTAGCTCTATCTCCATCTTTTGCAAGTCGTACAAAATACACTTTTGTGTTGTTAGCAGTGCACTTGTACTTGCATAAGATTTTCTGCTCAAAGCGTCAGCTACAACGTTCGCCTTTCCCGGGTGATACTGGATTGTGTGGTCATAATCCTTTAACAGCTCAAGCCAACGTCGTTGTCGCATGTTGAGTTCCTTCTGGGTGAAGAAATACTTGAGACTTTTATGATCCGTATAGATATCCACTTTTTCTCCGTACAAGTAGTGTCTCCATATCTTCAACGCGAAAACGACTGTTGCCAACTCTAGATCATGAGTAGGATAATTTTTCTCATAATCTTTGAGTTGTCGAGAGGCATAGGCTATAACCTTTCCATGTTGCATAAGGACACAGCCTAGACCTTTGCCAGAAGCATCGCTGTAGATAACAAATTCTCCTGATCCTGATGGTATGGTCAGAACAGGAGCTGAAACCAGTCTCTTCTTGAGTTCTTGAAAACTTTTCTCGCATTCCTCGCTCCATATGAATTTTGTGCTTTTCCGAGTAAGCTGCGTTAATGGAGTGGCGATTCGAGAAAATCCTTCTACGAATCTCCGATAATAACCAGCTAGACCCAGAAAACTTCGGACTTCGGTTACTGTTTTGGGTTGTTCCCAATTTAGTACCGTTTCAATCTTCGCAGGATCGACTGATATTCCTTGACTAGAAATCACATGCCCAAGAAACGCGACCTCCTCAAGCCAGAACTCACATTTCTTCAACTTGGCATATAATTTGTTTTCACGGAGCTTTTGTAGTATCAATCTCAGGTGTTGTTCATTATCCTCGCGACTCTTGGAGTATATGAGGATGTCATCAATAAAGACAACCACAAAATGATCCAAATGTTCCTTGAATATCCGGTTCATCATGTCCATGAAAGCTGCAGGAGCATTAGTTAGTCCAAAAGGCATGACTAAGAACTCATAATGCCCATAACGAGTTCTGAAAGCAGTCTTTGGAATGTCCTCAGCTTTAACCTTTAACTGATGATATCCAGAACGGAGATCAATCTTTGAGAAATGTTGAGCGCCTTGCAATTGATCAAACATGTCATCAATCCGAGGTAACGGGTACCTGTTCTTGATGGTGACATGGTTCAATTCTCGGTAGTCAATGCACAATCTCATACTCCCGTCTTTCTTCTTCACAAATAGAACAGGAGCACCCCAAGGTGATGCACTCGGACGAATGAAACCGGTATCCAACAATTCCTGTAGTTGGACTTTTAACTCTTGAAGTTCAATGGGAGCCATTCGGTAGGGAGCTTTGGAAATGGGCTTGGTACCGGGTTCAAGATCAATATAAAAATCAATTTCACGGTTTGGGGGTAAGCCAGGAAGTTCTTCAGGAAAAACGTCAGGAAACTCATTAACAATGGGAATATCATTTAAGTTTGACGTATTTTTGTTCAAATCAGTGACATGAGCTAAAAAGGCTTGACATCCGTTTTTCAATAAACGAATGGCTTTATGGCTAGAAATAACAGTTATAGATTTCAATGGTTTAGTTGCTTGAATTTGCATGACAGGTTGATTAGGAATATGAAAACTAATAATCTTATGAAAACAATCAATTTTAGCATGATGGGTAGTCAACCAATCAATTCCTAAAATCACATCAAATTCATGCATCTCCAAAGAAATAAGGTCAACAGGTAATGTGAGGTTGTTGATTTGAACTAGGCAAGATTTATAGACAGTAGATGTAATGGTCATTTCTCCTAATGGGGTTTCAACTGATAAGTCAAAGTCCAAGTTTTCAGGAGTTAAGTTTAAACGCTGAGCACATACAGGTGAGATAAAAGAATGGGTAGAGCCAGTATCTAACAAAGCGTAGACTTCACGAGAATTTATGAATAGCTTACCGGTTATCACCTCGTTCGAGTTTCGCGCCATTTGGGATGTCACAACAAAAGCTCTCCCTTGAACTACAGATTTTCCCTTATCCGCGCTAGCTTTTGGTATCATCATTGCAGCTGGACTTGATTTTGTGGTAGGACAAAACCGCGCAAGATGACCCTCTTTCCCACAACTGTAGCACTTTTTGGACTGCAGTGTACAGTTTGGGCTGATGTGACCTTCCTGACCACACCTATAGCATCTCACTGGTGGTCGATCTTCTCCCCTTGAAACTGGGGTCGGTGCTGGTGTTGGTACTGGTGCTGGTGCTCTTCCATAATTATTATGGAATCTCTTTCTTTTGAAATTGTTCCCACTAGATTCTCCTCTTCTGTTATTTGGTATGGAATTACCACTGAAGTGTTGGTTACCTCCTCGATGGTTCTCGTTCCTGTGGTTGTTGTCACTCCTTTCTCTATGCTGATCATTAACTCTTGGCTGCAATGTTTCATCTGTTTGCTCCACCCTTTGAGCCCTATCTACAACATCTGAATACAAACTGAATTTATTAGAACTAAGTTGTTGACGAATTTTGAGTCTCAAACCTCTCAGGAACATTCGACTCATTCGTGTTTCGTCATCTACTAGATGAGTCGCAAAACGAGACAGTTCAGCAAACTTAGCTTCATATTGAGAAACTGTCATGTTTCCCTGCTCCAGCTTAATGAATTCCACTTCCTTCATATGGCGGATGCTTTCTGGGAAGTACTTCTCATTAAACAGTTCTTCGAATTCTGTCCAAGACATTTCGAGTGCTGAAGGTTGGATACGTTTTACCGCTTCCCACCAATGGTCCGCCTCACCTCGTAACATAAAAGTGGCAAATGGCACCTTCTGATCATCAGCGCATTGTAAGACATCAAGTATTTTTGTCGTCTGCTTCAGCCATGCCTCCGCTTTGAGTGGGTCAGGCTTCCCGTGGAATTCAGGTGGTCCTAATTCTTTAAATTGCTTAACAGTGACCATCCTCAAATTGCCAGCGTTTCTACCGTTATTATTGACTGGATTTCCTCTTCCTTGATTCTGTATGAACTGCATGAAATTCCTAAAGAATCCATCGTTCATCATGTTATCAGGAACATTATTTCCTGAGTTGGCAGGAGGATTGTTTGGGGCCTCTTGATTCTCGGTTACATTTGCTTCGGGTATTCCATAGTTAACCTCTTGATTTTCAGATGTCATACCTAACTGTGGTCACAAAATAAATGTTAGTTCAAATAAACTGACTCATCACTTCATGTTCCTACATTCAAATCGACTCATTAGATAATAAAATCTATTTTAGGTAGGACACACTAGTGACTGATTCTATTCGTCTCTCCCCTCCTAGTTCTACCCCAAATCGCCATTAAAGACCATATCCCTAAGCTCTGATGCCAACTGTGACGCCCCCAAATCTGGGCCCACACAGCCCATACTTGAGTCGTCAAAAGACTACAACAAAATTATTACAACAAAGCACAACGTACAACAATACAGTGTATAATAATACACAACTAAGTCTTCACTATTATTGCCACACTATTTTACAAAACGTGAACACTATGATAACTATTCCTCGGACCCTCACTCCATTCCCCGGCTAGACCCTGTTATGTTTTCATCTCCTGTTGAAAAACAATGGAACAAAAGAAAGGGTGAGCTCAAATAGCCCAGTAAAGAATATCATGACTAAGATAATGACGAATAAATTATCATTAGTCTTCAACAGTTGAGTTCTTGATAGAATACAATAGACTACAAGGTTTATATCAAAAACTGCAGTTAAATTCTTAAACAACGTTCAGATCAATAATAGCAGCGGAATGAATAATCTATTAGAAGAATAATGCAGACTATAATGTCCACTCGGTTCTCTTTTTAGGAAAAACATCATCAACTTTTATCATCTGAAATATCATTAGTCAAGATAATACAAATTCACAGTTCCTGATCATAATCATGCAGATCAACAGTTCATCTTTGCACTACGGGCCAAAGACATTCAATAGTCATGATTATACCAGATTCAGCCTTTGGTCATAATCATACCAAACAACAGTTCATCTTTGCACTACGGGCCAAAGAGAACATTCACCACGTGCCATAAAAGACACCGAACAGATGTATCGCCTTTAACCTATTATATCGCCTTTAACCTATCATCTGTTCAACAAATATATCACATCTGTGCCCCCGGCCACAGATATTCACAACAGCTTGATTTTTGGATGATTAGAATGATATAAATGATGAACAGAAGAAATAGGATAACAATAAGTATCGGAAGTTTACTTTGTACAGATTCAAATAATGTCCAAATTGTCAACATGATGTGGAGTAAAATTTAAAAATGATATTCAAGATCCACAGTTCAGAATAACGGTTACAATTCAATAGAAAGGTTCACGTAAATAGGAAGGTTCAGTTGAAATAATGAAGTTCAACTATTATGGAACATATAATATTTTCAGGAATTATAGAAGCAATAGTTCCATAATAAATTTCGATTTAGGAGTATGAAAGAAAATAATATCCCTTACCGTAGTAGGTTTGATTAACAAAAGGTGAAGGAAATTAATACAAAGGGTTATTCACCAACAGGCGGCAATCCGCTCCGTAAGGTTATTCCCACAATTTAATAGAATTTGAGTACAAAGAGTTATTCACCAAACAGGCGGCAATCCGCTCCGTAAGGTTATTCTCAGAGATTAATAATGAATGAATACGAAAGGTTATTCACCAACAGGCGGCAATCCGCTCCGTAAGGTTATTCCCACAATTTAATAGAATTTGAGTACAAAGAGTTATTCACCAAACAGGCGGCAATCCGCTCCGTAAGGTTATTCTCAGAGATTAATAATGAATGAATACGAAAGGTTATTCACCAACAGGCGGCAATCCGCTCCGTAAGGTTATTCCCACAATTTAATACATGGAAATAAAAGGCACGTCTTATGAGTAAGGAAGAAACAATATTATTATCGAGAATCAAATAATGATAATCCCTTACCATAGTACGTTTGAATAATGGAAGATGAAAAAGATGGTATCCCTTACCGTAACACGTGACTGGATATTGATTTAAATGAGGTTGATTAACTTGAACAGTACACGTATACTTATAGATCTTCACAAATACTCAAGATGACTTAAGCACACTTAGAGAGAACTTTCACAAGAAGTATTTAGAGAGAGAAAGAAAGAACAAGTAAGGAAGTTTATGAAAAATCCTTAAGTTAAGGCTTCTATTTATAGCCAAAAATCTCATCATTCATTTAATCTAAACCATTCATTTAAAGATCATCTTTTAATCTACACCATCCATTTCAAATATTATATTATCTTTAATCTACACCATTCATTTCATATCACCTAATAATCACCTAACTTTATATTATAAACAAATCAATTTAATTATTCAACAATAATTCACACTTTAATCTACACCATTCATTTCATATTACCTAATAATCACCTAACTTTATATTATAAACAAATCAATTCAATTATTCAACAATAATTCACACTTTAATCTACACCATTCATTTCATATCACCTAATAATCACCTAACTTTATATTATAAACAAATAACTTTATCAATTCAATTATTATGACTAATTGTTATAAATACAGTATAGTTAGCTCTTAGATATCAAGTCAATAAATTAATGAAATACAACTGTTTAAATAACATCATAATAGAGATAACAATAATGTAAAATAAAGCATACGTTACTGTGTAATGACAATTATTGATTCAATAATGTGAATTACTGTGCATATGTTACTGTGACAATTATTAGGTTCAATAATTTTAAAAATAGTGCAACAACAATTATTGACTCAATGATATAAAATACAGTGTAATGACAATTATTAAATCAATAATGCAAAATACTGTGTAACAACAATTATTGAATTGATAATATAAAATATTATGCAGTGACAATTATCGATGAAATGATGCGTAACAGTTACGGTGTCAATTATCAGACCAAAAATATGAGACACTATGCAATACCGTGTGTTACTGTAGAGTACCGAGTGCTACAGAAAATACCAATAACTACCGTATGCTACTATTCTTTTATCACCGGTATTTTAACAGTTCCGTTGACTATTTTTATTTAAAAAGGTTATTTCTGTCGTTTTCTATATCCGACAAATATTCCGTTGTGGGGTCCACCAATAATTTGTTATTTCGGCGCCGTCGGACCAAACGAATATTCCCCGACCAAACGAATATTCCCCGACAAAGCGAATATTGTCCGACAAAATAAAATTTGCAGATAACATCCTTAACTTTTAACTTGATCGATTTAACCACTTACTGTTTCAAAAAATATATATGAAGAAAAATTAAATTTTGTATTTCATAAAATTCGGGGTCTTACACACTCACCCAGGGGCGGAGCCAGGTTTTTATTTCAGGGGGTGCCAAAATTATTTACATACATACACAACTGTTCAAGGAGGTGAAGTCAGAAATGTATTTTAACGAAATCAAAATTGTTATTAAACTATAAATAATTTGGTGGGGGTTCGGGGGCAGCGCCCTCGAGCCAATTTTTTTTAATACTTTTGTACTCTCGGGTCACACATACATATATAATATATACTATATTATAATGACAATATAATAACTAATAATATATGGTATATATACACTATATTGACTCATAATAGATTTTTCTAATCACAACTATTCATAAATAATTAATTCATTAATTATTTTGAAAAATAATATAAATTAAATTATTATTTAGTTTAAAAATATTATAGAAAGAGATACATATATTTAGGGTATATGAGTCATGTGATTAAAATTTGATTGAGAAAGTTATAAATTTTCAATTTGACCCCGTATAATAAAAAAATTATAAAATTTGAGTGGGGTCAATTTATATATAATATTTAAAATTTATCCTACATTATAAAATATTTTTTTTTTAGTGGGGTCAATTAATCCCACTTTAGTCCACCTAACTTTGTCATTGAGTTCAAGTAAAGTCTTAAGTCTAAAATCTTTTTTACTTAAGTAAAGTTTAGTTTTTATTTTTTTTATAAGAGGTGTCAAAATTTAAATATATAAAACATATACTTAATTATATATATATATAAAAGAGAGGATGTTCAAAACTCAGGGGGTGCCATGGCACCCCCAAATAAGTACATAGCTCCGCCCCTGCACTCACCACCAGAAAAAGAGGATATATATATGAGACGAATATATCCGTCGCATATTCTGTCAAGTGTCACCAATATTGATATATGTCTCTTGCGATGCAAGTTGCAATTGCAAGTCGTCACAGAAGTAAAGAGTCATTCGCGGCAGACCATTTGCTTATCCATTGCAATTGTGCATAAGCAATGGGGGCATAATATCACTAATAAGACCTATTCAGAAGAATTAAATAGGCTCATTTGCAGCAGTGTCCGTCACAATAAAGGAATGTCTGTCGCAACTTTGCCACTAATATTAAGAAGAGTTATTTTAAACATGTTTAAATTAATTTAAACATGTTTTCAAATTAATATTTATGTCGCTGAATGTGTATTAAGAAAAACTGAAAGATAAGTGTAATCGAGGGGATCGTAGTCGCACAAATATTAATATTGTGGCGGATTTTTTCTGTCACAAAAAAGTGCATCGCAGAAATTGTAGAGAACTTTTATTGTGAACGTGGAAATGTAATCATGCTTATATATACACACACACACACATCAACCAAGTTGAACGTTTTAGTTTTCAAATTTCGACAGGACAAGATTCCGCTGATCCCGCGAGAAGCTATGCATCAGCTACACATTTTCATTTTTGTATTGGCAGTTGTTCACGTGATCTTCTGTGTCACTACCATGTGTTTTGGAGAGATGAAAGTAATGTTTCTAATTTTTCTCTTATCTTTAATTCAAAAGATTTTGCATGAAACTCTCTTCGTCCCATGCACGGTAGTTATCTTCTTTTCCATTTCGTGATGTTCCAGCAAAGCTCAATTTCTCCCTAGCTTTTATGAATTTTTATGTGATCTATCATGACCATTCATTCACAAATTGTGCGAGCCAGATTTAAAGCTCATTAAATTGTCCACAAACTTTTTGACGGATCAATAAATAATTATATATCCTGGCGCCCCTACTAAACAACAGTAGTCGTCTTTTGACAAATGGGTATTTTTCCCCAAAATATTTAAGGTTCTCAAAAAATTTTAAGTGTTGAAAGCTAATAAAATTGAAAAAAAAAATCCGTCTAATGGTTTGAACTTTTTTGAGATATTTCGATCTATTTCTATATGCATGCTGTTGCAGTGAAGGCAACCAATTAATTAATGGATTAAGATCTCTTCATTACATCTATATTCAAATTTCTCTTAATATGTACACATTCAGTTATACAAATATTATAATTAGCGATACATTAAATTCCATTGCCAATAATTATGTCACTAGTGTTGTTGCTAAAAAAAATGCAATATTTGTGTCGCTTAATGTGTATTAATAAAAGTCGAAGAACATGTGATATAATGGAGGGAATCTTAATCCCCAACTAACTATTTTGCATGCATTTCAATGAGAAACCTGATTAAACATTGGTTATGGGTCTTTAACAACACCCCCCCCCCCCCCCCCCCCCACACACACATATATATATATAGATGCGACTGTGGAAGCACTGGGAGGATTCAATTGTGAATAGTGACAGATCATCATCAGCAAATGGTATGAACTTGAGCTGTTTTGCTTTTGATATAATTTTAGTACCCCCTCACTTTCAGGAAACCAAAGTCTCATTTAACTCATTATTTTTTCCTTTGAGCATTTTAAAGTTTAATTAGGACATACGTAAAATTAACTTTTTTTTCAATAACAAATTTCAATATTCAACTTTGATAATATTGGAAAGAAATAGTCCAAAATTTATATATAAAAAAATGATATTAGATTAAAAGTGTTTTTAATCCACCAAACCATTTCATTGGACAAGCTAATATATAGGAGGTTACAAACATGCCCTTTACTCAGTTCTCTTGTTCTTATTTTTCTGACCTATATATATATATGTGTGTATATATGTGTAGCTCTACGTCTATTTCACTTGCAACGTGGCTATTGGAGAAAATATCGTCCAATCGGTTGGATGGTGAGTTTTCATAACAAATATCTTGAGTATTTGTCGAGTTTATATCGTAGTATAATACAAATTGTTAGTATCTTTTAGAACAGTTTAAATTTTTAAATGAACTAGTATGCATGCCCTTACAAGGGAAAGAATTTTTTTTATTTTTCTTATTTAATTATTTAGTTTAATAAAAATTATTATATATAATATGTAAAATTAATTAGCAATTTATAATAGCACGATATTATATTATTATATGCACTTCAATTTTATTTAATTGTTTTTTTATTATTTATAATATAAACTGGTTACTTAATACTATATCAAAATTATCAAGATCTTGTGTTCAGTTCTTTCCACCTGTTGCCTTTCATCCTATATTCATCTTATCTCCTCTTTCACGCAAATCACTTAATTATTATGCTGCATTTCAAAAAATCTATTCTTTTTATTTAAAAATATACATTCACAGAAAGTAATTTAATTTGTTTAGAAAAGTAAATATTTAAGACTAAATTATTTATCAAAAAAATGTTTATCGCAAGCGGGTAATGATTCTCAACCTTTCGATCAAAACTTTGGTCCAAATTGAAAAATAAACCACATACATGAGTCGAGTTCTAAATTGTTGATTTTATTTATTTATTTTTTTTTCTCACATTACAAGTGCGTCTTTTCCTACTTACTAGTAGCTTAATCCCTTCTTTACCATTACTCATCATTTTTTTAATGATTTATATTATTATATATGAATTTTGTAATGCTTTTGTTTCAGATATCATTCTTCAAACAATTTTATGGCTCAGTTACCAAGTCAGATTACATTGCATTGAGATCAGGCTTTATACAGGTAAAAAGTTTAAACCTTGAATTACTGCAAGGAAGCACATCATTTCCCAATTTAATTTTCCCTATTCAACTTTAATTAAGAGAGTGTAAAGTTTTACATTACCCTTTATTGGACGCGGACTTACTTTCTCCAACAGATTGCAACTCAAAATTGTAAATTTTTTGATATTTTGACTATAATATTTAAAACGTATCTAAGTATATTTTAAAATTCTTTTTTACTTAAAAAATATAGTTTACACTCAAAATTGAATGTGCATTTTGTTTAGCAAAAAATAACTTTGGCGTGCATTTTGTCTAGTAAAAAGTTTTGAAAGGTGCATTTTGTCTGAAAAGAAGAATTTTAAGGTGCACTTAAATACGTTTTAAATATTATAGTGCAAAACTCAAAATTTCTACAACTTTAGGGTCCAATCTGTATTTTAGTCATATAAATATTACTTTTAATGATCTGTCACAAATAGATGCGTCGCTGATATTGTCGTTAAAATAATATTTATATCGTTAAATATGTATTGAGTGAAAGAGTTAATGACAATGATTTTAGTATGTGAAATGACAATGTTAAGATAATTAAAAATTAACGTGGTGAAAATATTTTAGGTGAAAGGAAAAGTTATACATACATTGTTGTTATTATTATTGTATATTTTGTGTGAAGAAATATATATATATATATATATATATATATATATATATACACACTTATTTTTTCCGTGTTATAATTAAGCCCCTAATGTAAGAGTTCTATCGATTTAAACCCTCAAGTATTGTTAAGTAAGCACGATGAACCTAAGTTGGTAATTTGATCGATTTTTTACTTGAATAATCACGTGACACAACTCTGTCCTACAAAAATTAGGCCGAAATATCGAATTTGGGTGTGTATTGGTATCTTAATAGTATTTGAGGGTCCATATATATATCGGGGGCTCAATTATAAATCAGGTGAAACGTTGAGGGACTAAAGTGCTATATATTATAACCATTTAACAAATATTAATTACTTTTAGCTACAATATCAATACTTCAATTATTTGTGTCACTTGTATATTAGGAGAAATTGAGTCAAAAATATATTGAAGATTTCTGGTTTCTAGTTAGTTACATATATATTTTGCTTTTTCATTAGGAGCATTGTCCTAAACAGCCTGTACTCCGTTTTCACAAGTACTTATTGCGGTCATTGGAGCATGACTTCGAACAGATTGACGACATAAGGTAAATCTGAGCTCGAATGTTTGATTGTCTGTTATCTTTGTAAATAAATAAAATTGACTTTTCTTGAGCTAATTAAAATACTTTGTTAACTAATATTCTGCAGCTGGTACTTGTGGCTCTTTGTTGTGCTCTTTTTGTTGTTGAATCTTGCAGGTATAACTATTTTTTCAATTTCACAAAAATAAATTCATTTTGCCTCTCTGAAATCAATACGCTCACCTATCTCATGTGAAACATGAGTTTTAATGGATAAAGATTTATTCCTTTAATTATTAAGATAATCAATTGAATATAGAGTAAATATATATTCAGTTTGCTAGGACTTTGAGAAGATAAGTAGTAGTAAATATATATAGTAGGATCCTTCGTTCAATTATTATTGAAAACAAATGAATGTAGTGTAAATTTATTTAGTTAGGATTTTGAAAAAATAATTATTATATTATTAATTTTAATTCAGATAAATAGTAAAATTATATATTAGGGTTTATATTAACAATCTAACTAAGGAATTGCTTGAAATTTTAAATGAATAGAACTATGAAATTCAAGTTTGAGTAATTTAATTTCGTTATGCCAATAATTTAGCAAAAACAAATCTCCATTATTATTCAAATAAATTCACAGCTATCAACACAACTAAACTGCTTGATTTGATAACATTTCATGTTATAAGAATTTTAATTTAGTTATTACACTAATTTAGTAAGAAAATTCACAATTAATATAATTGCAATTAATTAAGTCTCATAATATGTTAAAAAAATTCTTTAGTTAATAGTTAGATATTCAATTTAATATAGCGTAGATATATGCAATTAAGACTTTAAGAAATTAATTATTAAATATTAAATTTTCATTAAAGTAATTAATCAAACTATATAGTGTAAGTTTTTCAACTCAAATATTAAAATAAACAATTAGACAATAAATTATTATAACTCTAAAAGATAGCTGTTATATTATCAACTTTTAATTTAATAATAATGTAATATCAACCGTTTCTGAATATTTGGATGTTGTCTGTTTACGTCGGGATTTTTCATAGTTAAAAAAAATCTTGTGGGTTATTTTGGAAAAATCTAACTTATGTCGACGTGTTTTAAAATTTTGATTTAAAAGTGTATCAATAAGATAGAATTATCAGTTAATATATATTTAAATGGATGTACCAATTTATAAATATTTTAAAATTTGATAAAAGAGATGGCCTACATGTTACTCCGAAAAATTAGTCTGTAACTGAGATTTTAAGAGTTTGGGGGGTTTGCTTAAGTGATAAGAATGTGTTAGAGAACACCTGACTTCCATGAAACATGGTTATTGCTTGCATAAAATTTTCCTTAAAGTTTAAATAAATTACCTAAAAAAGAAGTGTAAAAGTGTATACTTAGTATCTTGTGCTTAATATCTTGTGCATAGGTGGGTCGTGTCAAAAAGGGAAGATCTGGGGTATTGTCTCCTAAAGTCAAAACTAAAAAAACCTAAGGTATCGTCTCCTAAAGTCAATTTAAGTCATCACACTAAAGAACCCTAGCTAAGGTATCGTCTCCTAAAACACCTAAGTCATGGTAAAAGGTGTTAGAAATTAAATCAAGCAAAATAAACAACACAATATTTAACGTGATTTAGTACTCAATGACCTAATCCACAAAATCAACTTCAATATATTAATCTCCACAATACAATTTTTTGCACAGAATAAAAGCTGAAAAAATCTTCCCTCACACATTAACCGAAGACCCAATTACACATTCTTTCAACTCTCTAGGATGTTACTACCTCTTGGTTGTATTCCCTCTCTCTAAACACAAGACTCTATTTATAGAGTACACATAACTCCATTTTTCTAATTTAATTAGGACACTCTCATATAATACATATAATACTACAAATAGGATTACTACCAAAATAATTTTCTACTATAAATAAAATTTATTTTCATAATAAAATTCGAGAAGTTACCTAACAATTCCTTCCTCGACTTGAATCCCCAAATACTTTAACTTCATTCTTGAACTTTACTCAATGGTTGGGTTGCTCTTCTTGGTCTTCTTTCCACTTATAGACCATCCATCCAACACACAAATTAATTTTCTATTCTTTTGACCTTGAAGAATTAATTTGTCTTCCTTAAACACTTTGAAGGAATCTTCTGGACCCACGTATGTATATCCACGTGAGGATAATTCTCCCAATGAAATTATATTCTTACCACAACTAGGGACAAAACATACCTTCCCCACAATTTTCATAGAACCATCCGGAAGTTTAAAACGAACAATTCCAATGCCTTCAATCTTCACTCTCTCTTTATTCACCACATCAACGTAGCTAAATTCTCTATCTTGCTTCAAACTCTCAATACAATCTTTCTCCTTGCATAGATGCATAGAAGCCGCATAATCCAATACACATCCATCTTCATTGTAGTCACTCTTAGCCGTTAAAACAACTTCTTTTTCAGCTTCACTAAGCAAATTAGCATATTCAACTATTTCTTTCTCCTTCAGTTTTTATTGATGCTTCCTTAAACTCTTCACGTCCTCCTTTAATGTTTTATATTGGTATTGGATGTGATCCTTCTCTCCACAATAATAGCACTCTTTTTCACTATAGTCTCTTGGTCTTGATCTTGATCTTCCTTTACTATTATATATCTCTCCATTGACGCATCCCTCAATTAGAACCATCCACGGTTAGTGCTTATTCACCAATATTATTGCTTTATTCTCCCATCAACTTTTGACTTTCTCGTAAAACAGTAACCACCTCATCTAAAATCAGAGTTGATTTCCCCACCAATAATGTTTGCACTAATGACTTGTAAGACTTGAGCAAAGATGACAGTAAGAGCAATGACTTCTCCTCATATTTTATTTTTTCATCCGTATTCAGCAATTAAGACACTAACTTGTTAAAAGTAACTAGATGATCATGGAGATTTGTCCCTTCATCCATCTTTAAAGAGAACAATTCCATCTTCAAGCACAATCTGTTGGTTAACGACTTCGGAGTACAACTTTTCTCGAGTTTTTTCCATAACTTTTTAGATCCGTCTCTTTTAACACATCGTACTTTATCTTAGGTGCTAGTCACGAACGTATTGTGCTTACCTCCTTCTTGCGAATTGCTTGCCTATTTGGTTCTTTTATCTTGTATGGTTTTTTCTCCTCCAAATCTTGATCAAACTCTTGCAACACCAAATGATCTTGCACACTACTATGCCACAATGTGAAATTTGTTTTTCCATCGAATATAGGAAACTTAAATTTACCCAAATTCATTGCCATCATATTACGCGAACTAATTCCCCCTACTTCAAATGCAATGAACCTAGATCTTGATACCACTTGTTGGGAATTAAATCACGCAAAATAAACAACACAATATTTAATGTGGTTTGGTCCTTAATGACATAATCTACAAAATCAACTTCAAAATATATATTAATCTCCACATACAACTTTTTACATAAAATAAAAGATGAAAATCTCTCACTCACACACTAACCTAAGACCCAATTACACCACCTCTTAACTCTCTAAGATGTTACCACCTCTTGGTTGTGTTCCCTCTATCTAAACACAAGACTCTATTTATAGAGTACATATAACTCTTTTTTCCTAATTTAATTTGGACACTCTCATATAATAAATATACTACTACAAATAGGATTACTACCAGAATAAATTCCTACTATAAATAAAATTCCTTCTCATAATAGGATTCGAGGAGTTACCTAACAAAAGAAATCTAGAGTTTCGTCTCCTAGAGTCAATATACAAAGAAAGTCTAGGGTATCGTCTCCTAAACCATCTAAGTCATAGTAAAAAAGAAGTTTAAGCTATCATATTCTAAATCACCTAGGTCATTGTGAGTGTATTATCTTAAAAGCAGTTTGAACCCTTGAACCCTACAGACAAGGGATTTTGATTTAAAAATATTTTGGAAACTTAAATTTTTGTGAATCTCTTTTTTAAAAAGTTATTTTGAGTGATTTATTAAAAAATATCTTTTAGGGTTTTGAAAATCATCATTTAGGAATTGTTTTCTCAAAATGATCATATATGTATAGATTTATAAGAAACTAATGGTTTGCATGTGTAAGTTTTTACGTACGAAAATGTTCTTTTTAATTTGAAAAACACTTGATTATATAATAAAGTAGTGATGACAAATTAGAGTTTTGATAAAAAAAATGATTTTTGAAATTCCTATGTCAAATAGGAAACTAGGCTCAAACTACTTCTAATTTTAGCATAAAATTTATTCTAATAACCTAGTTTGATTCAATTTTAAAAGATCTTTTTGATTTTTTGTTCAAAAATTATTTTTTATGTGACAAAATAAAATCAAATATCCAAATAGGATTGGAGTTACCCATGAGCATATAAGCCATCAAAGTAATCCCAAAATAATAAAAATCCACTATAAATAGGCCTTATACCTAATTTTTTTTGGGTGGGGGGGGGGGGGGGTATGAAAGCCACCTAAATTATTCTAAAACCCAACCACAATTACAATAATCAAATCTCAACATTAAAACGATTTTCTAAGTCAATCATGGAAATATCCTTCAATTCCCAGGCATTAAACGTAAAGTTCAAGGGCTTTTGAACTCATTCTTAGGCTTACATAGTCCTTACTCCAAGCTCAACAAAATATTAAGACCTATTAAAAAAGATTTAGAGTTTAGAAAAGAAAACCCATAAACTCTAAATCCATATATCCAACAAAATACCAACAAATTAATCATAAATATAACATTAATGACATCATAGAAATCTAATTACATCCAGAAAATTAATACTAATTACATCATGAAAATCTAGCTACGCCATTAAGGTCTAATAAATGAATTTAGGATCTAGGGATTGAGACCCATAAACCCTAAACTCCACAGATCAAATATAACTCAAACACAAAAATCTAAAGACAAATCAAATATAACACAAAGAGGATTTCTTAGGTTAGGAGGAATTTTTATTTGTGAGAAATTCTCATAAACAACTCATAATCCAAAATAGGATCCAAGCACCACTAGTAATAAACTAGGATGCTTAGAGATCCCAAAATAAAGTAATAATCATCAAGTAATCAAGCCCAAACAACAATAAGGCAAAATAAAAGAAAATATGATAAATAAATGTCAAAATAGACCTTGAGAGTAAGAGATTTTCAAACTTTGATGGTCTTTTCCTCCTCTTTAAGCCTCTAATTAACCTTGATCATATATTTGAGTGATTTGGTAAGAAAAATAATAGATCTAGGGTTCTAAGTTATTTTTATGAGATTTTTCTCTCTATTTTCGTGTTTCACTCTCTATTTTTATCTTTTTTTCTCTCATCTCTAACACAAAATGAAGAAAATGGCCTGAAATAGTCCAAAATGGTCAGACACCACCATGGTGGCGCCCAGGTGCCATCATGTTGGCACCAAAGTGGGCCCCACTTGCTCCCCCCTTCGTCTCATACATTAAAATGGTCATATATTATAATCTGGAAATAATTAGGAGATGCCCCACCATAATCCGAAAAGATTTTTCAGATACCATCGTAATGGTATCAAATTTGACCACATTCAGATTTGCTATAAAGGAAAAAAAAATAGAAAAATTCATTTTTTTTGCAAACATAGGTGATGCCTTAGACCCTCTATTTTGTATTTTCGTACCCCAAAGTATATGTGTGTTCTCAAAGTAATTCCTCTTTCCTTTATGAGCCATGCTTTGACATCTCTATCTTTTCCATGATTTTACATTGTTACCCTCTTGTTATAAAATACCAAGAATAAGTACAAATTTTAGGTATTTACATTATCTCTCGCCATCCAGAGTCTCATAATCATTGGGAATCGTTGGATGATTTATGGGTGATGGACCTGCTGGTTCGAGTCGATTATGCTTGATTCAAGTTTGACTTGAATTTGTTAAATAAGTCGACTTTGACCAAATTATTTTACCCATTACCATATTAGTGGAGGAATTCAAACACATTATTGCCTTTTCCTTTCAAGATTTTTGACAATCTTCGAGCAAATATGTTGGTTTAGTTTTAGTTTTTTTTATATAAAAAGAATTAATGACAAAATATAGAGGGAAAATTACCATATGTTTCCATTCCCCTTACTTTTCCCTCGATTTGTCAACCAACCAAATGAATTATTCATTTATTTATTTATGTTTCAAATATGCAGGATGGCACCCATACTTTTGGCTATCATTTCTACCTCTAATTGTAAGTTTACACACACACACACACACACACACACACACACACACACACACACACACACACACACACACACACACACACACACACATTTGTAAGTTAATCAATTTCTTGTAATTGGTAATTTATTTATTTGCCGAACAAAATAAATAAAAATTTTCATTAAAATTATGGCAGCTTTTGCTTCTTGTGGGTGCTCACTTGGAACATGTTATAACTCGCTTAGCAAGAATGGTTGCAAATAGAGAACCAGGAAATGATGGTGAAGCAGCAATAGTGAAGCTTTCTGATGATCATTTTTTGCTTGGCCGCCCTAAAATTATTCTTTACATAATTCATTTCATTTTATTTCAAAATTCATTTGAGATCGCATTCTTTATTTGGATTTGGGTACATAACACTTCTTATATTTTTTTTTTATTATTTATTTTATAATTTTTATCAGTGAGTTTTATAAAGCCATATTGCATTTAAGAAAGTGCACTGATATTATAAATTTTGCTGATTATTCTCAGATATCATATGGATTCCAATCATGTATGATGGAACCAACTGGTTTGATCATCCCCAGACTTATCGTAGGGTAATTAATTATATCATGCATTATTAATGTCATTAATTAATTAATTCGAACAATGTAAAAAAACCAAACAAAATTAAAGTCCTTACTGTTGATTTTTGCAGGTTTATTGTTCAAGTGCTTTGCAGTTATAGCACCTTACCTTTATATGCTCTTGTGACTCAGGTACGATAAATAAAAATATATATTGTATTTTATTACCCACAAACTCATTTAAAAGTTTCAACAGTTAGAATAGTTGTTTGTTAACTTATTATTAAAGATTTAGAATACACGGCTGCACCTATATAATTTCATCAATCATCCCTATCAAGCTCTAAAATTATGCTCCCTCCATTTATTTTTAATTGATGTTTTGAGGAAAAACACAGAGATTAAAAAGTATAATTAATATTGTGTTTAATTTATAAAATTGAGTATAAAATTTTAATATTACTTCTTTCAAATTCATTAGAAAGATGAAAGAAAAATAAATTACTAATGTTTAATATTTAAGAATGTAAATTTAACATTGTTAATGCTTGAATTTGTACGCTTGCCCAAATCATCAAACGACAAGTCAACTTGCATAAGAAACAAACATCGATCACACAAAAACAAAAGTTTGACGACCTAAGTCGTCGCTAGAGACAAGTCCGGTATGAGAATTAGTATAGACAAAAAACGTTAACAATATGATTGATTGTAATTTTGATAGTAATTGGTAGTACCGTTGATCTCCATTTATGGTCGTATTTATAATTAGTCAGCACTCTTATCTATGCACAACCGAGACCAATTAGAATTAAAAATCCTGATTAGAGTCCCTTTACAACTGAAACCATAAATGGACAAGTCCATAATGGGATAAATCCTTATCTCTCAAATGCTAGAAGCCTAATTACATACAATCGTGGACTCTAACCCTTTTAGAACATTAAGCCGTCAAGATATATTATACTAGGCCAGCACCTAAGCCGAGCCCAAAGTACAAATGTTAATATGGGCTAGCACCTAAACCGGACCCTAAATTCAAGATTGATACAGGCCAGCAACTGGACCAGGCCTTAAATGATTTTTTCCCAACATTGCCCCCCTATATTATTATAAAATTTTTATAATAGGAGAGTAGTGCCAAAAAATTTATCGGACTAATTAAAAAAATTAATCCCACTTCTCCATTACTGCATCCACAATAACCACCATAACGCATGTAACCCCATAAACTTCTCATCTCCCCTTTTTAAATACGCCGTCCATAGGAACCGTGCCCATCATTAGAGCCTCAGTCTCTAGACCAAACACAAATTCTCATTCTCATATCATCTTCACAAAAATCTTCTGGCTTATTTATCTTTTTCTCTCTAGAATAATTCCTCCGGCAAACCTCCCTTTTATATAGCAAAAATGGCCTAAAACCCTTCCCTAGCAAACTCTACAAACACCCCTAGCCCCTTCTGAATCGCTTCGAGCAAAGAGAAATAGAAAATCGATAAATTTACAACTCGAAAAAGGCGTACAGTAGCGCCAACACCAGATCTAACGTGTCATTATGACACCTTGAAGATATTCGCTAGCAATACCAAATTCCAAGCGAATATATGATCAGAGCCCCTAACCTTAATGAGATGATGTACTGATGCCTCAACAGAGGTTGGATCAGTGTACCCTACTATGACGCCCCCAAATCTAGGCCTACATAGTCTAATTTGAGACGCCATAAAATACACGATTTCTAATACAAATAACACTTAGAACAGAAATACAGAACTCAATAATATACAACTAAGTATTCACTATTATTGTCACACTATATACAACATGTGAAGACTACAATAACTATCTCTCGGACCGTCACTCCATTCCCCTGCTAGACCCAGTTATTCTCTCGTTTTCTGAAAAACAATGGAACAAAAGAAAGGGTGAGCTCAAATAGCCCAGTAAAAAAATACCATGACTAAGATAATGACCAATAAATTATCATTAGCCTTCAACAGTTGAGTTCTTAATTGAATATAATAGACAATAAGCTTTATATCAAGAACTGTAGTTAAATTTTTGAATAAAGTTCAGATCAATGATAGCAGCGAAATGAGGAATCCATTAGAAAAATAATGTAGACTATGATGTCCACTCGCTTCTCTATTTAAGAAAAATATCATCAATTTTTATCATCTAAAACACCACTAGTTATGATGATACAAATTCACAGTTCCTGGTCATAATCATTCAAGTCAACAGTTCATCTTTGCATTACGGGCCAAAGATATTCAATATATCACCAACAGTAATGATTATACCAGTATTCAGCCTTTGGTCATAATCATACCAAACAACAGTTCTTCTTTGCCCCCGGCCAAGGAGAACATTCATCACGTGCCCTAAAAGACACAACAATTATATCGCCTTTATCTTATCATCTGTGCCCTAGGCAACAGATATTCACAACAACATGGTTCTTGATGATTAGAATAACAACAGTGATATAGATGATGAATCAGAAGAAACAGTATGATCAATAAATATCGAAAGTTTATGATTTTTCTTTGTGCAGATTCAAATAATGTCCAAATTGTCAACATGATATGGACTCAAATTCAAGAATGATATTCAAGATCCACAGTTCAGAATAACGGTTAAGGTTCAATAGAAAGATTTAGAAAAATAGGAAGACTCAATTGAAATGATATTAGATGAAGCGTAAACTATTAAAGAATATATAATTATTTCAGGAAACTTTACCAACAAGAGACAAATAAGAAATGAATACGAAGAATAATTCACCAAACATGTGGTAGTCCGCGTAGTCAGGTTATTCTCAGAGATTAATAAAGAATAAATATGAAAGATTATTCACCAAATATGCGGTAGTCCGCGTAGTCAGGTTATTCCCACAAATTAATAAGGAATGAATACGAAAGGTTATATACCAGACATGCGGTACTCTGCGTAGTCAGGTTATTCCCACAAATGAATAAGAAAGGTTATTCACCAAACACGCGTTAGTCCGCGTAGTCAGGTTATTCTCACAAATTAATACATGGAATAAATGACACATCTTACGAGTAAGGAAGAAATGATATTATTTTCGAGAATCAAAGAATAATAATCCCTTACCATAGTAAGTTTGAATAGTGAAAGATGAAAAATATGGTATCTTTTACCTTAACACGTGACTGGATATGAAGTTGATCAACCTATATTTTTATAATTTAATTAGTAACTACTATATATAATTTCATGGTGTATACCAATTCGTATGAAATCATCAAAAGTGTTTTAATAGAATAAAGTAGAATAACTTCAATATATTTTTTGAAGAAGATAATATTTCAAAATAAATCTTCCAAATGAAGTTTTTCAAAATTAATCTTCTAAATGAAGAGTCTTCTAAAGGAAGATTTATAAACACCGTGTGATGTGTGTGGTTACTTATATAACTTTTATAAAAATACTTACTTGGTCAGTACTCGTACACTTACAGATCTTCACAAATACTCAAGATGACTTTAGCACACTCAAAGAGAACTTATACAAAGAAATATTTGGAGAGTGAAAGAAAGAATAAGGAAGTTTTTATGAAAAATCCTTAAGTTAAGGTCTTTATTTATAGCCAAAAATCTTATCATAAACTAAGATTTCCTAATTTAATCCAAATCGTATATTTCAAGATAATGTTTAATCTATACCACTCATTTCATCTTTTAAGATTTCCTTAATCTAAACCATTCAATTAAAGATTATCTTTAATCTATACCATTTAATTTACTTTACATATAAAACAACTAACTTTATATAAATCAATTAACTTTATATATAAAAATAAATAACTTTATAAAATTTATTATAATAAAAATAAATAACTTTATCAATTCAATTATTCAACAATAATTCACAATTATTCATTATTATGACTAATTGTGATAAATGCAGTGTAGTTGGCTTTATGAGTTAGATAAGTAGAGAAATTAACTAATAATAGAATACAACAGTTTAATCAACATCATAAAAGAGATAACAATAATGCTGAAAATAAATAAGAAAATAACACGTTATTGTGTAATGACAATTATTGATTCAGTAATGTGAATTACTGCGCATATGCTACTATGACAATTATCAGCTCAATAATATAAATTATTATGCATGTGACAATTATTGGTTCAATAAAGTCAATATAGTACAATAGTCACTTTATTATTTCAATAATATGAAATACTGTGCAATACCGTTTGTTACTGTGCAATACCGTATGTTACTATTCTTTTACCACTGGTTATTTTAACAGTTAAAAGTGATAGTACCGTTGACTATATTTATTTAGAAATGTTACGTATGTTGCTTTTTATATTCGACAATAATTCGTTGTGGGGGTCCACCAATATTTGGTTATTTCGGCGCCGTCGTACGAATCGAATATTCCCCGATAGAATGAATATTCCTCGACAAAACCAATATTCTCTGACAAGATAAAATTTGTACAAACATTTCTTAATTTTGACTTAGTCAATTTATTCATTTACCGTTTTCAAAAGAAAATATATAAAGAAAAATTTAATTTGTATTTCATAAAAGTCGGGGTTTTACACCTACGCCCTTAAATATGCCGTCCGTTTTCCCCCCTCCATGAGTTAATTTCTTCCTTTCTAGCCTTTGTTGGGATTGAGTTCTCTTAACTTGTTTCCAACTCCTACATTCACCTCATATGCTTCATCATCTTCTGCCACGAGTGTGGAGTCGAATCGTCCCTCGACTTCTTCTTCGCAATATTCAGCCTGAGTCGCTCCAAAGAACTCGGCTTCAGGTAGCTAACAAAATAATCTGGTCATCAAGTATAGGTAAAGACCCTTTCGAGTAATAATGGGTGGCATTCATATTAGATCTTCGTCCGAGGACCGGACACCCACCTTCTGTAGACTTGGGGAGAGCCATCAAAAACTACACTCACCTTGACCAAATCCCCCCACTTCGAGATAAGGCATTTAAAGAATTCTACGCAAAGATGCTGAGCTCTCCCTGGTCGCTTGACCTTCTGTCGGATCAGGATTGGCTATGTAGCTATAAATGTAAGTATTCGATCTATTTTCCACAAATTTTATAAATTTATTTTTCTGTTTAATTAACACAACTCTCACTTTTTTTTCTTCCCTTTTTCAATAACAATTTACAAACCCCAACCCATAGCCTCACTTTCTCTTTCTCTTTCTCTTGAACACATGACCGAAGCTTGCGAACCCACTGTTCAACTTCTAACCCGTCTTCTAACCCTACTGAACCCATAATTGTACCTTTTGATCCCACTGAAACCAAAACCCCTAGTCTTCATCCTCCTCGAACCCACATAATTCCAAATAGTTTCAACTTCCAACTCTCCCGAACTCATCGAACCCCAAAACACAACAAATGTTAACCCTCCCGAACAACCTAAACCACAAAAAGGAGAAATGCCTTTGAACTTTTCGACTCCAAAAAACAACTACTAAAAAGAAAACATAGAAAACTTGTTAAAACATCTATTATCACCCCAACTGAACCCCAAGCCGAACATATCCATTCACCCCCTAAAACACAATCGCCTCTGAGCATTACACAAAATTTTATAATTTTTGACCCTCAACCATCTATTACCGAACCTTCCTTTTTGACTTTCTGGCCTAACGATCCATACAATGACGATCTTCCTTTCAACCTCTTTAACTCTTTCAACCTCCTCGCCGATGTTGACAAATTTAGCCATCTGACCAATCGTTAACTCATCCTTACCACAGCCATCTATGAAGGACGAGTAAGTATCTCCTAAATACTTTTTCAAATTTTAAACTTCATTTCATCTAATTCATCTTTCCTTAACCACTCCTCCTTTTATAGGCTTTAGCCTCACTCAGTAGGCTCCTTTAATGAGAAAGACGAGGTGAGAAACTCCAAGAAACCGTCAATACTTTAAAGAATAAGTTATCTAATTCAAAAAAAGAAAAAAAGCATCCCTTCGGCTACAAATAAAAGAACTAAACCATTACGTAAACTCCCTTCAACTTCAAATAACAGACTTCGTTGAATAAGAAACAACCCTCCTCGAAGAATAAGTCAAATATCCTAACAAAAATGAACAACAGAAATAAAAAATCAAACAACATGAACAAAAATTAAAGAACTCTCCGACCAACTACACGATAAACTACAAATCATCCTAACCACCACCCGAACTGTCTGCCAACTTGAAGAGAAAGTTTGAACCTTCTAAGAGAAGGCGCAAATAATAACTATCGAACAACCCCAAGAAATAATTGAAGAATATAAAACTTCCGATGAACTAACCTAAAATGTTCTAGCTGAATAAGACAAAGGGTACTAGTTCGCCAAATCAAAAATGAAGGCGACTGGTCTCAACCATACATCCTTCAAGTTCTACGAAGATGAAGGGTCTAAGGATGAACCCGACAAATGATGTAATCTTAGATTTTTCTCTCTTTGTTTTTGTAGAACAATTTGTAATGTACATATTTTGTAAATAAATCAATGATTAATGAAAATTCCCTTTTATTGATTTCTTTCAATTGATACAAATGAATGAAAATGAACGATAACTATCATTGCTAATATTTCTTAAGTCTCCCAGTATGCTGAGTGTTTTTTAATTCTAATTGTTTCATATCTTGAAGTCGATAATTCCCATGACTTTAACACTTCAATGACTTCATAGGGACCCTCCCAATTAAGAATTAACTTCCCAACATTTTATGGCATCGAAACCTTTGCCTCATAAAGCAATAGATCTCCAACCTTAAACCTTTTTTGCAGAACCCTTTTAATATAGTGTTGGACAGTTTTTTGCTAATAAATGGCTAACTTTAGTATTGTAGCATCTATAGCCTCATCCAATAAATCTAAGTTAAGCCGAAGACCTTCATCATCATATACTTGAGGATGCGTAACCGAAACCTTCTGATGCTGAATGCCTAGGTTTACCAAAAGTTGCTCGAACTTAGATTCCACAAACTGTAGCCTATTATTTGACACCATAACCATCGGGATCCCGAACTAGAATACCACTGACTTCTTAAAAAACTGAATACAATCCTACTCAGTGATATACCAAAGAGGTTTTACCTCCACCCATTTGGTCATATAATCAATGACGACCACTACATATATTAATTATCCTTTTGATTTAAGTATGAGCCTCAATAAATCAATTTCTAACACGACAAAGGGGATCGGGGCAACACCGATGACTTTTTTTTATCAGACTGATGAGGAATTGGACTACTTAACTAACACTTTGGACACATTTTTACAAACTTCTTTGCATCTTAAAACATTGTTGGCCCGTAATAACCTAGTTTGATCAATTTTTAAGACAATGTTTTTACTCCTATGTGATCACCAGAAATCCCTTCATACATTTTTTGAATCTATAATAATAGATGACATTTTCGACGGGACAAGACACTTCAGTAATGGAGAAAAATAAGCTCGTCGGTAAAGAACTCCATCAATTAGGCATAAATAAGCTTTTCGATACCTAATTCGTTTTGCCAACAACTTATCTGATGGAAGTTTATCTTCATTGAGATACTCTAAATAAGGTGTGAGCCAACAATTTGATCTCACAATTGGCATCACCACCTTTTTCAGTATACTGAGCTCATCGAGGACCTCCAAATAAATCAACCCACCAATTTTTTTCACTTGAGTAGCAGCCAACTTAGATAGCACATCGACCACCATATTGCCATTCTGGTCTATTCTTTGGAGGGAATAAGAATTAAAACACTGTGACAATATATTCATATCAGACTTACCTCACCATCCTTGCCCCTGACCTCATACTCACCTTGAATCTACTTTACCGCTAACTGTGAATCACTGAAAAATGAGCAAATGACGCACCTCAAGGCTTTGAGCTAACCTCAATCTGGCCAAGATGACTTCATACTCACCTTCATTATTGGTTGTTTTGAATCAGAATCGAATAGCTTGTTGAACCTCAAATCCTTCTAGATTGATCAGAATAATCCCGACCCTACTAGCATCTGCAGTCGACTAACCATCAACATACAAGGTCTAAGATGATGATAACTGCCGCTCTCCAGTTATTAGCTCTACTTTAGTGCCAAAACCTGTCTTTAGATCCTCTTCGAGAAACGTAAACTCCATTATAAAGTATGCCAACATCTACCCTTTGATTACTGTTCACAGCCGATCATCTAAGGTGAACTGACTCAACTCCACCGCCCAAGCAACTATCATACCCGAGGAATTAGGCTTATGGAGTACTTTCTTTAAAGGTTGATCATTATAAACCACTATTACTCTTCATTGGACATAGTGCCAAAGCTTTCTACAAGTAAAAATTAACCTATAAGCACACTTCTTCAAGTTCGAATATGTAACGCCTCGGGAATCCCCGCTCTGGCTACAGGCGACCCCCGATCATTAATGTACAACCTTCTTATAAAATTCACAACATTATATAATAAAATGCTGTTAAAAACTCAATAAAATTTTAAAATTTTTATAACCTCTTTATTCTCTTTGTTTCTTTGCCACAGAATCACAATCTTTACAATTACATAATACATCTTAATATTATATAATACGAGTTTATTTTATTACAACATTTCCTTACACATTCGTGTCTTGCATTAATACAAGTGTCTAGTATATCTAAACGCTATACTAACACGTACATGCTTTCTAAAGTTCTATAATGACAACAAGTATACCGCTATCAGTTCACAACCAAATACCACAAAGATGTCGATAATAAGGTTTTATTACAAAACTTAACTCCAACGACTTCAAGTCAAATCCGGTCGTTTGTCTTTACCTAGACTTTGCGTTTTCCCGACTTCTCTGAAAATGTTAGTTTTAAGCAAGAGTAAGCATGATGGCTTAACAAGTCTAACAGTTATCACGTAACAGGTAGTTCACATTTAAATCATAATTCATGCTTCGCCTTTTATATATACATCATGCTTTACATTCATCTAATTACTTCATGCTTACAATGCATGTCAATCTTTCCAAGTTATATAATTCATATAACACATTGAAACTCATAGCATCAATTGTATATCAACTATTCATATCATATGATAGCACAAAGGCATATTAAAAATTAATTCGCACATACAATAAGTGCACACATAATAATTTATACATATAGCAACAAGTTCATAAGTACATCACATAATACTGAAAAACTTGCATGGTATGCATATTGACTTACGCTACTACCACATCTGTGTCCATCATTAATGCTCACGCAATTCACATTACTTCCCTTGAAAGACCTAAATTTTAAATAGGTTTATCTTTCAATTAGTAAAGCACACAGGGATTCCTATATCATTCTCAAATGAATTGACACTTAAGCACATAATTTTCTATTTACAAACATATAAATTTTAAGACAATATTATCATCATTGGATAATATTTTAGTTAACAACCCGTATTATTATACACCTAATAATATCTCAACCATTTACTAATGTTATTAAGTATTTAACAACATCTAAATTGATTACTAATATTATTAATCTTTTAATAATATTTAATCACTTACCATTATCATAAATCATTTAATAAAAATTTACACACTTAGTAATATTTAAATGCTAAAACAATTAAATGTAAACTGTTTAATCACATTATTATTTCCTTAACTCCTTCACTTTATTTATTTAATATTATTAAATAAATAATTAATTTAATTAACTTTATAAGTTATTTATCATTACATAAATAATTATCTTATTAACCTTATTTTTCTTTAATTATTATTTAATATCATTTAAATAATAATTAATTAACAAACTATCCTTATTCATTATTTAATATTAATTAAATAATAATTAATTATTTTATTAACTTTATCTCCCTTTAATTATTATTTAATATCCTTTAAATAATAATTAAATAATTAATCATCTTTATTTATTAAATAATAAATAATTACCTTATTAACTTTATCTTTCTTTAATTATTATTTAATATCATTTAAATAATAATTAGATAATTAATAACCATTATTTGTCATTTAATATTAATTAAATAATAAATAATTATTTTATTAACTCCATATATACTCCTTTACTTCATTTATTATTTAGCATTTAAAAATAAATAAATAAATAATTACTTATTTTTAATTATTTTATTTATTATTTAATATTAGTTAAATAATAAATAATTACCTTTCTCTATTATTTAATTAAAATTGAATAATACATAATTATTTTTTTCTATTATCCTTATTTTTCGGAAGTCCTTCGTATTTATTAAAAATACTTAATTGACTTATTATTTTTATAACTCTCGTATATACTTAGTATATTTCATTTCATACAGAAAATAATTTTCTTTTAATTTTTTAACTTTATTTACTATTTTTAAATAGTCCATTTCTAGCCGTAAATTGTACCAATTATTAAAAATTTGGTTTTTATCGAAAAATCCTAAAATTTATATGGAGCTTCCTGCCATTATAGAATACGCCCCGTAAAAATTTCATAATGTTTGTAGTTATATATTTCAAGTTATAGTCATTGTTTTCTTTGAAAACCTAAAGACACGTTAGGTCATAACTCATTCATCCGAGGTCGGATCGAGCTCATTTTTGGAAAGTGGATGCTCTATACCATATAATATCATATGTAAAATGGCTGAAATTTTTAGACCAATTTAAGTGGTCAAAATATGCCGAATAAAATTATGGACAATAAGTTTTTTGGATATTTTTCGGTAGGAGCTGTATTACGAGAAAAATTATCATAAATAACATGTTTAATATTTTTCAGTTGTTACACTTGAAAATCTTCATATCTTATAGGTCTACCACCCAAAATTGACGGATCATGAATACGACTTACGGAACATGAACAGTGAATTTGGGAACGGACTGTCCAATTTTAAGGGTTTTCCAATAAAGTCGATTTCAAGCTTTTTGCCAAACTGACCAACATAGATGAATATCAAAACTCATGTTAAACCCATTAAACCATAGATCTATCATTCTAACATGGATCTAAGCATAATGGGTTTTGAAAAAATATTTTTCTACCATAAAATTATATAAAGCACAATAGAAGACACAAAACTAGGGTTTTAAGAAATATTTTTGAACCTCACGAGTTCTTATTTTCTTGAATGAATGGATGATCTATCTTTGATCATCTTCCTCAATCTTTGCTAGTTCTATCTTCCAAGCTTTCTTCTCCTTCTCTTTCTTTTCTCCAAAGCTCCTCCCTCCCTCTCTCTCTCTCTCTCTCTCTCTCTCTCTTCTTGGAACTTCTAGCCAAATGACTAACAAACAAGACCACTTGGTGGAGTACTCTATATATTGATAATTGGTAAGTGTAATTAGCCTCATTAATTATCCAACACATAGTTAATTAAGACACTAACCTAGCAAGGAACAAGATCCACCTTTTATTGGAATTGACTTTGCATTGGAGGGATTTTAGGATTTATGTTTTCTAGGGGAATGCTTGGAACATTGCATCCATCTTGGGCTTCCCCCATATTTTTGATTTTCTTTTATTCCTTAATTGGTGAAATATATACATACATATATATATACACCACACTTGCATCACTTAGGCCACACATTGAACTCTTATTTAAATTCATTTGGGCTAAACCATAACTCTAGCATTGGACTTGGCAATTAAATCCCACTATTGGGCTTCTCTACATTTTCATTGGGCTTGCTACATCATTTCATTAAGTTAGTCAATTAAATCAGTATTGGGCTTGGTATTTAAATCAATTGAGCTACCAATTAATTCATTTAGTTAACGCACTTGGGATATATTTTAACTCCTACTAATATGCCACTTAGGCTACTAGTTTATTTAAACTTGAACTTAATTAAATAATTTCTTTGGACTAAATATATAATCCAATTAGATTTGTTATTTTAAAATTGCCTACATAATTTAATTCCTTAGTTTAGTATACTAGTTAAATTTATCAATCACTTGAACTTCTTTTATTATACCATTAGGCCTAGAATTTAAATTTTTTTGGATCACATTAACCATACATGTAAGTATACCTCATTGGGCTTGAAATTTTAATTCATTAGGCTATATTACAAATACTTACACCACTTCCAAGTATTTCTACAAGTGTCCCATATATTGGCCACACCACTTCTATTTTATTGGGCTTACTACTTTAATAGCTTGCCACAATAATTATTTACAAACCTTGTTAGTATATGAACATTGGACTTGTATTAATTCTATTATTGGACTTCTTAATGTATTCTATTGGTCTCTAATTAATTTAGATTGGGCCACTAACACAAACTAGAACAAATTTGGTCCTAAACATTTTATGAGTTAGGGTATGGGCCAATTGAGTCAAATTTCACCCCAAGGGTAACTTTGTCATTACATCGCACCAACTAAGGGTAAAATGGTCATTTTCTCATTTTTTCTATACTTTCCTTTTATAAAAACTTTCCATTTATGAAAAGTTTATTCCTTGTATTTCATTCCGTATTTGTGATTTGTGATTTTTTTTTGTATATACACATCGTATAAATACTTAGCTCTTAATATGTCATGAAATATTTATATTAACCGACTCTAGGTTTTAATTCTCATAGTTCATGATTACTCACATTTAATTTCTAACACATAAATTAGGTTAAATGTTTATTCATTCCTCTACATTCTCCTTTCCTCTAATATAGGTTTTAAACCTTAATCTTTAATCGTGTTTGATTCATTTTCGAACCTTATAAATATCCGAGATATTACATAATATCTTATTTCGACATCCCTTAAGGCATGACTCATATAATAAATTGGGCGATGACTGCTTCCCTCATCCCTAACCAATACAGTACCCACAACAAAGAACTCACCGCCAAATATAAGTAGAGAGGTTCGGTTGGAAGAGGCTTTTGTAATAACAGAGCTGAAGAAAGATAAATTTTTATCCCCTAAAAGCATCTTCATATTCTTAAGTCCATTGATTTTTTTCTTCATTTTTCGAACCTTTTAGAGTATCAATAAAGGGAGACACCGCTCCGTCGACTAAGATATGAAGCGCCAAAGAGTTGTCACCCGTCTAGTTAATCTCTGAAAATCCTTAAAATATTGAGATGACTTCATATCTAGGATCGTCCGAATCTTCTCTAGGTTGACTTTAATCCATCTTTTGCTAACTAGATAGCCTATAAACTTCCCAAAACTCAGACTAAAGGTACATTTGGTGGGATTGAGCCTCATGTTGTAATGTTTAACCGTTTGAAAATATTCCTCTAGATGTTATAGATGATCATGTACCCTAGTGCTTTTAACGATCATATCATCTATATAAACCTCCATGTTTCTACTGATCTATTTACAAAAGACCTTATTCATCATTCTTTAGTATGTTGCTCCTGCATTGATAAGTCTGAAGGGTGTGCTCTTGTAAGCGTATATAGCGCGATGTGTTATGAATACCATCTTCGAGATATCTTTCTTGCACATCAAAATCTAATTGTCTCTTGAAAAGGCATCGAGAAAACTGAGGATGACTTGCCCCATATCGCATCAATCAATTGATCAATATGAGGAAGTGGATAAAAATCTTTCTGGCAAGCCTTATTCAGATCTGTATAATGAATGTATACTTTCCACTTTCCATTCTACTTTTTGAGTAGTACTACATTAGCCAGCCACTTCGGGTAATCAATCTCCAAAACAACACGACATCCAGAACCTTAGCGTTTTCCTCATTAATAATCCTCACTGGCTTTCTCTATGGATTTACATACAACTTGTGGACAACCACATTTTGCATTATACCCGACATGGCTCTATGTGTCCAGGCGAAGATGTCGACATAAGCCAGAAGTAATTCAACTAACCCCTTTTTGACCGACTATTCCAACCCAACGCCTATCTTCACAGTCTTTGATGCATTCGCTAGGATTAGCTCCACATCCCCTAATTTTCAACAGGCAGAGCCAAAGGTTCTGTGGGTCCTTCTGTGAAAGGTTCTATATCCACCATCATTGTTTGTTTTTGCTTACTAACCCCAACTATCGACTACGTAAGCGTATAACGATAACATCTCTGAGTTATGTCTAGATCCCTTTTCACCTCGCCAACTCCATTAGGGGTAGAAAACTTCATCTTAAAATGTGGGATCGTGGTGACAACATGCATGTAGTACAACTAATGTAGTACGACCCAAAATAGTATTATATGAAGAATTAACTTACACAACAATATTTTTTTTTACATTTATCTGCACGTATTGAGGGCTCGTATCGAAGACCAAGGGTAGCTACTCCGTACTGACTACATGCACAGACTCATTGCCGAACCCATATAATGGTAACTTTTGGTTAACCTCCATTTTTTGCCCATTCAGATGCATCTTCTGGTAAACATGACTATATAATACATCGATCGAAGTGTCGTGGTTGATCATAATTCTCCTCATGTCAACCAGTTCAACCTGTGATGTAATAATTAAAGCCCTTTCACGAGGATCTACTACATGAGGTGGGTAATCATCATCAGAAAAAGAGATCACTGTATTGGAAAATGGTCTTTCAATCTTAACAGTCTGGTCTGAAAATGCCATTACTGTATTTGCAACACCTTTGTGCTTTTTTCCCAGATAGCTTTTTAACCGATCCCCCTGTAACAACATCGATCACCTGTCGCGACCAATCTTCCCGACCAACTTCTCGATCCTCCTCATGTGCCTAACCCGTGGGTGAAGCCTCCTAACCTATTACATACTGTATTAATTCCCTTTTTTGAACATTCTTTTTAATCACATCCTTTAGTTGTCGACATGTTTCAGTTAAATGTCCAGTGGTATGATGATAATTGCATAACAGGTTCTTGTAATTTCCCTTTGGTCGATGAACTCCCACAGGTGCCGGCTTAAAGAAGGGTTTGTTTCTGATCTCCTTTATAATTTGCACCCTATTATTGTTCAAGGGGTGTAGACCTTGTTTTCAAACTTGGGCCAAAAAGATGTTTTATTTACTTTTGGAGGATCTCCTTTCGGTCCAATTCGATCCCATACCTCTGGCTTATTGTCTCCTCAATAGTGATAAAGTTCTCAGCCCGTTCATAAGCATCAAATCTTTAGGATGCTTGAACATAATGTCTTTTATAAGTTTTTGAGAACGCCCAATGTCCAACCCTGTGGTGAAGATACCTAATTCTTGAGTTATGTTCAAGTCTGTGATAGTTCCAACGACTTCCTTGAACCTCTGAACATACTGACTTAAGGTCTTATTTGGCTTCTGTTTTATCTGTATTAAAGAAGCGGTCAGTTTTCCCCTCTTCCAATTACTCCCGAGCTGATCATTGAATTTATCGCACAACTTCTGCCACGAATTGAAGTAGTTCGGGGTAGATACATGATCCACTGTTGAGCTCTCTTCTTTAATGTTGTCATGAATATTTGACATCAAGCTGCATCTAAATTAATGACCATAATATTACATAATTCATTCATAAGAGTGTGTATGATTATAAAGATCTTCTATTCCATCATATGTCTCCAGTGGTGGTATCATCTTTTTCAGACCACCCTGGGCCTCGTTAATAGTTAAGAAAAAAGGTGACTTTGGGTCCAAGGATTGTCGATCCATTTGAGTAACTACTATCTTCTGTTATAATTTTGTTATCTTCTACATGATGGGATTGGGGATATCCGTTTACAGAATTTTCTCACGTTAATCCCAAACATGGTTCGAAGACCTGACTAGCCTTATCTCACTGTGATCCTGTTCATAAGTCGATGATTGGACTCGCCTTCGTTAGTTGGGGTTTGAATTATTTGGCTCCCGATCCCTGAAGTAAGATTTATGTCGGTGTTGAGGTTCTGGAGAATCGGCTTGCCTTTTATCTCCATGCCTTATTCTGCCACTGTATTGCTCTTTATCCCTAAGGGAAACTATATGTTTATTTTGAGGCTCTAAAGAACCTGCCTGTCTATATTGCCATGCCTTGTCTTGACATAGTATTGCTCCCTAGGGGAGGATTTATAGTGAGTTTTGGGAAATTCAACCAATCGTTTCATCCTACTTCGACTCTGTGGTGTTGCTTCCAGTGTACCTCGAACTGTAGATTGGACCTGATCTTTTTTTTTTAGTTTAGCCTACTGTACACTCCACTCCTACTGTTAGAGACGTAAAGCTTCAAGAGCATCTTCGGCCTTATGATCTTTTGCATTTTGATCAACTCACGTTGGTCGGCCAGCTTGATTCCCTATCTCGATCCTTTCGAGAAGGGGATCGGTGATTTACCCCTCGCTTGCACAAGTTAGGAATTGGTAAATTAAGAGGGGTAAACAACCGACATCGAATTGGTGTTGACTGTGTCTCTTTTGATTTAGATATCGTATTACTAGGATTGAGTCTATCTTTCATTGATCCTCATTTATGATATATCGGTAGTATAACCGAAGACCCCTTCTGATCTGACACTAGTTAGCCCTTATTCACCATGAGAGTTGTTTAGAAAGAATTTGGTAATTCATAATAGATATTTACTAAAAGGCCCTCATTTTAGCGCCAATATTTTACACATGAATTTTTACGATTGTCTAAATCACCAAAAAGTAAGTCAATCTGCACAGGAAATAAATAACGATCACACCAAAAAAATGCTTGACGACTTGAACCGTCTGGGGATAGCTCTGGTGTGAGAATTAGTATAGACTAAAGTGTTAATAATATAATTGATTGTAATTTTGGTAGTAATTGGTAGTACAATTGATCCCCACTTATGGCCGTATTTATAGTTACTTGTCCGAGACCAATTAAAATTAAAAGTCCTAATTAAAGTCCCTTTATAACTGAAACCATAACTGGATAAGTCTATAATGGAATAAGTTCTTATCCCTCTAATGTTGAAAATCCAATTATATACAATTATGGACTCTAACCTTTCTAGAACATCAAGCCGTTAAGATATTTTATATTGGGCCACCACCCAAACTTGGCCCAAAGCACAAATGATAATATAAATCAGTACGGCCCTAAAATGCAAGATTAATACAGGTCCAGCACATGGACCCAACCGTGAATAATCTCTTCCCAACAAGCACGTATAGACATGTCATAACGTATAATTAAATTACATAAACTTGCCTCTTGAAATGTCAATATTTTCTTAATTCTCTCGGTATGCTTAAATAGCTTCCCAGCAACCGGACTACAATTCATGAATTAAAAAACTTTGATAGAGAACCAATAAAATAATCCAGTCTTGAAAAATCTTAACCTATACCTTCAATGGTGCTATAAAATGGATAGATGTTCTTGCTCTCTCTGTATATAATTCTGACGGAATAAACTTACGTTCTTTCCCTTATGTGTTGGATTAGCCTTCTATAAGCAAATCACAATTTAACTCGATCAAATTTCAAATTGATTATAAAGTTGTAATTCCCATATATAATTTCAAATTGATTAGAAAATTGTGACTCCCATATATAAATCACCATCGTCCGTGGTGATTTAATTTTCACAATTATAACTTTTGTAACTCCCAAAACATGGGAGTACATTATGTAGAGATATAAATATCATGAATTCAACGTAACTAGCTAGACAATGATTCGTGGAGAGCTCAGCAAAAGGGTTAGAAAAACTCTCTAGTTATGAATCGGGTATAAAACCAATGGACATCGCTTTATGCAATTTCGAATCCGTTATTAAATGTTTGCTATAGTTTTTGTTGTTTTCGATGTTGAAATGATTTTTTTTTTTATCTATGGGCAATGAGATTCAATGTATCAAGTGTATCTGTATTTATAAAATGTTTAATTTTCGTGTTTATCTTAATTGTTGGTTATGCATGGCAAAAAAGAGCATTGAAATGATCTTAGCTCCTAAATATAAATATTGAGACGGGGTTTACCGTTCTATAGGCACACCTGTTTGGGTTGCCATACATGAAAACGAACAAGGAATAATATGATAAATCAAGTAATTGATTTTTTTCTTAAAATTTATAAATAGTGGATAAAAAAAATAAAAAAAGACAAATAAAAAGGAATTGAGGGAGTAGATATATAGCATGGATAAATTTTGACAATTTTAGTACTATTTTCTTACACAAATTCTTTGTAGATGGGTTGCAAGTATAAACAAGTCATATTTGATGAAGTGGTTGGACCTTTAAGGGGAAGTTGGAATAAAAAATCGTTCAGAGGAAATACAAGTCAGAGGTATGAAGTGGAGGAAGAAGCACATAAAACCAGTTTTCATGTGGATGAAGAAGAAAAAACAGTTTGTCAAGCTGCTGGAACTACGGCATTAGCTAATGTTTCCTGCCAAATTCATGAAATTCTGCCCTCTCCCTAGCTAGAGGAGCTGTTTGCTACATTGTAATATAATTTTCTTTATCCTTTGCTTTAATTCTCATTAGAAAATTGTAACTTCAATTGGTGATATATATTCATACAAAATCTTCTAATGAACAACTTTTAGTTTACCAAATTAATTTGCAACTATATAACATTTATATAATGTAATTTGTTTTTATAGACGGTTGAACTAGACCACTCAGTCAAAAATAAAGACACGTATTAACTACTTTTCGAATTGATTTAATTGACACACGTCATTAAGTATCTCTAGTTGACATAAACCGACTCGCAGTATATAGAAATACCAAATTAATTATTTTTAAAATAAGGGGAAAATGTTTAGAAGTATATAATGGAGTCAAAACATTGCACATTCAATTTTTTGCCATATTCTTTGCCTTCTCTTATATATATGCAATTACAAACCAAATGTGCAGGCACACGAGTGAACCAAAGCTAGCTTGGCTAGTTAATTCTTTGCTTCACAATCTTACTTTTTAACGTAAATATATATTCTTTGCCTTCTCTTCTACTTATCCTATCTATCCCATGTTGAACAATACGCTTCCTTTATCCATTATTTTTTTATAAACCTTGCATCAACTTCATTTTTGTGTCGCAGTTTTCGGGACATCCAGTACCATATTGACATCAACGGCGGTAGAAAATGGCGGAGGAACTGCGATCATTGGAATACACGCCGACATGGGTAATTGCTGTTGTCTGCTCAATCATTGGCCTCATTTCTATGTTGGCCGAGCGCGGCCTTCATCGACTTGGAAAGGTACCGGGAAATTCTCTATCCCTGTTACCATCATAAAGCTAGTTCCTCTGTCCCAACTCAAGTGATCTTTTAGTTTTTGTCACTTTACTTTTCATTAGAATCCTTGGATAGAGAGGGCTAAGTTACATGGAATCGGATGTAGTGTCCTGTTGAATTTTTTTAATTTTTTACGGTAAAATGAAGTGTCTACATACTCCTTGTCCATATATTCATCGTCTGACATGCATACTTCTGAATAAATTGAAGAGTTTTTGTAACATAGAGGCTGAATGAATAATTCGGATAGAACGAGTTCACTTATTTGTTTTGGACATTCTTAAATAGGAGTGAGTACTTGAAAACTATTTAAGGTGACTTCGCCAAGGTGCATAAAAGTTGCCCATATTTTCCCCAATTAGGCCATTTTTAGAGCTTTTACATCATTTTCTACTCTATTCTAATTGGGGAAAAAAAACTAAATTCTATATTCTACTATATAGTTATGTTTTAAAAGTTCCTCTATTTTTATTTATTTATAAGGGTGTCTTATTTCTTAATTAACTATGTTTCTTTTGGCTTAATTATTTTTTGTTCAGTTCTTAATGCATAACCATCAAGGTAACCTATACGAGGCTGTGCAGAAATTAAAAGAAGGTTTGGGACTATATATATTGTTTTTATTCTTCTTATTAGCTTCCTCTCTTCATGCATGATGTACTTTGTTAACGTTTAAATTTAGCGGGACGTTTAAATTTGTCGGGACGTTTAACCATTGTCAACAACACTAAACCTGCATAATAAAATAATCAGGAATACTTGACAGTTTGGGTCGTCGAGAATAACTCCGGTGTGAGAGTAAGTACAAGTTTCAAGATATGTTAACAATGTAGGTGCTTAGTATTTAGTAGGCTAAGAATGACAATAGTTTAACTTGCATTATATTGTTCACCTCTCTTTTATAGTTGTTGTTTCTTTTCCTCTAACCGTTAAGTCTTGCAACGACTATCTCGAAAGAGTAACTACCGTCCCTATTATGTCCAGAATAAATACCTCAACGCCCGGAATGAATTCTGAGTTGTAACCGCTATAGCAATTGCCGCATAATTTAATCATCTGAAATTTAGGAAGTAAATGAATAAACCTATTAGTTTGGGAGCACTAGGTCTAATGGTCCAATGTGAACATCCTATTTATTTTAGTAAAAATACACGGCCCAATATACTTTTTTTTTCTTCTTTTTTTTCTATTTGAATATTCAACATGAAACGTATTTTATACATTCAAACATGAAATGCATTTTAATACCTTCTAGCTAATAAAGGTATTACTAGTGTGTTATTGTTTAGATGGCAAAAAGTTGTAGTAATAGACATAAGATGGTTGAACCAAGATATGATTGAAGTATTTGGGGAGTCAAAGAGGTATCACCTCATCATTAGTATTTATAATTTGATTTATTTATCAATAAAAATTATATCTTGTTTTTATTTCAGGGTTTTTTTTTTTTATTTTAAAAAAAGTGAGATATAGAAAAAAAGAGAGTAATTGGGGAAGGCAGTTGCTAAATAATACCAAATCCAAAAAATGAGAGGACTTTGACTTTGTTTTATGAATATTAAGAAATACTATCTTCGTATCGACAAGACAACCGATTTTTTTTAAATGTTTGTAGCATGAGTATTATTAGTGCGCACAAAAACATATCTATATGTGAGTGCATATGTTAAATACGTGTCAAAAACCTTGAAAAATATAAAGGAAATTAATGGTTTTTTTATTTGATAATTTTAATTGCAAAATATTTTAATATTGGAAATAAAGTATTAATTTATAACATTTTGTAAACCTATATATATGACAAACCTTAGTATGCAACAAATTCAAATTAAAAAAAATCAAAAATCAAAAGAAGTTTTGGCCGAAGGAATAGACAAATTAACTCTTATCGAGTATTTTCAATATTTTTAAGTTAAGCTTTACAATTATGTATTTTTAGAGACTAATCTCATTATATACTCACATTTTGCATTTTTTTTTTATATTTAATTTATAACAGAGTTGATGCTTTTGGGATTTATTTCCCTACTTCTAACGGTGTCTCAAGGACCGATAAGCAACATGTGCATCTCTGTTCACCTTGCATCTATCATGCTTCCATGCAAGTTGTCTTCTCATGGTTCATCTGCTGCTGCTTCTGAACATTTTTATTCTCATCAAACCATAAACAATGGCCGCCGGCTTTTGTCTGAATCAAATGAATCAGAATATTGCGCACGTAAGGTATATATATATATATATATATATATATATATATATATATGTATATATATATCCTTTAATTGACACCTTCATTACCAAGTTTTTCCTTTCTTCTCCTCCTATTGCTTTTTTGTTAAAATTTGTTACCTTATGTACGTAGAAACATTCAAATTTTCCTTTAATATTGATTTACTGGGGAAAAAAAACGCAAAACACAGGGCAATAAATGTTTCTTGATAATCCGGTGATAATATCTTAAGTTATCATAATGTGCACGGGCGGATCCAGCAAGAGGCAGGGGAGACAAGTGCCTACCCTTGTTTTTTTATTTTTTTTTATAAGTATTTGATTAATATGGTAAACTGGTGCTCTCCCATGAAAAAATAAAATAAAATTGGGCGACTCATCAACAATTAAATATTTTAACATCCTCTTTTAAATTAAAATTAAAATTTTTGTTTTCAGGAGTCTATTTGATTTTTTACAAAATTTAGGGTTAAGGTTAAATATCATTAAATTTTTCTCTATTTTTGTAATGATTTGTGAGTAGTTAATTATTTAGTTTTGATTATTATCTATTTTAATTCATTCATGCTAATTAGTAAATTCATACATACTCTTTAATTTTACAATATATATTAACATTTTAAGCATGCGGGTTATTTAATATTATATTTATATCAATAAAGACATGAATTGTGAGCATATCATTTTGTTTTAGGACTATGCTAGTGGGTAATTTATTTGTTTATATCATTAAATTTATTATTACTTTTTCTATTATGCTTTGAATTTATATTTGATATTTTGAATTAAAATGATAGATATATGAATAAAAAAAATTCAAGATCTAGCGCTACTCAACATCATTGATCCAAATTTTCTTCTGATAAACCTACTCAATAGTCAATTAGTTATGCCTCAATTCAAGAAATAAAATATTGACTAATGATTTAGTAGCGAGTTTTATATGTTTTTAATTAAAATTTATATTTGATAAATTTTATTAGTTTTATTATTTTTTATTTAATTATAAGAGTATCCATCCTTATCAAAAATCATGCGTCCGCCCCTGACTATGTGTCTTAGCTTTTTATTCACTTAATTTATAATATGAAGTGAGATAAAGTTATTATTAATGCTCAAATATACATACACGTTCAACTACAGGCTTGAACGTGACCTGCACAAAGAAAACGACCAGAAAATACTTGACGGTGGGAGCCGCTCAGGATACTTCCGGCGTGAGAATAAAAACAGGTCTCAAATAGGTTAACGATGGAGATTTCAACTATTTAATAGGCTAAAATGTTGTATGTACCTCTATTATTTATCTTATATTTATAGTAATCATACCGATTCAATGGAATCCGAATTTCTAATAGGAATTATGTAACAAGAGATCCTATTAAAAAAATGTTATTATCATATAGAAACAGTATTTAGTATGGTAACGTAAAGGCGGCCTTAGGCATCAAGGTGGCGGACTTAATCCTATTGGACTTAATTAGAAATCCAATATGGGCGTACAAGGTTGGGTGAGCTATTTGGGATAGGCAGTCCATTCGCGCTAATAAATACGTAGTCTAACAGTAATAAACATATTAACAAAGGAGTTAAATCTAATTATGCTCATTTATAAATCAGCTAAATATAACATTTTTATTTCCACAATCAAATCTCCACAGGGAAAGGTTCCACTGTTTTCAAGAGTAGCTCTACATCAACTACACATATTCATTTTTGTATTGGCAGTTGTTCATGCGCTCTTTTGTGCCACTACTGTGGTTCTTGCAGTGTTGAAAGTAAAGTTTCTATTTATTTATTCTTTGCTAAATTTAAGTTTCTATTTCTTTTACCTCAATTTCATTTTCTCGATTCTTGTATCTCAATGTTAAAACTAAACTACGGATCTTTTTACCTTATTACATAGATTCGACTGTGGAAGGGCTGGGAGGATTCAATTAGGAATAAGATATCGACCTCATCAGTAAATGGTATAGACTTTATTTTAATTTAATTTCTTATTATTTTTTTTTAGTATATGTTTGATACTCCTTCGGTCAGAAAAAAATTAATTTTGACTTATTAAATTTTTTTATAGGCATTTTACACTAACTTGTAATTTTTAATTAATAACAAATTTTAGTCCTCAAATTTTATAGTAAATAAAAATTCAACTATTTAGTATATAATAAACAAATCTTAATTTACATATATAACTGAACAAAGTCAAATAAGAATTTCATTTACAGACAAAAGAAATATATATAGGGGAATGATCCATAGCTAAAGGAGGATAGAAGCACTATTTCATCCAACCCAATATTGTCTATCCATTGATTATTCAATGGCTTAGGGAGGAACCTACTGCATATTTGTTTGTAACATTATCGTACAATAGTTATGCGGTGTATGACTCAAATAAATATTGCTCATAATATCTCTTAGAGCAAAAAAATAAAAAAATAAAATTAGGGGTACCGCATAATAGTTATGTGGTACCCCTAATTTTATTTTATTTTTCAACGGCGGAATACTTATTCGGTACGTTCAAAAGAAAAAAAAATTAAGAGGTACTGCATAACTATTATGCGGTACCTCCTAAATTATTTTTTTAGTACTGCATAATAGTTCTGCAGTACGTCCAGAATGTAAAAAGAAAGTTTAGAAGGTACCGCATAACTAGACCTGGTAAACGAGTCGGGCCAAAAAGGGCCCAGGTTTTTGTGGGTTAAAAAGAAGAGGCACGTGGCCGGGGCCAGCCCGCGGGCCAAATCGCCGAAAATAACCAAATCGCTGAGGAGCAGCCTTAGCTTCATCCATCAATCTCAACACCCAGAATAATACACCAAACTAATTAAGCATCCAAAGCATAATCAACAAATGTTTATTCATCCAGAAATAAAATATACATTTCTATAATCAATTAATCATCCTAACCCGAAACTTCTAGAACTATAAAAACAATTAAAGTCCAGAGGGAAGCATCTGTACAACTGAAGCGAGAGAAAGATCTACAAAGAGAACAACAATTAAGACTTTAGATTGAAAACTATATTTCCAATAATCACATGAATTTTCTCCTTTAGAGAATTTATCAAATTTACAATTCCTCTAAATATTCTCGATTTGTCGCTTCAAGCTCACTGAAACTTCTCCTTCGTAATCTCCCATCTTAATAGTTGCAAACATAGCCCCTTTAATGGAATTTGGTGCCCACATAACAACTTATGTAATTAGGGCATTGGCGAAAATTACTACAGTAGCCCTATTCTTTCCATAATTTATAGTTGAGGACCACAATTTTATGAATAAGGAGTATCTATTATCACCTTGGAATAACAAGTTATCCTAGCTTAGTTGGTTTGAGTACTTGCAAAGTAATTTGGAGGTCTTGAGTTCAACTCCTCCACAAGGCCATTGTTTTGTAAAAAAAAAGTATAAGCGTCGGGCTGGGCCAAAATGACCCAACTTTTCATGGGTGAAAATAATGAAGCCCGTGGCCCAATTTTTTACGGGCGGGCCGGGCCAGCCCGCGGACCTCTTTTGTCAGGTCTACGCATAACTATTATGTGGTACCCCCTAATTTTTTTTTTCCTTCTTCTTCTTTCCAGTAGGTATTTGGTTTCAAAGATTCTCGGTCTAAGTTGTTGACCTGTTTGATGACTTATTTATTCAACGTGATGTGCTTTAGCTTGATTATATGAAAAGTTATTCATTGCTCTTGGGTCCATTACACATGTTGAAATGACAGCATGTGATTGCCCTGGGGCACCATGTGGCAATGCCCCATGAGCACTTAATAACTTCTTCAATTATACATTAATTATGGTGCAGGTACCTCTACTAAGCATGAAGTACCTTATTAAACACTAACCTCTGAAATCACACTTGGTGGGACTATTTCTATATTTACGCCATGTTATTTAGTTAAATTAAAAGATATTACATGAATGCGATGTGTGGGTAAGCTTCAAGCTCGGGAAAAAGATCCTCAGTCAAATAGAGGAGCAAAATTAAACCCAAATAACAATTAATTTAGGCCTCTGATGCTAACAAACTAATTTGATTTGGTTCAATTTTGCCAATGACGGGCTAGGAGCTGAAAGCTCGATGGGTTTCGAGCGTAGACAGTAAGGTATTTAAGGTAATCAAAGGCTTGCCAAGGGAGATAAGAGACGAGGGCAGCGTTGGAGACGGTAGCGTCGAAGAGGGACGGGTAGCCCCAAGGAGAGAAGAGAGAGCAGTGAAGGTGGGTTACAGATTGGAAGTAGGATGGGAACATCAGGCGTTGCCCCACTTTTTCTCTCTATTTTTATACATCTCTATTCTGCTTATATTATGCTTTATGATTAGCATTTTGGACGTATCACAAAATTATTCTGCGGTACCAAAAAAAATTTAGGGGGTACCTCATAATAGTTTTGCGGTACCCTTAATTTTATTTTTTGTATTTTGGACGTACCGCATAACTATTCTGCGGTACCAAAAAATAAATTAGGGGTACCGCATAATAGTTATACGGTACTTCCTAAATTTAATTTAATTTAATTTTATTGCTTTTGGACGTACCGAAGAAGTAATTCGCTGTTGAAAAAAAAATTAGGGGGTACCACATAATAGGTACCACATAACTATTATGCGGTACCCCCTAAAATTAAAAAAAAAAAAAATTCCTCTAAGGGGTATTATAGGAAATATTTATATGAGTCATATACCGCATAACTATTGTGCGGTAATGCTTCAAACAATTATGTGGTAGGTTCCTCCCTAAGTCATTGAAAATTACAATGGATGTACAAGATTGGGTTGGATGAAATAGTGTTTCTATCATTCTTTGGCTATGGATCATTCCCCATATATATATATATATATATATATATATATATATAAGAGTTAATCTACAGTAACATGTTGTTATGACTACTATTTCAGCAAATTAATATTAACTTTAAAAAGCCTCTAGCGATAGGGACTCCCACAACAAAAATGACCCTTATATTGGTTGTCGAAATAGTAGTCCAACAACCGATTGTTGTGGATATAGCCCCCCCCCCACCCACACACACACACACACACACACACACACACACACACACACACACACACACACACACACAAACATACTAAAGAGGAGGAGGAGATTTTAAAGATGGCTTATTTTTTTTGAGCTAATTATTATGACAAATCTACATGTAGTTGATCAACAACATCGTCGTCAATTTTACATTGAACGTATTGGGTATTGGAGAAAGTATCGCCCTATCGGTTGGATGGTGAGTTTTCATACCAAGAGGATATATATAACCAATTAAATCTCTTTTTTTTTTGATAAAAAAAGATTTCATTTTAAGATGTATAATTCTTTCATGTTTATTTCTTAAATAATAAATTTTAAGTTTAGTAATAACGACACAATAACAAAATTATGATAACAGACTTGAAAATATCTTGTCAAGATATATTTTTTCTTGTGAAGTAAAAATATATTAACACAAGTAAAGTCTTTTTATGGGACCGAAATTAACTTTAAAAAACCCCTGCTGCTAGAAGCTCTAGTGCTAGGGCCAAAAAATATTTTGAAGCTGCCGCTAGAGGCTCTAGCGACAGCTTTGAATTTTTTTTTTTGCCCTGCCGATAGAGCCTCTAACGGCAAGGACTCCCACAGTAAAAATGTCCCCCCATATTGGTTACTAAATGAGTAGCCTAACAACCGATTATTGTGGATGTGACCCCTATGTGTATGTGTGTGTGTGTGTGTGTGTGTGTGTGTGTGTGTGTATATATATATTGATAATATTTTTAATTTAAATTATACGACTATAGTTGGTTATGTTATTGTCTTAGATGAAAAATAGAGACAAATGATAATACCAGAGCAATATTTATGTTGTTAGAGTAAATATGTATTTAACGACATTTTTATACTTGTTTTAGCAACACTTTGAACTTTCAACAACACTTATTACTTTGAGAACATAATTATTACTCTGACATTATCAATGGTCCTAGGCAAAACGGAGATAATACTAAGTTTACTTAGTCCTCTATGTTAGGCATGTTAGGTACCAATGAGAATGGATTGTTTTAATCTTGTGACTATTTGACTTGGTCAATTTAGAATTTAATGTTTATTAATATCTTTTTTTTTCATATCACAAATAATTTTGTAATGCTTGTTTGCAGACATCACTTTTCAAACAGTTTTATGGCTCAGTTACCAAGTCAGATTACATTGCACTACGATTAGGATTTATAAAGGTTATAGTTTCAATCATCAGTTATTGTTAACAAGTAATCGTCTCTTTTGAACTTAACAAATAATAAAATTCAGAGTGGTGTAAGACAAATGTAAAGTTTCAAGTTTACCCTTTAATTTGAGTCTTAACCCTACTTTCTCCTTTACAAAAGGAAGTGTTAATATGTCAATATAAGTAAAAACTGATTTAGATTTCAAGCAGTTCAAATTGAGAAATCCATATAGATAGTCTTATAGAAATAAGTTACATTTGTACTGAGAGTTGCAATTGTATTATAGTTGAATAACAAAATTCATGCGAAATGTATATATATGGGAAAAATGAATGTACACGGTTGTGTAGTGCACAGTCGGCTATGACGATGGTTTTTTTGGGCTATGCCGATGGTTCAACCGTCAGTATAGTTATTTCTGGGCTATGCCAACGGTTGAACCGACAGCATAGCTCAAAAAAACCGTCGCCATAGCCGACCGTGCATTACATAGTTGTGTACCTCCATATTCCCCTATATATATATATATATAAGAGCTGATCTATAGCAAACGTTTGCTATGGACACTATTCTAGCAAACTGATCTATCACCGTCCAATGGAAGATCTAAGGGTTAGGAGTGTGCAACTCATTTATATAAACTGTCTAAATGAACAATCCATTTCGAGCGACTTGGAATAAGGAGTCATTTGAAATACCACCCCCTTCTATATCAGAGGAACTCATTTCTATACATTGGACTGTCAATTTTGAACTGTTTGAAATCAGAATTAAGTGACAACATTTGGTAACATCCATTAACTAGAAAGGGACGACAAAATTGAAGCAGAGGGCAAAAGTTGTTTACTTTTTCCTTCTATTTTTAAATTCCCTTCAATTCTAATTAGCAACATATTTTTCTTTTCAATAGGAGCATTGTCCTTCGACGCGTAATTTTGATTTTCATAAGTACATGTTGCGGACATTAGAGCATGACTTCAAGCAAATGGTTGGCATAAGGTACATATGAGCCAATAAAGTTTTGGGTGTAGAACTATTTTGGGATTTTTATTCACTTTCTTGAGCTGAAGGTTGTTAATTCATATTCTGCAGTTGGTACTTGTGGCTCTTTGTTGTTCTTTTTTTGCTGCTGAATCTTTCAGGTACCTTCTTTTCCATTCTTTTTCTTATATTGTTCGGATACATTTTTCTTATTAGTATATTTCAAATTATGAGTAAATACTTTACGTTTTTTTTATTAAACTTTAAAGAATGACAAAAATACCCTTTGTTTTGGCTGTGGATAATTGTCGATACAAAAATGTTATTACTATAGCAAATATACATTTAACGATAATTTAAAATTGTTCTAACGATACTTAATACTTTAAGGGACATTTATTACTCTAACAATATCATTTTTGTTCTATCAATATCAACTGTCGTTATTTTTTCCTTCCTTCCTTATATTAACCAGTCAAGTGCATTATTTATTCACTTAATGAACCATGAAACATAAATCAATGGTTCAAAATTGCAGGATGGCACACATTCTTTTGGCTATCCTTTCTACCTCTAATCGTAAGTTAATAAATTTCTTGTAATTGGCAACTTATATGTGCTTAACAAAATGACATAAAATGTTCATTGGAATTATGGCAGCTTCTACTTCTTGTGGGTGCTCACTTGGAACATGTTATAACTCGCTTAGCAAGAGAGGTTGTAGAGAGAGAACCAGGGAACGACGGACAAGCAGCAACAGTGAAGCCTTCTGATGATCATTTTTTGTTTGGTCGCCCTAAACTTATTCTTTACTTAATTCATTTCATTTTATTTCAAAATTCTTTTGAAATGGCCTTCTTTGTTTGGATTTGGGTAAGTAAATCATTTACCTTATTTTATCAGTCAGTTCTATTTATGCATCCTTATTACAGACAAATAAATGCAGCACTCATAAACTTTACTTATTACTCCTCAGTCACAATACGGATTCCAATCATGTATAATGGAAAAGTTTGGTTTTATCATCCCCAGACTTATCGTAGGGTAATTATATCATCCATTATTAATGTCATTACTCTAAACCAGTGTTCTAAAAATCGTTAAACAGACTTAGGCGGTGAAGGGAGCACCTATCGTTGAGACCACCTTCCTAGGCGGTGCCTAGGCGATCTCATGTATTTATATTTCTATTGTGCATACTTGTTATACTATACAAAACATATAATAAATGTAAGTTTTAAAATTTTTACAGGAAATATTACTAAAAAATAATCTTTTAAGGCCTCACAAATTCATTTTAAGTATTGTGGAGGTTAAAAATAAAGGTATGATTCTTCCTAGGTGCCCCGTCAAATTAGGGTGGTACAAGATCACTTAACGCCTAGGCGAGGATTAATCAGATGTAAGTAGAGATTTTTAGAACACTGCCCCAGACAATGTAAGAAAATATGAAATTAGACCACTTATTCTTGATGCACACTTTTTGCAGGTTTATTGTTCAAGTGCTCTGCAGTTATAGCACTTTACCGTTATATACTCTTGTGACTCAGGTACGACAAATCAATTCAATTTTACTTCACTACCCCCAAATTCATTTAAAAGCGTAAGCAGTTGAGTACTTCTATGCGTGCTAACTATGCACCATCACTTACGCACCAATGCAGAGAAAATAATAAGAAGTTTAATTCAAAAACCTCATTACTAATTTGATGTAGATGGGCAGCCAGTTTAAACAAGGCATATTTGATGAGAATGTACAGAGTTTTTTGAAGAGTAGACCGTCCAGCGCAGATAGTGTTTATGTTGATGAACAAGAGTTAGCAGTTTATCAAGGAACTGTGTCATCAGCAATAGAGATTTTTTCTCCCTCCCAAAATCATCAGATGTCCTCTCCATAGAGGATTTGTTCACTACTTTGTTATTTGTTTTATTCTTTGCTTTCTCATGAGCAAATTGTAACTTCTTACATTTGTAATGAAGAACATTTAGTTTACTAAATTTGTCGGACAACGGATTTACGATGAAAAAGTCAGAGAGTAATTCAATGTACATTAACTGTGCACGGCCAGTTGTGCTCAAATAAAGAGAGGAGTACGTGAGCCCTACTATTTAAATTAGTGATGATGTCTCTTAATAAATTGGATCCACGTACTGTTTTCGTTTTTAGTGTACAGCGGTAAGTGCACCCAATTGTGTGCAAATGTATGTGTGTGTGAGATAGAGAGAGAGGACGGGGACAAGAAACAAAATCCCTAAATACATTTATCACTTTAACTCGTTTCAAGCTTTGGTATTACAAATACCATTCTACCTTTTTTTCTTTTTATCTAGTTACAATCAAGGGACTTAATAACATTCCCTCATGAGATCCAATTATCTACACCCTAATGTAATTTTGTGTGTGCACACCTAGAAGGAAGTTGAATATATGTTTATACTTTAAAATAATAGATGATGACAAATTAAAAAAATTCTACAATCTGAATGAATCCAGACGGGTAGACCTGTCTGCTTAAGTGTCTACTTTAGACTATGTTCTTTGTTAGTTATAATCTAGACATAGATATAATGTCCATTTTAGATGATGTTCTACTCTAGTTATAATCTAGACAGGTATACTGTAAGGACCAAGAATTTTGAGTTGCATTATAAATAAAATTAGAAATTTAATTTCTAATTAATTACGTTATGATGTGAATTAATTTAAACACTAACAAGATGGTTTGATTTATATTTGACTATTAAATTAATTTAATTAAAGAAAGTCCGATGAAGGATTATTAATTGTCGGTCTAACCTAATGTTGTATTTTTAATATCAAGGGATTGATATGTTATTAAACCCTAATTAAATATTCAATTAATATTGAATATGACAAGTCTAATTGGATTATGTAAATTAAATTAAATATGATTATTAAAGTGTTCATATAATTATTTAAACAAGCCCAAATAATTTATTAAGTGAGGGACTTGTGAAATTTGCTTTGTGGGTTGTTATTTAATTAAACTAGCCCAATTTATTATGAAGTGGGTGAGTTATTTTGGTAGACCAATGTTGTTGGATTATTATGATCATAGATGGCCTAACTGAATTAAATTCCAAGCCCAATATTTGGTCCAATTGTCAAAGCTTCTAGAAGATCCATTATCTACCAATTTGGCTATAAAAATAAATCAAAAATGGGACAAATTAGAGAGCATGACTGGTGGTATGGAGGGAGTACTATGGACTCCAAAATTTTATTCAATTTGTTGCCTGCATTAGTGTGTGGAACACTCAACTTTTTGGCTAGCAAATTTTGTAAAAAAGTTGAAGTCCAATCTATACATATATATGTTATATGTATAGATTTATACTACTATAAATAGAAGCTAGCTCATTTGGTGGAGAGTTTACAAAATATTGCAAGTATTCTCTATATAGTGTGCTAGTGAGTTTTAGTGAGTTAACTAGGTGAGTTAAAGAAAAATGAAGTAAGTTGTGTAATGTGTCACCACCGAGTCAAGCAAGTCAAGACATTTTCATCAAGGGATATGTTCTTGGATGTCATCACAACTTATTACCTACTTTGGAAAGCAAAGAAAACAAGCCATCAAAAGCAAAAGGTTTACAAATTCCTTAAAAACTCTAATCTTGGTTTTCTTTTAATTTTTATGCTAGAAATGTTATCTTTGAGATCTTTGTACTTTGAATCATGCTAGACATGTTTATATAGGATGTCATGTGGTTTAAATATGTAGTGGTATAGGTTTATGAAGAAAAATGTAATAAAATGCTTGAAAATATTTTTACCGACGAACAAAACATAGGTTGTACGAATAAATTGTACATTTTGAAATCTATAAATTATTTTTGGGATTTTATATTTTTTTAGGAATATATGGGTAAGTTAAGAACAAAATCTCTTTGGAATCATATGAAAATGATTTAAAATGAGCAAGATATGAATTTTTGAACCAAATAACCTCACTGTCGAAGGGTTGTGCAAAACAGTCCACTTCATGACCATTTTCAGTAATCAAATCGTGTCCAAATTTACTTTTTGATGATGAAATCTTGTATTTCGGAAAGATACGATTCCAAAAAGTCCAATTTGAGGTCAATCAGATGTGTAGATTTTATTTTATTCAAGTTTTAGTGAAGGAGGCAAAATCAGAAAATGATTAGAACATTTTGCCGGTTTTTAAAAAAAAAAAACGGACAGTCTGTTTTTTGTTAGCTTGTGGGGTCCGATTTGGGTCTTTCTGGGTCGATTCAAGGTTTGATTATTAAAGAGAAAATGTTTCTAATTTAATAAAGAATATTATAAAATTTTAAAATAAATTTTTTTATGTCATTTGGCATTTATTAGAATTAATGGTTGATTAAACTTTACTAAATTAATAATAATAAGAAGAAAATTATTATTAATTGCTGATAAATAATAATTGAACTCTTTACATATTATTTAATTAATATAAAATAATATGTAAAGAAAATCGGGTAATTAATTATCATTTAGCTCATAATTAGTGTACATTAAAGTTAATAAATTAATTATTTATTATTTAATTAATAAAAATAATAAGGAAAGTTAATCAAATAGTTTATTATTATTTAATTAATATTAAATAATAATTAAAGGAAATTAAAGTTAATAAACTAATTACTTATTATTTAATTAAGATTAAATAATAACTAAGGATAATTAATTAATTATTTAATTAACATTAAATAATAATTAAAGATAATTAAAGTTAATAAACAAATTATTTATTATTTAATTATGATTAAATAATAAGTAAGGATAATTAATTAATTAATTAATTAATTAACATTAAATAATAATTAAAGAAAATTAAAGTTAATAAACTAGTTGTTTAATTAAGATTAAATTATAAGTAAGGATAATTAATTAATTAATTATTATTTAATTAACATTAAATAATAATTAAAGGAAATTAAAGTTAATAAACTAATTATTTATTATTTAATTACGATTAAATAATAAGTAAGGATAATTAATTAATTAATTATTATTTAATTAATATTAAATAATAATTAAAGAAAAATAAAGTTAATAAACTAATTATTTATTATTAAATAATAAGTGAGGATAATTAATTATTATTTAATTAACATTAAATAATAATTAAAGGCAAATAAGATTAATATTTTAATTATTTATTATTTAATTAACTAGAAATAATAAATAAACATAATTAGTTACTATCTATTGTTAAATAATGACTAAGGGTAATTAATTAATTACTCTTTAACTAATATTAAATAGTAATTAAATGAAGATAGATTTAATAAAATAAAATAAAAATTAATTAAACAATTATAGTAAATTGTTTAAGGGTTTAATAAGTGTTTAACACTTAAGAAAAATAATATTGCTTAATTAAATCATTAAGATAAGATCAATTAAGTGTCTTATACGATTAATGATAGTATATAAAATTATATATGTTATGTGATTAATTATTTGCTAAATAAATAGCATAGGTAAGTGTTTAAAGTGCACAATTATATGTTGTACTAATTGATAGGTCAACATTATTAATGTTAGATCTTTAAGAAGAGTTTAAATTAAGCAAATTAGTCGTAATTCGACGGACAGACAAGTTTTTTAACCTTACTCAAATTTATATTGAGCAAGTTTCCTAACTCTACTCAATATTATTGTGTTAAATTTTAAATCGCGAGCTTATATTATATCGCAAGTTATTCCACAATAATATTATTGCAAATCGTATATATTATTTGAATTCATATTTCATTCTCAAATTATGAATTGATTAAAGAAGAAGTCTAAGTCATTTATTCGGCTAGACCTATGTGAAATTTATTTTGAAAGTTATCCAACATACATATAACGAATAGCGCAACACTAGTTTTCAATTGATTATCAATATATGAAGCTAAACGGTTGTCAAACCAAACACAATCCCCTGCCCATACAAGAAATTGGTTATCTCAGCCACTAATCTAATAGGAAGCTAAGTGGTTTTCAAACCAAGTACAAATTCCTGTCCCATACCAGGAATTGCACAACTCAGCTACTAACATGAGTCCTCAATTAAAAACCCACAAACCTCTAACGTATTTTAGCTTGATATGAATTTTCTTAATTCATACCTTATCACGCTCAATACTTCAAGAGTTCACTTATTACTATTTCACAGTATCTTCATTGTTATAGCACTATGCTATCAACACAACCTTTTAATCATTTAACAGACCATCTGTCATTCCATGATTTTACTATGATCACCATGTGATCTTAATTTACAATTAAATTCACTCTATGATTTCTGACTTACTATCGGATCATTTAATTCCACAATCTTCTCACTTATCTTTGATCATTTTCACTTTACGATCCTTCCCTTTAAATTCTTGAATCAAGTGTTCCCGGATTTTTATTTTTTTTTGATCATATCCTTGAAGATCCTTCTTAAATCTCCTCAAATATACACTTACTTTCTTCTTTATGAATTTCATATATTCAGCTCTTATCGCTTAAACTCCATATGAGTTTATCCTTTCACTGCTTTCTATATATATCCCCGATTATAGCCTAAGGTACTGCTACCTAAGAACTATAACCAAACCTGGCTCTGATACCATCTTGTGACGCCCCGGGAATCCCCGCACTCTAGCTACGGGCGACCCCCGGTCGTTACGCACGACATTCACTGAATAACCACAACATTTAATAATTTATTGCTGCTAAAACTCAATATATTAATTGATAAACTAGTTTATTTAAAAACTATTAAAATCTTCTTTATTTCCCCTGAATCGAAATCTTTACATTAATTTCCTTGACCTCAAAATCATATATATCATGATCAATTTACCACAATAATTGTGAGTACACAAAAACTTACACTTCAACAATAAGTCATTATAATAATACCTTGACTTTTACTATCTGATCGAGTCCAATAATATTAGCACTCGTCTATCGTAGGTTCATCTTTTATTTCAAGAACATGATCTCCAATCAAGAATATTACCATAACATATTTATCCCAAAATTTTACGTCTAAGGGATTCAAATCAAACTTGATATCCATTATCAATCCTAATAGCAAAATTATTACCAAATTATAACTTCAATCCTGTTAGGTTATTAAGCATTTCTTGTTCCTTGGTCTTTACTATAAACCTTGAATGCTAACATTGAATTCCATAAATACAACTTAAAGACATTAAGTAATTAAATTTATTTCAAAATATCCTTACATAAATCAAGTGTATTAACATTTATAGGAATATAACAAATCTATCTCGAAGGTTAGCAACCATTGATAACTACCCAGCTTATTAACCTGCAACATCAATTCGTTTCAAAATTTTAATCTTTACATCTTTTCTTAACTCACAAAATCATATATATTATGATTCAATATTTAATCTTTACTTCTATAAGTTCTTCTTTATAATCTGGTAAGCTAGATATAAGATTCAGCAAACTAGATTACCAAAACAGCAAGCTGAAAAACCATTACAGCAAGCTGAACTACTAAAACAGCAAACCGTTTACCAAAACAGCAAGCTGGTTTCCTATTTCAGCATCTTAAATTTCCAATTTAGCATGTTATATATCCAAATTAGCATCCTGCATTCCCAATTCAGCATCTTAAATTCATTATTTTAGCATACCGAAAACTTGGCATATGTTAATTTACTTAAAGTATTTCATTTGTATAAGTTTACATTGATAAAATGTAAAGTATACAACTTATTTTCATAATGAATATCTTTCATTCATTTTACCAAAATTTATTACAACTTAATTCATTTTCTTTGCAACAATATGAGTAATTCTAGCTCATAATTTAACTTCATAATTTGTGCAATAAATTCCTATTTACTTGTTCGCTCAGAACCCGTAACATTTACAAACTCTTTATCATAGCTAAAAACATTACTAACTGAACAATGACAAGTTCAAATATCAAGATAGTTACATTGAATGTCGTTTTTAACAACATTGCAATTTCCATCTTCCGTAATCTAGTGACTTCCGAAATTGCTTCAGTTACTCCGCTGATAAGTTTATCCGGCACACGCTAACATTACATTCCCCGAACAACCTTCAAGGCTTTTCCTCTTTTCTCTTCTTGATTCAAGCTTTGATTTCATTTGCTCCTCCTCATCTTTCTTTTACCGTGAGCATCCCTCTCTCTCTCTAATGTTTGCTGACCTCTTTCTTCTTCCAACGTGGGTTAGGCAATTAAATTAAATAACCAATGTAAGAGATAAGGAAATGTGTTGAATTTTGATCGGTCAACTTTGTTTACATTAGGATAAAGCATTAAGTGGCTTAATAAATTATCCAACCACTAAATTGCTGAGAAATACAGCTGGGGCCATTTAAAAAAATATCTGGAGAGTTATTTTTTATTTATTTTGGGTCCCACTTTTAATTATCTGACCCGTCCATTGACTGTTTAACCCGAAAATTATATTTTTCAATATTACAGTCAATTCCTACTAATTTGGACGTCCCCGTCGTCGTGGTAACATCCATTTCTTCAAATTCACTTCCGAACTTCAAGTTTGACCTTTTATCCTAAAAAGTCAAACGATCAACTTTGACCAAAAAGTCAACTGAAACACATATCGTGTTTACAGTCCATACTCACTAAATTCGACGTTCCCGTCGTCATGGTGAAGTCTCTTTCTCAAAATTCCTCTTCAAACTCAAAGTTTGACTTTTCACCTTGACCGGTCAAACTATTGACTTTGACCAAAAGTCAATCCCGACACCAAAATGTGTTTATCGTCTCTTCTAGCTAAATTCGACGTTCCGGACTCAACGGTGCAGCTCGCGTTTCCAAATTCCATCCCGAACTCAAATTCGGGTTGTTGACTTCCTTTAGTCGATCTTTGACCATTTTGCCCTTTCTTAGTCACGGACGTTTTGAATATTTCCTCTCTTCTATAACACCAAGGTTATGAATCAACTTGTCAAGGGTAGCTTGGTCATTTTCCAATTTCTCCTAACTTTTCAAATGGAAATAAATATAACTTTATAAATGCTTACGCATTTTCATTAATTAATAATCACATAGCTCATTAACCATATCAATATTTTAATATTACACAACCTAGGTTGGTCCATTAATTTAAATCAACCCATTAACTGAACTTTCTTTAATACCTTTAATTATATCAACCATAAATAAATACCTGAGTCCATACACTGATTTAATTAATCGCCCAGAATTTACAATTACTGTCAATAATTTCACTTCTCTATATCAAAATATTCCGGGTCGCTACATTCTTCCCCCCTTATAATAATTTCGTCCCCGAAATTTCAGTATAAGGTAACTCAAAAATATGAGGGTAATTCTTCCTCATCAAGTTATCTGTACCTATATATCATATAGCTACATAACTTGGTGTATACCTTATCGTATACCCCTTCAACCAATTCTAGGTTTTAACTCCCAACAATTGTTTTCCTCAGATTAAGTTTTAGACTCAATCCTTACAAATAATTTCATCCTTGGAATTTCTATTACCAATAAAATATCAGAGTTTGTTTCATTTCTAACTCTTTACAACCTATGCCTATCCGACTAATCACGTCGATTATCTTATTCTAGGCATCGCTTTACTTATTATTTTATAATTACTGTCCTAGTCCCTTTATGACAGAACTCAAATTCATTTCCAGTGATCACCCATCACTTTATCAGGATTAGCTTTATATCTAAACCTCAAATTTCCGCTTGAATCCTCCAAAGCTTAGAATTTCCATAATAAATTTCCTCATACCTCAAAGTAAAAACTTCTTACATAATCTCTTTTAGTCCAATAAATTCATCGAACTTTAAAAGTATTATATTACCTTATTATAAATATACCTCCAAGTATACACATAATCAAATTCTAGGTTTTAAAATATAAAAACCTATATTCACTCACATTTTAATCCTAGCACCAAGATTATGGTCAAATGTTTACTCACTTCTCTACAACTGTTACTTCTCCAAATCTAAGTTTTAACCTCAACCTTTATTTTATCATCAAAACCTTATTTAAAAATCTTGTGAAATATCCGGGATATTACAATGGTCCATTTGACCACTCTGCAGTTAAGTAATCAATTGGCACTTCTTTATTTTGTGCATTGATTCTATTGGTCATTGTTGAACACCTTTTATTAAATCATTCAGTTGATATTCCTATTTATTTGTGACATAATTCTTGTTATTTATTTAAATTGCTGAGCAAACTAGTTGCTCATACTTGCTATGTCATAAAATATTTTGCAGCTAAACCTTAGGATCGGGTAAAGATAAAGGCAAAGGAAAAGCGAAATCTTAATTATCTAGATAGTTATTAGTCTATTTATATTTTGTTTAAGACTTATAAGATTGTAACGTAAACACTGATATTACTTTATAGTTTGTGATGTATATTTTGGTAAAGGTTGTAGACCTTGGGACTAGAAAGTCATTGTAATAGAAAACATATGTTCATTTATTTTTCACATTAGTATTAAATGTTGTTTAGCAGTGATTGTTTACATTATTGCGTGATCACCAAATTCGAGGCAGTGGTACCTAAATTTGGGGGTGTTACATCTACACTGTCTGCTTTGTTGTCTGCTTTAGTAACTTATCAAATTTTCAGCCAAACCAATTTTGCAGATGTATATGATGCAAAAATAAAATAACAGAATAATAAATACACCAAGATTTTTACGTGGTACGACCCCTAACCTCTCTTTTAGTGGCTTAATCCACGTCCAATACCAATTGGTATTGGAGACTCTTTATTAATATATTTCTAAATCAATTACAAGTATTCCTTGTACAAAAAAGCTTTGACTCTTTCCACGACTTACAAGTATTCAGGAATATGAGGATGAGGAGTATTGACATGAGGAACATGAATATGAATTAATTCAAGTGGAACATAGATTGGAATAGTAGGCTCAATGTTCAAAGCTAAAATGCAATCAAACTTGATTTTTAACTTTGAGTTTAAAAACACAGCTTCATCAATAGTTTCAGTCAATTGAACTACTTCTTCATTGACAAAAGATATCTCAAAATGGGCAAGAATTTTTTTGAGAAAACCACTGTTGGGATAGGATTTGCCTGACCCGGAATTCATGTGGGCTGGGTGCTGATGTTGGGTCGGGTTCATATTTTGTTTATGAACAGTGCAGTGGGGGGTTCTATTGGGGTTGGGCTCGGAGATGGGTGGCCCAATTCGTGGTTGATAGTTCTTGCACGGTTGGGGAAGGTTAAGGTTGAATCCTGTTAGGAATCCTTTTCCTATTTTCGTGGAAGTCAGACGCGTAACTAAAAAAGGTTTCTATTGATGATAAGGATAATCCAAAGGTGGTTTGGATTGAGGTACCTTACTCCTATGTGGACTCTGGGGATGACATGCACTATAAATATTAGCCATTAGCTCCTAGATTACGGTACACATTCTTATATCTTACACAGAACTATAATAATTCTAGCATTATTGTTCTCCATTGTAACGCTTTTGGCCTGTTACTTACTCTTACACCGGAGCATCCCCGGACGGCCCAAGTCGTCGCTAGCTTTGGGGGTGTCTAACGGTTTTGTGGGTGCAGGTGCTCGTGCTTTGGTGATTTTCCACGTGCTCACAAAACCAGGCGTTAACATTGGCGCTAGAAGGAGGGCTTTCTGTGTAAACGGAAATCATTGTTCACGAGAGTTGAGGTATAATCTCGTTTGATAATTGAAGCAAACAACTATGGTGTAGATTGAGCAAACTGGTTCGTCGAGGGGCGGGGGGAAGTCAACTCATGCTGTTAAGGGTTCGGTGAAAGATCGTTTGGGGCCCGGCGGTGGAAGGTCTACATCGAGAGGGACCCTGTCAGACACGTTGAGGCGTAGGTTGGACTTTTCTTTGAACACGAGGAATGGGGGGTCTCGTAGGAGTACCCACGGTGGGGCGCACAGCATGATTGACCAGAGGGAAACCATCCGAAAGAGGAAAGTCCAGGAGGCTCAAGATGTTATGCAGGTTCTGCAGACGCAGCAGCAGGACTTGGAAAACCTGTTGTTGAAGTTGGAAGGGGACAAAGAGCGACGGACTGCGGGGGGGAGATCCAGGGAGTACACCACCCAGAGTCACCATCGGAGAAGGAGAGTCAGCATATCCCCTACCGTACAAACGAAGGCGACTGCCGACACACCACCTGAAGGGAAATTAAGGTTCGGTAACCGCCACACTGATGTTCGGGGGCCTCATGATGGCTCCCTGAGGAATAAATCAAAAACTTTTGGGAGCCGAACCAGGAGCGGCTACGATCGTAGCCGTCGAAAAGACCCAAGGGGGGGTCGGTCTGGTTCGAAAAGCGACCGCCATCGGGAATATTCGAGGTAGGGTCGGTCGGGTTCTGGAGGTGACCACTATCGGGATGAGCCGAGGCGGGATCGGTTTGATTCGGAAGGTGACCGCTATCGGGATGATTCGAGACAGGGTCGGTTTGATCCAAAAGGTGACCGCTATCGGGAAGATCCGAGGCGGGGTCGATCTGGTTTGGAAGGTGATCGCCATCGGGAGGATCCGAGGCAGGTTCGGTCTGGTTCGGGAGGTGACCGCCATCGGGAGGATCCGAGGCCGAGTCATCCGAACAATCTCGAGATCGAATGTCATGTGAATAATGGTGGTCAGGTAGTCGAAGGCACAGCAAAAGAGCCTTTATAGCAGGGCCCAACTCCTACTGATCTTCTTATGGAAAAGCTAGCGGAGATGGAACGAATGATAGCTTAGGTGAAACCAGGAGCGGTGACGTTGAGCAGCAAGTCACCCTTCTCGCCAGCTATTAACCAGGAGAAAGCAGACCCCAAAATGAAGTTGCCACCTTTGGATACGTATGATGGCACAGGGGATCCATTTGACCACACCAATGGATATGAGATAATGATGGGTTATTTCAATCACTCGGAAGCGGGGATGTGTAAAATCTTTGTGACTACGCTTACGAAGGCGGCAAAACAATGGGTGGTGTCCCTGCCCCCGGGTTGCATTAAATCAATGAAAGAACTCACCGACAAGTTCCATGAACGATTCGGAAACAATAAAAGGAGAGGGAAGCTTACCGCTTCGTTGATGCAGATCAGGCAAAGGAGTAATGAATCCCTGGCACAGTATGTACAGAGGTTCAGGGATGCTGTCGGGACTGTGGCGGAGCTCAATGTGAGTCAGGCCTTGGGATTCTTCACCACCGGGTTGGACGTCAGCCGATCTAAGAAATTACTGAAAAATATCATGTTCAACCCTCCTAAAGATTTGGCCGACGCCTATGAGAGAGCTGAAAAATTGATATCGATAGAGGAAGCCATGAACAACCTTACACCGGCACAGGAGATGGCAGATCGCCCCAAGGGGGAAGGATCCAAGCTGGGGGTGTGAGATCGGATTGGTCCAAAAACAGCAGTACCACCTCAGTCCGAGAAACTGTCGTTCCGCCCGAAACAGGCACAGAAGGTGTACACCCCACTGAACACGGACAGGGTACTCATTTTGGACGAGATAAGAGGAAAACCGTGCTATGAACCGCCGCCACCAATTAAAGGGGGAGATCGGAGATTCTACTGTCATTACCACCAGGACCGGGGCCACTCTACAGGGAGGTGCAAAGCGCTGAAGGAGATGATCGAAAAAAATGTACAGAAAGGTGAACTGGTTCAGTATGTTGCTGGTCGGCAAGCTCTGGAGGGAAATCAGCCGCCCACCCAGGAAGGGGGTCCGTAGAGAAGAGTCGTCGATGTCATCTCTGGTGGAACCTTCCAGAGGCAAGGTGGCAAGAAACGGCGAGCCGGACCCGATGGGGTCATGACAGTAGACCGTCCGATAAAAGTGGAAAAGCCATTCTCGGGGACTGTGATTTCTTTCACCGACGAAAATTACCCTATCGATGTCGTAGAACCACACGAAGGGGCTCTAGTCATCACGGCCAAGGTCGGCCCAGTCGATATGAAACGGATGATGATTGACAACGGTTCTTCGGTCGATGTCTTATATAGCCATGCATATCAGCGGATGGATTTACAAGGTGTGAGAATGGAGGTAGGTTTCGAGGCTCCCCTGTATGGATTTGGCAATGAACAAGTTCCCGTGGTCGAGACGGTTGAGCTACCGGTAGTGTTCGGAACTCCTCCGAGACAGAGGCAGGTTATGGTGAAGTTTTTTGTGGTACAAGTGGATTCGGCTTATAATGCCATCTTAGGCCGAACCACCTTATCGGCCCTTCAGGCAGTGACCTCGATCCCGCATTTTAAGATGAAGTTTCCTACTGCTAACGGGGTCGGGGAAGTGGTGGGCGGCTTGGATATAGCCCGAAGGTGTTATCGACATACGCTTACATCGTCTTCGGTAGGGTAAGTTCAATGCAAACAATGAGGGTGGATGTGGAGCCTTTTACAGAGGGGGCTACAGAACCCTTGGCTCTACCTGCTGAGGAAACCGAAGACGTTAAGCTGATACCGGGCAATCCCCTGAAAGTGGTGAAGATTGGTGCCGGGTTACAGGATCCGGTCAAGAAGGAGTTGGTAAAGCTGCTTCAAACATATGTCGATATTTTCGCCTGGACACCCAACGACATGCCCGGATTAGCTAAAGAAGTGGCTTTCCATCGGCTGTCGGTTGATTCAGAAAGGAGACCGGTTCGACAGAAGAGGAGGATCTTCGCACCCGAAAGGCAGAAAGTAATTGATGACGAAATCGGAAAACTTTTGGAAGCTGGTATAATTCAGGAGATCGAGTACCCGGAGTGGTTGGCCAATGTGGTGCTGGTCAGGAAGCAGAACGGGAAGTGGAGGGTCTGTATTGACTACACAGACCTCAATAAGGCGTGCCCAAAGGATTTCTATCCCCTTCCTCATATCGATCTATTAATTGATGCCACGTCGGGAAACGCAATACTCAGCTTCTTGGATGCGTTCTCCGGATATCACCAGATTCTGATGGCAGAAGAGGACGTCCCAAAGACAGCCTTTATAACTCATCGGGCGACTTATGCTTATAAAAGGATGACGTTCGGGTTAATCAATGCAGGCGCCACTTATCAAAGGATGATGAATCTGGTGTTCGAGAAGCAGATCGGAAGGAATATGGAGGTTTACGTGGATGACATGATAGTCCGAAGTGTCAAAGTGCAAGATCACCTAAAGGATCTGGAAGAATGTTTTCAAACGGTCAGAAGTTATAACATGAGGCTGAATCCTACCAAGTGCACTTTTGGGCTGGGTTCGGGAAAATTTCTGGGATACCTGGTTAGCAGAAGGGGCATAGAGGCTAATCCGGAAAAGATCAAGGCCATACTGGATATGAGATCGCCCCAGACCATTAAGGACATGCAAAGGTTGACTGGAGGGATTGCTGCGTTAAGAAGGTTCATGTCTCGGTCGGCAGAAAGGTGTCTCCCCTTTTTTGACACACTGAAGGGCCCGAAGAATGAAAAAACTTTTCAATGGACTTCTGAGTGTGAGGACGCCTTTCAAAACATAAAGAGATACCTGATGACAGTCCATTCGCTGCAAAAGTCGAAGCCCTGAGAAACGCTTTATCTTTATCTGGCAGTAAGTTCTTTGGCAGTGGGAGCGGTACTAGTTCGGGAAGAGGATGGTAGGCAAACCCCTGTGTATTACGTCAGCCATGCTTTGAGGGACGCTGAGACTCGCTATCCGAATTTGGAGAAGTGTGTCTATGCTCTGGTAATTGCGAGTAGGAAGCTCAGACACTACTTTCAGGGTTGGATGGTGGTCATCTATACGGATCAGCCATTAAAGAAAGTACTTCATAAGCCGGACACGTCAGGTCGATTGATAGCATGGGCAGTAGAGTTGAGTCAGTTTGTATTGGAGTACAAGCCTCGGACGGCAATTAAAGGACAGGCCTTGGCTGATTTCATAGTAGAATGCATGTTTTTTGAGGAGGATGTGGAACTGAACTCTGGTGGTCAGGTTGAATGGCTATCCAAGGAACAGTTCCAGACGTCTTCTTCGTGGACCTTGTACGTGGATGGTTCGTCTTCGGCTGATGTAAGTGGGGCAGGGATGATCCTCGTTAGTCCTGAGGGTTTCCAGGTTCAACAGGCGGTGCGGTTTCTGTTCAAGACTACTAATAATGAAGCCGAGTATGAGGCCATTTTAGCAGGATTGAGGTTGGCTCGGAGCTTGGATGTCCGACGTATCATCATCTTCAGTGATTCACAGTTGGTGGTTAAGCAGATCACAGGAGAGTATGAAGCCAGGGGGGATAGGATGGCAAAATATTTGGCGGAAGTAAAGATGTTACTCCATCAGTTTGACTCATACTCCCTTCAAGGTGTGGGTCGGGAAGATAATACGGTTGTTCATGCCCTATCCAAGTTGGCTGCTACACAGGCAGAGTCCCTTACCGGGTCGATATATCTGGAAGTACTTAAGGAGCCTAGCATCTCGAAGAAGGAAATTAAATGTTTAATGGAAAGAGAAAATTGTTGGATGACACCGTATATAGAGTACTTGGCAGATGGAAAATTGTCGTCGGATAAGATGTTGGCAAGAAAGATCAAATACAGGAGTTCTTACTTTTGTTTGATTGATGGAGACTTGTATCGTCGGACGTATTCAGGTCCTCTGGCAAAATATTTAGTTCCAGCAGAAGCGACCTATGCTCTACAGGAGGTCCATGAGGGGATCTGTGGTGATCACATGGGGGCTAAGTCGCTGGCATGCAAGTTAGTTCGACAGGGTTATTACTGGCCGACCATGTTTCAAAAGGCAAAAGGTTACGTGCAAAGGTTGTTGAACATTGAATGATTAAATTTGATGATCAGAAATAATGTACAAGAGCTGTATTAGATAAGATCAAAACTGTTAGGTTAATCTAGTGTTTATTGTATAAAAGTCTTGTGTGTTGTACTAAGACTTAGTTAGATCAAAACTGTTAGGTTGATCTGTTGGTGCAAGAAAAAGTCGTAGAAAGAACTCTACGATTTGTGTCAAGGAAACTCTACGATTTGAATTAACTCTACGATCAAGGCAACCAATCGTAGAATGGACTCTACGATTGTGATTCTGAAGACTCTACGATCAAGGCAACCAATCGTAGAATGGACTCTACGATTGTGGTCCAGAAGACTCTACGACCAAACAGACTGTTCTTTACGAGAAGCCTTAAACTGAACTCTACGATGATCAATAAGAGATGATCCTTTACAGATCAATCACGTCAGCAAGGATATTCGTAGAGTTGATCATATAAGGTTGTTGAGCAAAAAGGCAAGAGACATCACGATTATCAGATCAGGAGCTATCCTATTCAAGCATTCAATCTTCATCAAAGTAATAAAAAAGGAAGCCTCTGCAAATCGATCAAGTCAGAAAAGTCAGGAGTCTGACCCAAGCGCACTATGGAAAAAGAAAGAAGACTTTCAAGGCAAAAAAGTCAGAGGACTGTGTCCTATCAGTCCTATAGTTTGGAAGGACCAAACGACTCTATAAAAGTTGGTGGGAACCTACGACTGACATATCTGTCCCAAAGGATAAAGGAAACAACCTTCCATGGACTAACAGGTCAGATCAAATAAAATCTCATTAGAGTTTTAATGAGCTATATTAATATAATATACAACAGCTCTCCTCTGTGAGGTAACGGAAAGAAATACAAGTTCAAGCAGATGATCCAACGAGAAGAAAATCTGGAGCCCTAACTTCTTAAATACTAAGATCAGCAAAAGAGAAAAGTAACACTGCACAAAAAGAAAAACGCAAGAAGTGAAAAAGATTGAACTGATAAAAAAGCCTGCATTGCTACTAAGCCCTTCAAACACTCAAGCTAATAAGCAACTTAGTAGCACATCCAAATATACATCAATCCAAAAGAGTTCTTTGTGAACTCGTGTAAGCAAGTCTGTTAGACTTGGAGAGTTCTTTGTGAACTAGTGTAAGCAAGTCTGTTAGACTTGTAAAGTTCTTTGTGAACTAAAATTCCAAGACTGTGGGTCTTGCAGGAATCTTAGTGATTCAAATATTGTAAAAGTATCCTTAGTGGATTTGCTGCTAGAAGAGCATAACAGTGGAGTAGGAGTATTGTGTGCTCTGAACCACTTAAAACCCAGAGTCTCTCTCATTCTATCTTCCATTTGCTATATCTGCCATATAATTGTTTGTTGAATTATTACTTTAACATTTAAAGAGAAGAATAACTAAATCATATTCCGCTGTGTTAAACTTCTGTTTAAGAATTAATTAAGTGAGATCTTTTCAAATAGAAGAAATTTTAAAAAGAATCTATTCAACCCCCCCTTTCTAGATTTCTATCGTGTCATTGGGAACTAACAAAGGTGTCCGAAGTGTCAGCTCAACAGTTCTGTACCGCATAAGCCTCCCAAGGAGCTGTCATCTGTGCTATCACCTATCCCTTTTGCGGTATGGGGGGTTGACTTGGTCGGTCCAATGCCAAAAGGAAAAGGGCAAGTGGCGTACATGATTGTTGCCATTGATTATATGACAAAGTGGGTTGAGGCGAAACCACTTTGAAGGATTGCTTTGAAGGATTGCATACAATTTCTGAAGGAATATGTGATATATCGGTTCGGCATTCCAATGGTTTTGGTATCAGACAATGGGTTGCAATTCGTAGGATCGGACTTTGAAAAGTTTCTGGAAGAGTTGGGTATTCAGCATCGGAGGGTATCAGTGGCACACCCTCAAGCTAATGGGCAAGTCGAAGTGACTAATAGAACTCTCCTCAACGGGATCAAGAAGAGGTTAGATGGGGCCAAAGGGCGATGGCCAGAAGAGTTACCAAGTGTGTTATGGGCGTACCGAACGACCCCTCGGTCTACTACTGGAGATTCTCCCTTTCGGTTAGCTTATGGGACTGAAGCCCTAATTCCTGTGGATGTGGGGTCACCTTCGTTCAGAAAGGTTACCTTTAGAGAAGCTTACAATGATCAGGGATTGAGGTTGAATCTTGATCTGGTGGATGAGGTCAGGGATGCTGCGGTTTTCCGATTGGCAGCTTATCAGCAGAGGACGGCCAGACACTATAATAGAAGAGTCAAGCAAAGAAGGTTTGACGTCGGGGATCTAGTCCTTCGGGAAGCTGAGGCCTCCACTCCTCTGGAAACGGGAAAGTTAATGTCGACGTGGGAGGGGCCCTATGAGGTCATCGAGGTTGTCAAGCCAGGTACTTATCGATTGAAGGATATGTCAGGAGCCGAACTCAAAAATTATTGGCACGCCGCTCGGCTGAGGAAGTACTATCAGTAATTGCCCGTAGTAATTCGAAGACCACTTCAGTTAGGTTTAGTTGTTTTTATTTTATTACTTTTAGGGTTCGGTAGTTTGCTATCAGTTCTTGAGGATATTTAAACTTGTTTTAGAAAGTTAGGGGTTCATATTATTTAAAGTACTGGTGTCTGTTCGGATGCAAAATGTAATATTTGGTAGACGTCAATGAAGCAAGATATTTTTCATTCAAACTTGTTACATTTACATATATGAACAAAAAGTACATTAAGCTAATGGTTGAGGGGGATCTGCAAGGGAAGCTTCAGGATCGGGGATTTGTGCGTCTTCAGTAGGGGTCTGAGCCTCTTGGGGGTTCTGACCTTCGGGAGGAGTTTGGACAGAAGGAGGCGCCTCGGTCGTGGGAGGTTGCTGGATCAGATCTGTTGTCTGATTTTCTGGGTTCTGTTGATCGGGCGTTGGGCTCGGTTCCCTGGGTGGGCTTGGTTGATTGGGAGAGTTGGTTGTCGGTTCTTCTTGATCCGACATGTCTTCATCCGAAGAGAAGCCCAGGGTGATGGGATTGACTCCAGCTTGTGCCACCAGGCTCTTGGCATATAGATACCCCTTGGAGTACTGATCCATTACTGCCTCCGTCAGCTCCTTGGATTTCCTATACTCCTCAATGATTGCTTTTTTGGTGTCTTCGGGTGGTTGAGAGGCTTGGGCCTTGAGCTGTTCGATCTCTTCTGTGAAGAGTTTGTTTGTTGCAATGGTGAGGCTGGCGGACTCGTTTTTCTCATTCAAGTCTCGGGTCAGCTGAAGAGATTTTTTATGGAGGTCTTGGTTCTGCTTCAGAAGCTCTTCTGATTTCCAGGTTCTGTTTTCTAGCTCCTAAAGTAGGGTGATTCTTTCTGTGGCAATGTCAGTCAGTTTTGCCTCTAGGGATTGGTTCTGATGAGTTTGTTCGGCCAGTTGACTCTGAACACTTTGGAGTAAGGCGTCGGTGGCGTTCACGTGAGTGAGGTGTTCGGCCATTTCTTGCTGAATTTCGATGTGCTTCTCGAGGAGCTGACCGTGTCCTTTTCTGAGATTATCGTCTTCTTCATGAAGTTGGTTGTGGCCGGCTTTGAGTTGATTCAGTTCGGCTTGCAGTCTGGAGATGGTGTCAGTCTGTTCCGCTTGGGTGTTTCGTAGGTTACGTAGGCGGCTGAACCCTCCAAGTGTCTGCAAAAGATAAGTAGGTTATTGCTTAAGTTTTTGGTAAGTATTGATAATTTTACTGAAAGTAGGGTGTTTACCTATCCGAGGTGGAGCATAGTTTTGGTCAGCAGCGCTTGGGGGTCTGTGCTGGGGTAATGCGGATCATCGGCAGGGAGGTTGAAGAAGCGAAACAGGTCTTCAGGGATGTAGGAGTTGGGTTCGATGGGGAAGAATGAGAGTTGGGAGAACAGGGGGATAGGAATGTTGGGATAAGATCTCTCCTGTTGGGAAGTTGAGGCACTGGGCTCATGTTTCTTCCCTGTGGATGGGGTTGGAGAGTGGTCAGACTCGATCTCTATGGGTGTTGGGGATCGGGAAGGGTGCTGAGGAGGTATGTTCTGTTCTGTGAAGGTTGGGATCGGGGAAAGGGGATGTGAAGGTTGGGTCTGGACTTGAGAGATCGGTTCTTTTTCTCCGAGAAGGGGTGATGGTGAAGTGGGTGGAGAAGGGGTGTTCAGGTGGGCAGCGGTAAGGGGGTTTACAGGAAGGGGGTCAGCAGTTCGGGGAGGGAGATCGGCGGTCTTGACTAGTCTTCTCCTTTTCCTTTTCCTGAACTGCTGTTTCTCTAGGTCCGTCATGTCTATAACACTTTTTTCAGGGCGAGGTTCGATTGAGGAGGCGTGGGAGAGGACGGTTCGGGTGGTTGAGGGGTTGGCAGTTTGGGGCTCTGTGTTCACAGGAGGGGGTCTGAAGGCGTGGTGAGCTGGTCTTACAGTTGGTTGGGGAACAGGGTGGGAAGAGGATTCTGGTCCTGCGGTCGGTTCTGGAGCGGCTTTGATGGTCGATATGGGGTTAACTACGAATGGTTGGTTTTTGTAAATTTCAACTACTGATGCCAAAATAAAATAAAAGAGGGGTAGATTAGATAGATGTATTGTGTTAGTTTGAAAATTAAAGAAAAATTGAGTTTGAGAACTTACGTCCATGGGAGTACAACCATTTGTGGTCCGACAAAAGGTTGATGTTCCATGGCTCTTCGGGGATCTTCCTACAGAGGCGTTTGAACTTGCTGTTTCGTTCTTCAGTGATGAGGTCGATGGTTGGTTTCTCTGGGTTCCCCCATGGTGGTATTAGATGGGTGTCGGGGCCAGAGACATAGAACCATTCTTTGTTCCATCCTTTGTTGCTTGATGGCGGCTGCATCCATGCTTTTTGGCCTGGGAGTCTGTTTAAGGTTCTGAACCCGGCCTCTTTGGTTCGGGTTAGGCAGAAGATGTGAAAGAAGAAGTCAAGAGATGGGGTGATTTTGAGGTCGTGACAATGGGCGATGAAGCATATGATGTGGATATATGAGTTAGGAACTAGTTGGGCTAGACCTATTCCAACGAAGTCTAGGAGATCGGTAATGAAGGGATGGAGGGGAAATCGAACGCCGTTCCTTAAGACCTGGACTGGCACGGCAACTTTGGGTGTAGACGGACGCCAGTACAGTCACTCTTCGGGCTTCGGTACGGTAAGTGAGTACTCTCCGGGGAAGTGGAAGTCTCTCTTGTACTGATGAAGGGTTTGTTTAGTGATTTTAGATGGAACATTGGCGTGGCTAAATTCCTCTTCGTCACCGAACATTGCTCTTATTTCGGCTTCCTGTTGTTTTGCTTTGGAGGCAGTGGCAGAGGAAGAGGCGGCAGTAGTGGAGGAAGCCATAGATTCCAGTGGAAGGTCCTGGGTTTTGGGGGTGGTGTTTAGATGAGATTTTGGAGTCTGTGATGAGGTTGGGGGTGTCGATTAGAGGAATCAGTGGGGTTTTGTAGTTATAGCAGGGGTGTTGTTGAAGATCTTGTTGATGGAATCGTATCGAGGAGAGAGAAGGGTTTTTTGAAATGTTGTTGAAGATGAAGGGTTTCTTTCGAGGCAAGGGTTTTGTATATCAGAGTTGGGGAACACGTGTGGCAGAGCAGGGGTGTGTTTTCACGTGTGTAACTAAGGTGAGGAAGGAGGCATTTAAGGTCTGTTTGGTGGCGGTTGGTTTATGTATAATTAAAGGGGTAGCATTGTACTCTCCTAGTTTAACCTTTAAAAATAGGAGAGTGGGGGGTAATGTTGGGATAGGATTTGCCCGACCCGGAATTCATGTGGGCTGGGTGCTGATGTTGGGTCGGGTTCATATTTTGGTTATGAACAGTGCAGTGGGGGGTTCTGTTGGGGTTGGGCTCGGAGATGGGTGGCCCAATTCGTGGTTGGTAATTCTTGCACGGCTGGGGAAGGTTAAGGTTGAATCCTGTTAGGAATCCTTTTCCTATTTTCGTGGAAGTCAGACGCGTGACTAAAAAAGGTTTCTATTGATGATAAGGATAATCCAAAGGTGGTTTGGATTGAGGTACCTTACTCCTATGTGGACTCTGGGGATGACATGCACTATAAATATTAGTCATTAGCTCCTGGATTACGGTACACACTCTTATATCTTACACAGAACTATAATAATTTCAGTATTATTGTTCTCCATTGTAACGTTTTTGGCCTGTTACTTACTCTTACACCGGAGCATCCCCGGACGGCCCAAGCCGTCGCTAGCTTTGGGGGTGTCTAACGGTTTTGTGGGTGCAGGTGCTCGTGCTTTGGTGATTTTTCACGTGCTCACAAAACCAGGCGTTAACAACCACCATACGGAAAACACTTCCTTACATTTTTCAAACAACTTTCCATGTGTTTTATCATAACTAAAGCAAGGTTAAACTTTGTTCATGACAAAATCAATGCTGACAATATTAAATTTTGAAAAGTCTCTGCCACAAATACGAGGAACTAAATTTGTTATGATTAACTTATGAATAACATTATTCAAAGGAGTAGTTTCAACAACTTTGGGCAATTTAACTAATTCAGTAGTGGGACAATCTTTCACAATTTGTAACTGATCAAGAACAGTAAAATTTTCGAACTCAACTGGGCCTTTTAGAGTGAAAGGGCAAGGTCCAAAAAAAGGAATATCAAGCAAGGTACCCAATAAAGCAGAGTCAATAGATATGGGTTTGTTCTGAACAAAAATGTCAATCCGATCTGATTTAATAGACATATTTCCATAAAATTGTTTGATCAGAACTGGATAAGCAAATTTGGAAGGGGATAACATGGAACCCAACCCAATATTTTTAAATAACTCAGTGACCCCGATTTTATGAAATAATAATTTGTCAACTGGTTTTCCAAAAGCGATTTGTTTGTTTACCATGAAATGTTGAAAACGTTTGGTAAACTTAGGAGATACGAAAATTAAAGGAGTACCATGTACCTTTGGGATTTGAAGAACTGAGGATTCATGGATTTTTGTTGAAACATAGTATCATCCCTTAAAAATCCTTTCACGCTTTGTACATTTTGATGTTTTCTTTAAATCGGCAGAAATCTTGGTAATATTCTAATTTAGACGGCGAGATTCCCTTAATGTGCCGACATTGATTTCTTCATCCCTTCGGACAGATTCCCTGCTGGTAGTGACTGTGTGACCAACTCTTGTTTTAGCCATCTTGATTTGGAGAGTGAATAATGCCCGTAAGAAAATAAATAAACCTTAATTTTTTGGGAGAAACGAATCAAAACACAGAGAGAGAGAGAGAATCGAATGGATGAAATAGAGACAATGAAGCACGACTGATAAACCAATGAAGCACGACTGATAAACCCTTGGGTTTTTAGTTCCCTCCAAAACTAGTTTGGTGCATATTTCCAAAAAATACCCTTTGGTGATTTAAATTACCATATTCACCCTTAAAGGATTCTACCAGAGCAAGAATAACTTACACTAGGCACAAATAATACAGTTTTCATATAGATCACTGAAAAAGCCAAAGATATGCAATGTAAACAATTTATGTACATATAATCATTCCTATGCAACATACTAAAAATTTATGTGTAAACTTTCATACCCAATTCCCTCCTTAAGGTGCAAAAAGCGTTTTTCACTTAAAAGTTTTGTGAAAATATCAGCTAATTAATGCTTGGTAGGGACAAATAGTAATTTGATCAGACCTTTAGCAACATTATCTCTTAAAAAATGATGTCTAACTTCAATAAGCTTAGTACGAGAATGAAGCACAAGATTTTTAGAGAAATCTATGGGTACTAGTATTGTCACATACACTACTAGAAAATCGGCCTATAGCAACGGTTGCTTTAACGAAACAATGGATACCTTTTTTGTAGTTGACAGTAAACACATTGATTAATAATAATCATAGCCTTTGAAATTAACTGAACCAACATAATAAACATCATAACAAAGCGAAAAATTGAATAATTTGTTAATAAAATACATATTGTAAAGAAAGGAGCAATATATTGCTTACACAACATAGAAGTGTCCTCCCCATCCACTAAGACAGTCACGATCCACATATGATAGCAACGCTTGAGAGATAGTCTCAAACAATTCTTCAGCTTCCTGAATGATAGTTAGAATTAAAGAGTTAAAACATCAATCACCACATTTCAAGTTGAATATGAAGCATAGGAATTGGACCATATATTTGTTACTCCAACAACGATGTTCCCCTCAAAAAATTTACGAAGATGAAATATTACTCTTTGAAGGAAACTAGATGTAATCATTGTAACACTATCTGAACTTGAAATATTATTTGTACAAGTGACTCAACAAATCTTTAAAAATATATCATAGAACACCTTTCAGGGGAAACAAAATCAAAGCATACAAATAGCTTATGACATGAATAGTAAAATTTAAACTTTTATAGTTCCAAAATCTCTAGGTGGTTTAACTCTCATCCAACTAAATATGACCCTAATTCCATTATGTGTAGAAAGTGTGGCCTTTACACAGACACACCTCCATCTTTGTTCACAGAAAGTTACTGCCGTAAAAGATCTTATGAATTTATCAAGCAATCAACCTCCGAATATAGAGTATGTAACAACTATGCAGCAATTGTAGTACCTGAACACATAATACCTTTTAGATCATCAGCAGTGGGTTGGTGTTGTCACCTAATACAGAAAACAAATATGCAGCAATCACCTTCATTTTGATTTTTGCCCCAACAAAATTAAAATCAATTGGACTTAAATCATTAATACAGATGCAGTAATTTAGAAAAATAAAGTTTTATAAACACAGCTAAACAATGCAGATAGATAAAAATCTAGGTTTGTAAATAGTATGGTTTAATTAAACTCATATGAAATTTACTAGCAAATAAACAGGAATGAAGAAGACATTGGCTTTAGGTACCTTTTCAAAATGCATTCCCCCACATTGAGAATCTCTTTACAAAAATGCAATTCAAGTCTATGTTCATAGTATGCACTGTTATTTACATCGGTGGATTAGCTGAATTGATAATATTATTACAATATTTAAATCTGCAATATCCTAAACAATTTATCAGCTAAGTACAATTACAAAATGCAAATCAACACGACACTAGTATGGACTACAAGTTAAATGCAAACAAATGTTCAAGAAAATGCAATATTAGTTTCCTATCATCTTTCTTCCAGAATTATTCAAGAGTTTTGTTCCCCAGCAATTATCAATTTGGAAATTTGCATAATCACATATCTTGCATACAGTTGTCCCCAAGTTCAAAATAATCATAATAGGAAAAACTTCATGCTTGTGAATATATTTTAAAGCAGCTAGAGCTAGAATTACAAAGAGAAAGTCTAAAAAACAATCGTATAACTGAAATATAAGGTAAAGCTTTCTGTAACTAAGTTAAAACAAACATAAATATTGGTTAATATTAAGTATGGACCAGACCAAGTATTCAATAGGCTTAAACAAACATACCCATGTTCATACAAAAATTCAAATTTCACTCAAATTTGCAAAATATATAACACAGTCAAATAACTGAAGTAATGAGAGAATAAAAGATAACAGAAGAACAAGCAAAAAATGTACCCTTGCGGGCTTCAACAAATGAACGTAATGCAAAAATAGAGTCAACACGAACTGGAAGCTCCTGGTCTCGCATCCCAGCCACAACACTTTGTAGTGCTTTATGAAAATTGTTAGTGTCGGAGAAGTTGATATGGGCCTATCATTCATTTAATATTTGGTTACATATTTGTTTTGTACGTATTACAACAATCATTATGACTTTATACCATTATAAGTAATAAAGCATAAAAACCTAATCTACGCTTCATCTTTATGTTCATGATCCTCTTAACATTCTTCATTAATTGCAAATAAAGTTTTATTCGCAAGAATGAACAAAACGGCTCAGCAAGTCTACCATATAGTATATACACAGTTTATATTTTCATAAATACCTTAACATGGTTTTAACATATCATAAATATCAACTTAATATCACACATAATTTTCATGTTGATAGTTCATATCACGTTGTCACATAAAGCTTACAATTTATTTTTATAACTTCTAAACATATCATAAAATAGTTAAAAGACTTGCATGTACGGTGTAGAATTTAGTTCACATTGATTGGAACTTGATTTGTACTCCAAATATGTTTAACATATTAATAACAGTCATTAGTATACATAAGAATATATATTTAATCTAATTAATAATGTACGTTTGAGATTTAATGTTAATCAGTAATTTTAATCGTTTGATTTAATAATTAACTAAGTTAATTATTCACGTTCGTCGCTTAAATCACTTCATTATATAATTAATTATGTTAATTAATTATATTCATAGCTTAATCCTTCATTAAATATAGTTTAATATGTTAATTGAGTTAATTCATAACTCAATTTGTCGCTAAAAGATAATTTAGAAGCTACCTCGACGAATTTTTAATTAAATTTGTCGTTAAAGATAGTTTAAATTAGATTTAATTAAGTTTAATTTAATTATGTCATTTGTATTAATTGTCACAGATCAAATCCGTCGCCCAAAGCTATTTTTAAATTGAATTTATACTTAATTTAAAAATCTATCAATAAGTCCGTCGCTATAAGTGTTCTTCATTCAAACCCAGAAACTTGTCATAGTCTTGAAGGGGGTTTTAACCTCAAATTACTTCCGAATCATAATCTTCTTTGTCATGTTAATGGATTATACGTGTAGTACTTATATAATACTATAACTAGATACCAAATTAGGATATTAATACATCACAATTGGATGTTATTTGATGGCCAAACGGCCTTGTCAGACTGTTCTTTAGAAATCTGGGCTGCCCAAAAATCAATCGGTCATGGTCGAGATAACACATTTGGCTTGAAACATCTTTTAGATCATATACTGTTTGGACTTAAAATTTATTTCTAGGTGTATTATACATGATATACTACAATGACATACCAAAGTTTGACATTAAAAACATCAAATATAGAAGATACAAGCCGATCAAACAGCAGGCTATTCTGGATTTTCTGGGCTGCCCAGAATTATGGGAATTCTAGAATTCGTGGTCGAGCAGCCACTTTTCAGCTAGCATAACTCCTAACTCAGTGATCTAATGGCTGTTTTTTTTTTGTTTATGTGTATAGCCTACATGGCAAGGTACAACTAAAAACTTTAAAACACATCAAACAATCAACATGCTCAGATTAAATCGTCTGATAAGGAGCCTTGTCAGACTATTCTTGACTGCCAAGAACAAAAAGTTAAATCTTATCATTTTATACATATAGATGTTATATAAACACAATTTAACCGCCCAGATCACTTATTAACATTATATCAATCATTAATAAACAACAAAACATAATTTTTACCAAAAGATTAAAGATCAACAAGCACAAATCAATTTTATACCTCTTGAGCAATCTTTGCATTTTTGCCCTTTGATTCTGATCTAGGCTTGCTATGACTGATACTTGGAGCAACTTATGACTGATATTGGGTGTATAACTCGGGAGTTTCAACCTTGGGAGAGCTTGCTATTTATAGGAGAGCTAGGTTAGGGTTTTATGGTCATTATTCAAAACTTCCAAGCTAAGCTTTGATCATTGCAATTCCAGCTGTTCTGGATGACCCATGTGCTTCATTAATGTTAGTTATCATCATGTTGGTGAATCATCATCTTCAAAAATGAATGGACAAGATTTGGCCTACTATTTTGCTTAAAGGAAGAGAAATTCAATTTAATTTCTCTTGCTTGATGTGGCTGAGATTTGGAGGGCAATTTGGTCATTAATTAAACTTAATTGATGCTTAGATTAATCATTCATAATGCTAGCAACTTGATTGGTTGATAACTAATTAATTAACTAAGTAATTTAATTAGTTTAAATCTTTATTTTGATTTAAAATTACTAATTAAATAGTTGACTTTCACTATTTATGGTTGACTTTTTCGTATTTATACCGTATAATTTTTGTATTATTTTGGTATAATTTTCGTATTCTATCCGTATAATTTTCATATTATACGCGTATTTATGAATAGTAACATTTTCTAGGTTTTAATTCCTAAATTAGGTTTGAACCTAGATTAGGGTTTAATCTTTTCTAGGTTTTAACCTAACCCTAGTTTAGGTTTTCCAAGCCTTAGCTTAGGTTTTTACCCTTTAAATTTAAGGTTTAGATTTTAATAATTGTAACATACTATAATTATTATTTATCATTAACTAAATAATTCTTTTTATTTAAAGTCAACATATTATATTCATCTACTAATAACAATTTAGTAAATTAATTTTCCTCATTCTTATTTAATTTATACCCGTTTGGCTTAATATATTAAGCCATTATATAAATATATTACATTCATATGTAAAATATTGTAAAAATAATGAGTTTAATTAACTCCCTCATTTTTATTAATAAAAATACCTACCTTAATTCACTATTTTATTTAAGTGAATTAATTATCTTATTTATGAAATTTAATTCATAATTAATCCATTGTCGTTCAAGGCTTATTATTCAAATTATATTATTTCATAATATAATTTCAATTTTAAGCTCAATTAATTAATATTAATAAACTCTCTTTGTTTTCACAATTCATTTCATAATAAATTCAATTCTTCTAACTATTAAATTTCATTTTCAAATGTATATATTTTCATATTTAAAAATATATATACATATTTAATCATCCGCATAAATCACATACTTAAATCTTTATTATTCACATAACACATAAATTAGGTTAATGATTTTTAACCTCTTAGCCGTGTACGATCGTAGTTTCGAGTTGTATTAGGTCTTTGAGATAGCTCAAGGTATGCTTGAACAATCGTTCTATAGGTTTTTAAATTGACAACCTTTATCAAATCTTGTCAGATCATTTTAAAAATATTTGGGATATTACATTCAACCCAACTTATAAGAATTTTGTCCTCGAAATTAACTTTACAATTCATTTTAGTCATTTAATATCATATTTATAAGTTCTATAAATATTCAGGATATTACATTATCTCCTCCTTATAAGAATTTCGTCCTCGAAATTATTTTCAACTTACTCTTATGAATTTTCTTAATTCATCTTTCTTACATTAAATTCATAATACTTAGATTAGGTCAACAATGTTCATTCATCTCTACACATTTTCTTTCATAACTCTAGGTTTTAAACCCTTTACCAAACTAGACTTTCAATCATATTCTTCCTTTATTTAGGATTTTTCTAACTTATACAGCGGTCAATCAAGACCTTAACCTTTTTCAAAGACTATGGATGTCATATGACCCACAATTGTTTAACAATCACTAGGATTAACAAACACTATTCTTGTGTAGAAATCAAATAAGATTGAGAACACTCTGCTTTGTGTAACAATCAATTCAGATTAAGAACACCTATGACAGTACTTCAGGTGATCAGTCTGTTGTACATAATTATCGTTTTCAAGACGCGGTTTGTTGTATCTACCAGATTCATATGTCCGTTTACTAATAACCAAATATGTCTAGTCGAAACAATTGGCATTGACTAATATTTAAAGCATTAAAACTTTTATATAAAAAATTAATTTTATGATTATATACCGCACCTTCAAAATGTGCGTTGATAACTCATCATGTATCATCTCCATACCAGGTTCCATGGTGCGTTGATAAAAATTCATTTTTATTTTTCACATTAAAGTTGTCTAGCCAACACAATTAGCATAGACCTATGAATAACATAGCTAAAATTAATTTTATGATTTTATCACATCCACACCAAGTTCACTAGTGCGTTTATGATAAATTCATTTTATCTTTTCAAAATAACTCTGTCTAGCTTAAAAATTTAGCATAGACATAGCTCAAAAATTTTATAGTTCAATAATTAAACAATTCTTTTCAAAGGCACACAAGTGCGAATATAGGTATGAAGATCTAGCATAGCTAGAAGATTTTGGAATACCCTTAATTCTCTATCATTTCCATTATCTTCTAACCATAACACAAGTTTTGCAAATATATAGTAATATAGTAAACTGGTTGGTTGTTTTAACCACAAGAACAAATATATCAGTTTCCCTTCTTATTAACACGAGATTGAAAATGTCTCAGTTCATATTAGTCTGTTCCAATATTCTTACCAAAATGACATTTTTGTAGTCGCATCTCATAGTCGGTCCGATTAACATATCATAGCCCCCGTCCATACAAGGGTTCGTTCACTCAGTAACTAACATACAAATATCTTTTAAAACTATTAGTTTTGACGTAACAACTAATAACAAATCAATATACATATGAGTGAAGAATTAACTTCTCATAATATATATAAAGAAGAGTTTGACACAAGATTTCAATTTACTTATCAATATAGTGAACTGAGTGTTTCCTCCACCCAAGAACTAATGAATCAGTTCCCCGTCTCATCCACACTATCCTCAAATGATTTCATTCAGTGTGTAACCCGCTTTGAGAACACTGACCATGAATCATTCATACCAACAGTGTAATTAGATCAGTTCTCTGAAGCATATTAAACTCTTTCCCATACAAGAGAGTCGTTCTATTCAGTTTTACTAACTTGAGTTTTCAATTGAAATCCCTAATCGTTCTCTAACTATCTTATGATTTTTCTTAATTCATTCCTTTATCATTTACATTTCTATGAGTTTACTCATCTCATTTCTTAGGTATAATTACACATAATACCAAACACACCATTTAATTTTTTATGAAACAGTTTCACACAAAAATTAATAAGATTATTTTATCTTATTGCTTGCTTTGAGAACTCTTTATGAGTCTATTTATCTTCAGATATTCTCGTAAAGAGTTTATCTTTATTCAGTATATTTCTTTCATATAATAATTTTTATGTATTAAGATTTAATAAGATTTATGCATATCTTTTAATTATCTACGGACTCTTTATAAGTCCATTTACTCAAAATTCATCAGATTATATCCTAAGGTACTTGTTACCTTAGAGCTATAATTCACTGCTCTGATTCCAACTGTAACATCCCCAAAAATCCCCGCACTCGCTACGGCAGACCTTGTGCGTTAAACTCTATTCATCTACCGACTTAAGCAATGATCTTGTAATCATATTGGTTGCATTAGTCTTATTTTAGACTATACATTAAAAAAAAAAATATCTTCCATCGTCCCTGGATCTTAACTTAATCTCGGTTTCATTAGTTATACAAGTATCAACTTGTATTACATCTGTATAAATGGATAACGCCATATATAACGGTCCAATTTTAAACCTTAAGATTTAAATATTTTATAACTTTACATATTCCAAGATTCACGGCATTAAATCATTAGGACGACTCTTGGGAACTGAGAATCTCTCGGTGAATGTTTGTATCTTCACCCGTGATAAATGTTTGCATCTTTATCCTTGACAAATGGTTGTATCTTTGTCCAGTGCAAAATTCTCTTTCCGTACAGAACATTACCCAACTAGTTAAAACCTTCACTCGAAACATATTTGGTTATAGTGATATCTCTTAATATCAATAATCCTACTTATCTGACATTCAAAATAGTAATAACGAGTTATACCTGGGTTCGAGGAACCTTAACGATGGATTTGACCAGTCAACATCGCTTAGTCCTGTCTCGGATGTACAACACTTACAAGTTATTTACCGATCCTCATCCAGATAAATAGATCATTATCAATACTGTTTTAAGTTTTAACAATTCTAAGTTATATCAAAATAAAGACATAACAACATTCTGATGATAATAATTTACATCATTCATTTAATATTTGGTTACATATTTGCTTTGTTCGTATTACAACAATCATTATGACTTTATACCATTACAAGTAATAAAGCATGAAAACATAATCTACGCTTCATCTTTATATTCATGATCCTCTTAACATTCTTCATTAACTGCAAATAAAGTTTTATTCGCTAGAATGAACACGACGGCTCAGCAAGTCCACCATATACCATATACACAGTTTATGCTTTCATAAATACCTTAACATGCTTTTAACATATCATAAATATCAATTTAATATCACACATAATTTTCATGTTGATAGCTCATATCACGTTGTCATATAAAGCTTACAATTTATTTTTATAACTTCTAAACATATCATAAAACAGTTAAAAGACTTGCATTTACGGTGTAAGATTTAGTTCACATTGATTGGAACTTGATTTGTACTCCAAATATGTTTAACATATTAATAACAGTCATTAGTATATATAAGAATATGTATTTAATCTAATTAATAATGTACGTTTGAGATTTAATGTTAATTCGTAATTTTAATCGTAATTTTAATCGTTTGATTTATTTATCATTAACTAAATAATTCTTTTTATTTAAAGTCAATATATTCATCTACTAATAACAATTTAGTAAATTAATTTCCCTCATTCTTATTTAATTTATACCCGTTTACCATAATATATTAAGTCATTATATAAATATATTACATTCATATGTAATATATTGTAAAAATAATAAATTTAATTAACTCCCTCATTTTTATTAATAAAAATACTTACCTTAATTCACTAATTCTATATTCTACTACATAATTATGTTTTAGCAGTTCCTCTATTTAATTTTTTTTATAGGGGTGTCTTATTTCTTAATTAAATATGTTTCTTTTGGCTCAATTATTTTTTGTTCAGTTCTTAATGCACAAACGTCAAGATGCCCTATACGAGGCTGTGCAGAAATTAAAAGAAGGTTTGCGACTATATATATATATATTAAAGCCGGAGACGGGATAACGATTATCTTGCTAGCTAAGTTAATATAAACCTACAGGTAAAGATACAAGAGATTCACCAAAAGAAACAAGAGGAGAAACTCTCAACTCTAATTCTTAGAAAAAGTTTTTTAAAAAAATATTCAACCACCTTCTATACTCACAAGCCGGGTATATATAACGGAATAAAAACTTGGGCACAAAGAAAAAATACAGAAAAGGAAAATACTAAAAAAGGTAGTTAACAGATTCTGCCAAATCTTTCTCTCTCTTGCCACGTAGCTGGTCCCCAATATCTGTCACTATCTTTCCTTAAACCTTAGTAACCAACTCTCGTGCACTTACCATGTGACACCTAATATTTAATAGCTAGATTATAGCCCAGAAATAAAATAAAAGGAAATAAATAAGTAAATAACTGTCAAAAATTAAGAACTGAAGTCGTCCTCGAAGAGCATTCCCGAAGATAATTCCCTACCCTGACCTCAAGGTTAAGAAGTCAACCCCAACTTACTTGCCCGAGGGCATCGGCGCCTTTTTACTTTGTCCCGATCCGCTTTCTCCAGGTACTGTAGAACCATTAATGTGCTAGCTGACAGATCGGCATGATCAAGCTCATATCTCCTGCATCAGTCACCCCGGGTTGAAAAAAACTCGTCCTCGAGTTGTCATCAGCGTCTTCGGGTTCGTCAAAGTAGGGGCTTAAATTTTTGACATTGAAGACATCCGAGGTCCGTAAATGAGCCGGGATGCGCAGACGGTAGGCATTATCATTGATTTTTTGTAGGATCTCACACGGTCCAATCTTTCGATCCTTAAGCTTATTGTACTCCCCAACAGGAAATCGTTCTCGGGTCAGAACAACCCAAACAAAATCACCGACTTCAAAAAGTATCTTATGTCGGCTTTGGTCACCCTTATCCTTGTAATTGGCATTATGCTTGATTATAGATAGAGGGACTTGATCATGAATAGTCTGTAGGTGTTCGGTCATCTCATCTGCCTTCGGATGCACTCGTCCGATCCTGGGAATAGGTAACAAATCCAGAACTCCTGATGGATTTTGACCATAAACAATCTCAAAAGGACTCATCCCTGTAGTTCTGTTCTTAGATCTGTTGTAAGCAAACTCGGCTTGAGCTAAAGCAAGATCCCATTGCTTCAGCTTTGTCCTAACCAGACATCTCAAAAGATTTCCCAGACTTCGGTTCACTACCTCGGTCTGACCATCGATCTGAGGATGATAAGCACTACTGAAGTTCAACTTGGTTCCGAATTTTCCCCACAAACTTCTCCAGAAGTTACTGACAAACTTGGTATCCCGATCAGAGGTGATTGACTTTGGAATTCCATATAGTCGTACGATCTCTCTAAAATAAAGATTGGCAATTCGGTCGGCATCCATTGTCTTTCGACACGCAATAAAGTGTGCCATCTTCGAGAATCGATCTACTACCACGAAGATAGAATCAACTGACCGCTGAGTTCGAGGTAGACCCAACATAAAATCCATACTCACATCTATCCATTGAGCTTCTGGTACGGGTAAGGGAGTATATAGACCTGCGTTAGTGAGCACCCCCTTTAACCTCTGACAGACATAACATCTTTCAATATGTCGAACCACATCACCTGACAGCTTCGGCCAATGGTAGTTAGCCGAGACTAGGGCTAGTGTCTTATCTCTCCCGAAGTGGCCCTCATTGTGAAGTTCACTAATGATCTGTTGTCTGAGCGAGCAATCTAGCACACAAAACTGAAACCCCTGAAACAGATAACTGTTGTGCAAGACGAAGTCACATCGTTGACCTTCAGTCACTTCCCGAACTATCTTTCCGAAGGAAGGATCTTCTGTATACATATCAGGGAAGACTTCAAACCCAGTGATTGTGTTGCTCATGGCAGTAAGAAATACTGTGCGTCGACTAAGAGCATCTGCAACACGGTTTAGACTTCTTGCTTGATGTCGAAGTGTAAAGGTGAACTCCTGCAAGTATGTCACCCATTTGGCATGCCTTCGGCTCAGCTTATGTTGACCGTTGATATACTTCAAAGCTTCATGGTCGGTAAAGAGAATAAACTCCCTCTGTATTAGGTAATGACGCCAATGTTTCAAAGACTAAACTATGGCGTAGAACTCCAGATCATATGTAGAATAATTCTTCTTCGATCTTGACAACTTTTCACTAAAGAATGCAACTGGCCGACCCGCCTGACTCAACACTCCACCGATGTCGATTCCTGATGCATCACAGTTCACTTCGAATACTTTATCAAAATCAGGGAGTGCTAACACTAGTGCTTCGGTCATCTTCTCCTTCACTAGCTGAAAACTGGTTTCGGCTTCCTCCAACCATTGAAATTCCCTACCTTTAACGCACTCCGTGATTGGTGCAATCAAGGTGCTGAAGTCTCTGATGAACCGCCGATAAAAGGAAGCTAGACCATGGAAGCTTCTGACATCATGTATGCTCTTTGGCGTTGGTCATTCCCGAATGTCATCTACTTTCGATTAATCAGCATGCACGCCTTGAGTCGATACAACAAAGATGAGGAAAGTTACTGATGTAGTGAAGTGCGAACTCTTTTTCTGGTTGATGAACAGACGCTCATTTCTCAAAACTTTAAAGACTGCTCGAAGGTGTTCGTGGTGGGCTTCTCGACTCGAACTATAGATTAGAATGTCATCAAAATACACAACTACAAATTTCCCCATGAAAGATCGTAGTACTTGATGCATGAATCTCATAAAGGTACTGGGAGCATTAGAAAGACCGAAGGGAGTGACCATCCATTTATACAGACCATGTTGAATCTTAAATGTCGTCTTCCATTCATCACCTGGTCTGACCCTTATCTGATGGTAGCCACTCTTGAGGTCGATCTTGGAGAAAACCATGGCTCCTGACAATTGATCCAACATGTCGTCTAAATGTGGGATCGGAAGCCAGCACTTCACGGTAATCTTGTTGATGGCTCGGCTGTCTATACACATCTTCCACGAACCATCCTTCTTCGGTACCAACAAAGCTGGCACTGCACATGGGCTTATACTTTCACGAATGTAGCCTCTTTCCAGCAACTCGACCACCTGCCTTTGCAGTTCTTCGGACTCTTTGGGGCTGAGCCTGTAAGCTGGTCTGTTCGGCAGACTCGATCCTGGGATAAGATCGATCTGATGCTGGATGTCTCTCATCGGCGGTAACCCCGATGGAAGCTCTTCTGGCATAAGGTCAGCATATTCGATTAACAACTCCTGAACGTCGACTGGCACTTTGGTGCTGCTATTTGCTGAACTGTTTTCATAAGGAAACAAAGCGTACACTACTCCTTGTCCGACCTCATGTAAGAACTTTTTCATGGATAACAAGTTGGGATAATTACTTGACCGACCCGAACTCCCTTCTTCCCGACGAAGGGCTAACACAATCTTCTTTCCTTTGATGCTAAGGGAGTAAGTGTTTTTCCGACCATCATGAATGACACTTTGGTCGTATTGCCACGGTCGGCCTAACAGTATATGACATGCATCCGTGGATACCATATCACACCAAGCATTGTCAAAGTACTTTTTGCCAATTGAAAATGAGACTAAGCACTTCTTATCTACAGTTACCTCATTCCCCTTGTTAAGCCATGAAAGCTTGTATGGCTTAGGGTGCTGATCCGTCTTCAGACTTAATTTATGAACAGCCTCTTCAGACACCACATTTTCGCAGCTTCCACTGTCAATGATCATCTTACAGACCTTGTCGGCTATCATGCAAGTAGTGTGGAAGATATTGGTCCTCAACCAATCGTCATCGGGATCACCTTTAGGGGTTAGTAAACTCTTCCTGATGACTAGGGTCTCTCGACCATCACCGTACAACACATCCTCATCTTCATAGTCATCATAGATAGGCTCGCCGAACTCCTCGGCTTCCTCTACCTCTTCCTCGATTAGGAGATTTTTTCCTTTCTGGTTAGCAGGTTGCCTGCACTCAGTTGTACGATGTCCTGTTTCTCCACATCTGAAGCACTTAATGGCAGATCCGACATTACCATGTGGTTGGGTTGATGCCGAACGTGTTTGCTAAGGTGGTGGGATCGGTCTACTACTGGGGATGCCTCTGGGTATCGTCCTTCTGTTCTGCTGCTGCGCGACCTCATGTGCTCGTTGGTAGGCTTCGGACACAGTCCATATTGAATGGAGACTAAGCGCATCCTGCAGAGATTGCTTCAAACCACCTAAATACCTTGCCGCCAACTGTTCCTCTGTTTCGGTAAGATCATTACGAGCGATTAACTAGTGGAACTCCTCAGTGTACTCGTCAATTGACCTGACTCCTTGCCTTAATAGGTGTAAGCGCTTGTATAGGGACTGAGTATAGCCGAAGGGAAGAAAGTGAGACTGCATCTTCTTCTTCATCTTCTCCCACTCAGTTATCTTGGATCTTCCCTGTCTTGCTCTCGATTTCTTCAACTGTTCCCACCAAGCAGATGCTCTGCCCTTCAATTTTATTACAACTAGTTTCACTTTCATAGCATCTGGGACCTCCTTATATTCGAAAATTCTTTCTACTTCATTCATCCAGTCGATGAACCCTTCCACTTGAAGCGTACCAGAGAACTCTGGCAGCTCCACTTTGAAACCCAGATCCCGACGATAATCGTCTTGACCTCTTCGTTCCCAGAACTGGTTCCGATTTTGATAAGGATTATCAAAACTGGAATTAGATTCGGTATCAACTACCTCAAACAGAGGGTGTTGGACTTCCTCATCCGAAAACTGCCCATGACGACCCTGATAGTGGCGATTAAGGTGCGGAGCCTCCTCAGTCAGAACCCACTCTCGACGACCTTGATCTCACGTCGTTAGACGATGGGTTAACTCTGCAACTTGTCTCTGTAAATCCTCAATCATCACTTCCTGAACATTGTGATCACGGTGGGGAACTTCCTCAGTCGGAACCTGTCCACGTCGGCCACGACTACCAGCCATTGAAACCGGTGAGTAATAACTTCTAGGTGAACGATGAGCTTTGATACCAACTGAAACCGGAGGCGGGATAGCGATTATCCTGCTAGCTAAGTTAATATAAACCTACAGGTAAAGATACAAGAGATTCACCAAAAGAAATAAGAGGAGAAACTCTCAACTCTAATTCTTAGAAAAAGTTTTTTTAAAAAATATGCAACCACCTTCTATACCCACAAGCCGGATATATATATAACGGAATAAAAACTTGGGCACAAAGAAAGAAATACAGAAAATGAAATATTAAAAAGGAAAATACTAAAAAAGGTAGCTAACAGATTCTGCCAAATCTTTCTCTCTCTTGCCACGTAACTGGTCCCCAATATATGTCACTATCTTTACTTAAACCTTAGTAACCAAAAGAAACAAGAGGAGAAACTCTCAACTCTAATTCTTAGAAAAAGTTTTTTTTAAAAATATGCAACCACCTTCTATACCCACAAGCCGGATATATATAACGGAACAAAAACTTGGGCACAAAGAAAGAAATACAGAAAATGAAATATTAAAAAGGAAAATACTAAAAAAGGTAGCTAACAGATTCTGCCAAATCTTTCTCTCTCTTGCCACGTAACTGATCCCCAATATCTGTCACTATATTTACTTAAACCTTGGTAACCAACTCTCGTGCACTTACCATGTGACACCTAATATTTAATAGCTAGATTATATGCCCAGAAATAAAATAAAAGGAAATAAATAAATAAAAAACTGTCAAAAATAAAGAACTGAAGTCGTCCTCGAAGAGCATTCCCGAAGATAATTCCCGACCCTGACCTCAAGGTTAAGAAGTCGACCCCAACTTACTTGCCCGAGGGCATCGGCACCTTTTTACTTTGTCCCGATCCGCTTTCTCCAGGTACTGTAGAGCCATTAATGTGTTAGCTGACAGATCGACATGATCAAACTCAAATGCTCCTGCATCATATATTGTTTTTATTTGCTTCCTCTCTCCATACATGATGTACTTCATTTTCTATTTTTCTTCTGTTGCTTTTTTTTTTATTATTTAATTTATAACAGAGTTGATGCTTTTGGGATTTATTTCCCTACTTCTAACGGTGTCTCAAGGACCAATAAGCAACATGTGCATCTCTGTTCACCTTGCATCTATCATGCTTCCATGCAAGTTGTCTTCTCATGGTTCATCTGCTGCTTCTTCTGAACATTTTTATTCTCATCAAACCATAAACAATGGCCGCCGGCTTTTGTCTGAATCAAATGAATCAGAATATTGCGCACGTAAGGTATATATATATATATGTATATATATATCCTTTAATTGACACCTTCATTACCAAGTTTTTCCTTTCTTCTCCTCCTATTGCTTTTTTGTTAAAATTTGTTACCTTATGTACGTAGAAACATTCAAATTTTCCTTTAATATTGATTTACTGGGGGGGGGGGGGGGGGGGGGCGGGGAGCAAAACACAGGGCAATAAATGTTTCTTGATAATCCCGTTATAATATCTTAAGTTATCATAATGTGCACGGGCGGAACCAGCAAGAGGCAGGGGAGACAAGTGATCTCCCATGAAAAAAAAACCGTTAGGTGACTCATCAACAATTAAATACTTTTAATATCCTCTTCTAAATTGAAATTGTTTCACGAGTCTATTTGATTTTTTTCAAAATTTAGGATTAAGGTTAAATATCATTAAATTGTTCTCTAATTTTTTAAAATTATCTATGAGTAGTTAATTATTTAATTTTAATTCTTATATGTTTTAATTCATTCATTCTAATAGGTAAATCCGTACACTCTTTAATTTTACAGTATATATTAAAATTTTCGGTACGTGTGTCATTTGATATTGTATTTATATCAATAAAGAGATGAATTGTGAGCATATAATTTTGTTTTAGGACTATGCTAATGGGTAATTTATTTGTTTATATCATTAAATTTATTATTACTTTTTCTATTATGTTGTGAATTTGTATTTGATATTTTGATTTAAAATGATTGATATATGAATAAATATTTTTCAAGATCAAGTGCTAGTAAACGTCATTGATCCGAATTTAATTTTCATAAATCTACTCAAGAGTCAATTAATTATATCTCAATCTAAGAAATAAAATACTGAAAAATGATTTAGTAGCGAGTTTTATATGTTTTTAATTACAATTTATATTTGATTAATTTTATTAGTTTTATTATTTTTTATTTAATTATAAGAGTGTCCAATCTTACCAAAAATCCTGCATCCGCGCTTGACAATGTGTCTTAGCTTTTTATTTACTTAACATATTTTTTTTTCTCTTTTATAATATAAAATGAGATAAAGTTATTATTAACGCTCAAATATGTCTGCACATTTAATTACCAGTTTGAACTTGACCTGCACAAAAGAAATCACCAAAAAGTACTTGACGGCGTGAGCCGCTTGGAATACTTTCAGTGTGAGAGTAAAAACAGGTGTTAAGTAGATTAACAATGGATGTTACAACTATTTAATAGGCTAGAATGTTGTGTACCACTATTAGATCCTATTGAAAAAAGTTATTACCATACAGACGGCGTTAGGTATCAAGCTAGGCGGCAGACTCAGTCCTATTAGACTTGGGAGTTCAACAGCGGCGGATCTATTAAGGGGCAGTGGGGTCAATTGACCCCACTGAGTTTTTAAATTGCTACAATATTAAGTTACTGCAGTACTTGATTTGAAAAATTATTTTCATATTTTAATTTTTATTTCTTATTTCATCTATGATACTTTTTCGCCATCACTTTCTTGCATATTTAAAGTTAGTAGTTGCATATTTATTTAATAATTTAATCTTTACATATTACTATATTAGTAGCCGATAGTTTAATAATTTTTTCCGTTTTATTTAATACTCATAAAAATAGTCTTGTTTTATTTTATGTAGTTAATAGTAGTAGTAATTTTATTTGTTTTTATTTTAATTTGCATGACTAACTAAATTTTTATACCTTGGATGATGATACTAAGTATTTCATACTAATTAAATTTTTTTCATTTCGATATTAGTGCCTAATTGTTTTTTCTTTCATATTTACCTCCGTGTAAAATTTATATGTGATTCTTATATTAATTAAGAGATTTTGATAAATTATAGTTGATTTGTAAATTTTTCATAATCTATAATTGTCCGTATTAATTATAGAAATCATTATTTTTTTAAAAGGGGAGGGAGAATAAAGTTAGGAATTAATTCAAAAAATAAGAAATATTTATTATGTTAGTATTTAGTGTATTCGAATTCCTAAGTAGTTTTTCTCATTAATAATTTTTGTTATTATTTATTAGTTTGCATATTTTAGTTAGTTAATCATCTACGCTCTATCTATTTCTAATTTGTTTGAAATATAAATTAAGGATATATTTAAAAATTGATCTTGTTTTTTGCTAAGTCACTTACAGCTACTCATTTTTATCATATCAAGTTTTTTGGCGCCGTTAACGGGAATTAGAATTATTTTTTTCATTCCTTAATTTTTATTTATTCAAATTAGTTTTTAACTCTAATATTTTTTTTTTACTTTTCAAGATAATCAAAGCGGATCAAATGTGTCAAAAGATAAAGATTTTATTTTTGTGCTTTTTTGATACTTCGTATCTCTATTTTAAAAAAATAGTAGTGTAGTTTTATTTTTATTTATTTTTAATTTTTTTTATTGCTACTTAGAAAAATAATTGTCAGATTTATAAAATTATTAGATAAGATCTCTTAATATCTTGTTATATATAATTATTGATTATCATTCGCGTACAATCTACATGGATGATAAATTTAAAAAATTACTTGATTGACTTTAGAATTAATTAAATTAAATTAAAAATGAGGCTATCATATAATAATTTTAATGAATGAAATCTTAAAAAATATTATTATAAACAATATTTGATAATTATTTAATTTTGTATTTTATTTTATTAATTTTTTATTCTGAATTTTTTTTTTAAAAAAAATTTGACCCCACTGAACTTTGGGGCTAGATCCGCCCCTGGAGTTCAATATGGGTGTACAAGGTTGACTGAGCTATTTGGGGTTAGCAGATCACTCGCTAATAAATACACAGTCCAACAGTTATAAACATATAAGTTAAATCTAATTATGCTCATTTATACATCAGCTAAATCTAACATTTTTATTTCCACAATCAAATCTCCACAGGGAAAGGTTCCACTGTTTTCAAGAGAAGCTCTACATCAGCTGCACATATTCATTTTTGTATTGGCAGTTGTTCATGTGATCTTTTGTGTCACTACTATGGTTCTTGGAGGGTTGAAAGTAAAGTTTCTATTTCTTTTACCTTAATTTCATTTTCACTTTCATGGTTCTTGTCTTTCAATTAGGAATAAGATATCGACCTCATCAGTAAATTGTATAGACTTTATTTTAATTTAATGTATTTTTACTCTCTCTTTTTTTGTTAGTATATGTTTGGTACTCCTTCGGTCAGATAAAAAAAAGATTTTGACTTATTAAATTTTTTTATAAGCATTTTATAGTTTAAGTAGGGCATACTAACTTGTAATAACAAATTTTAGTCATCAAATTTTATAGTAAATAAAAATTCAACTATTTTAAATATTGTACGCAAATCTTAATATACATATATAACTGAACAAAGTCAAATAAGAATTGCATTTACGGATAAAATATATATATATATATATATATATATATATATATAGACGCACACTAAAGAAGAGGAGGAGGTTTTAAAGATGGCTAGCTTGTTTTGTTATATATTATGACAAATCTACATGTGGCTGTAGCTCGTGAGGTGGATCAACAGCATCATGGTCGTCAATTTTACACAGAACGTATTGGGTATTGGAGAAATTATCGTCCTATCGGTTGGATGGTGAGTTTTCATACCAAGAGGATATATATAACCAATTAATACTCTCTTCTTTCATTTTAAGACGTATAATTCTTTCATGTTTATTTCTTAAATAATAAATTTTAAGTTTAATAATAATGGCACAATAACAAAAATTATGATAACAGACTTAAAAATATTTTGTCAAGAATTTTTTTTTGTGAAGTAAAAATATATTAACACAAGTAAAAATCTTTTTATGGGACTGGTGGAGTATCTTTATTTCCATATTCATGCCATCTACTCTTTCAAATTAAATGGATCTATATATATATATATATATATATATATATAGATAGATAGATAGATAGATAGATAGATAATATCTTTAATTTAAATTATAAGACTATAGTTGTTTATGTTATTGTCTTAGATGAAAAGTATTGGCATTTGACAATGTCAGAGTAATATTTATGTTGTCAGAATAAATATATATTTAACAATATTTTTATATTTATTTTAACACTCTTTGAACTTTCTAACATTATCAATGGTCGAGTACTATATGTTAGGTATGTAGTTAAGTCCCTATATGAACCAATGAGAATGGATTGTTTTAACCTTGTGACTATTTGGCTGAGTCAATTTAGAATTTCATGTTCATTAATTTATTTATTTTCATATCACAAATAATTTTGTAATGCTTGTTTGCAGACATCATTTTTCAAACAGTTTTATGGCTTAGTTACCAAGTCAGATTACATTGCACTGCGATTAGGATTTATAAAGGTTATAGTTTCAATCATCAATTATTGTTAACAAGTAATCGTCTCTTTTGAACTTAACAAATAATAAAATTGAGAGTGGTGTAAAACAAATGTAAAGTTTCAAGTTTATCCTTTAATTTGAGCCCTAACCCTACTTTCTCCATTACAAAAGGAAGTGTTAAAATGTTAAAATATTAATATGTCAATATAAGTAAAAATCGATTTATATTTCAGACAATTTAAATTGAGTAATCCATATGAACAGTTTTATAGAAATAAGTTACATTTGTACTAAGAGTTGCAATTATATAATAGTTAAATGAAAAAATTCATGCGAAATGCAACCCTTTTCTATGTATATATCGCAACTCATTTTTATAAATTGTCTAAATAGACATTCCATTTAGAACAACTTGCAATGAGGAGCCATTTGAATTACAATCCTCTTCTATATCAGCAGAACTCATTTCTATAGATTGGACTGGCAATTTTGAACTGTTTGAAATCAGAATTAAGTGACAACATTTGGTAACATCCATTAACTAGAAAGGGACGACAAAATTGAAACAGAGGGCACAAGTTGTTTACTTTTTCCTTCTGTTTTTAAATTCCCTTCAATTCTAATTAGCAACATATTTTGCTTTTCAATAGGAGCATTGTCCTTCAATGCCTAATTTTGATTTTCATGAGTACATGTAGCGGACACTTGAGCATGACTTCAAGCAAATGGTTGGCGTAAGGTAAATATGAGCCAATAAATTTTTGGGTGTAGAATTATTTTGGGATTTTTATTCACCTTCTTGATTGAGCTTAAGGTTGTTAATTCACATTCTGCAGTTGGTACTTGTGGCTCTTTGTTGTTCTTTTTTTGCTGCTGAATCTTGCAGGTACCTTCTTTTCCATTCTTTTTCTTATTATTGTTGGAGATACATTTTTCTTATTAGTATATTTCAAATTATGAGTAAATAGTTTACGTTTTTTTATTTATTAAATTTATAGAACGACAAAAATACCCTTTGTTTTGGCTGTGGATAATTTTCAGAGTAAAAATGTTATTATTGGTGCAAATATACATTTAACGACAAGTTGTAATTATTATAGCGATACTTAATACTTTAAAGGACATTTATTACTCTGATACTATTATTTTTGTTCTATCAATATCAACCGTCATTGTTTTTTCCTTCCCTCCTAACATCAACCAATCAAATGCATTATTTATTCACTTCATGAACCTTGAAACATAAATCAATGGTTCAAAATTGCAGGATGGCACACATTCTTTTGGCTAGCCATTCTACCTCTAATTGTAAGTTTATAAATTTCTTGTAACTGCCAACTTATTTATGTGTTTAACAAAATGACATAAAATGTTCATTGGAATCATGGCAGCTTCTACTTCTTGTGGGTGCTCACTTGGAACGTGTTATAACTCGCTTAGCAAGAGAGGTTGTAGAGAGAGAACAGGGAACGACGGTACAACAGTGAGGCCTTCCGATGATCATTTTTTGTTTGGCCGCCCTAAAATTATTCTTTACTTAATTCATTTCATTTTATTTCAAAATTCTTTTGAAATGGCCTTCTTTGTTTGGATTTGGGTAAGTAAATCATTTACCTTATTTTATCAGTCAGTTCTACATATGCATCCTTATTACAGACAAATAAATGCAACACTCATAAACTTTACTTATTACTTCCCAGACATCATCGGATTCCAATCATGTATAATGGAAAAGCTTGGTTTTATCATCCCCGGACTTATTGTAGGGTAATTATATCATCCATTATTAATGTCATTACTTCAAACCAGTGTTTTAAAAATCGTTAAGCGGACCTAGGCGACGGAGGGAGTGCCAAGCGCCTAGCGTCGAGACCGCCTTCCTAGCCGGCGCATAGGCGTTTTCTTAAGCGATCTCATTTATTTATTTTTCTATTGTACATACTTGTTATACTATATAAAGTATATAGTAAACGTAAGTTTTTAAAATTTTGCGTGAAATATTACCAGAAAGCAATCTTCTTTTAGGGCTTTACAAATTCATTTTAAGTATTGTAGAATTTCAAAGTAAATATCTGATTCTACCTAAGCAGATACCTAGGCTCACAAGACCACCTAACGCCTAGACGGAGATTAATCGGTTTTAGACACAGTTTTAGAACACTACTCCAAACAATGTAAAAAAACACGAAAGTAGACCACTCCTTGATGCTGCACACTTTCTGCAGGCTTATTGTTCAAGTGCTTTGCAGTTATAGCACTTTACCTTTATATGCTCTTGTGACTCAGGTACGACAAATCAAATCAATTTTACTTCACTACCCCCAAATTCATTTAAAAGCATAAGCAGTGGAGTACTTCTATGGGTACTAACTGTGCACTATCACTTATGCACCAATGTAGAGAAAATAATATGCGAGTAGTTTAATTCAAAAACCTCATTACTAATCTAAATGGTAGAACTCGCGCACTATTTTCGCTATGTTTTAGCGTGGCTCAATTTTGGCATCAGTTACAGTGTTCTCTCGACTTTTTGCTAATTTGATTTAGATGGGCAGCCAGATTTAGATGGGCAGTTAGATGGGCAGCCAGTTTAGGGGGTGTTTGGCGCCAACTTATAAGTTGGTCAACCCAACTTATAAGTTGGTAAGTCATTATTAGTCCTCGGTTGCTACTTTTTTCTTAACTTATAAGTCGAAAAAAAAATAAAAAAAAAAATAGTTTTTTGGAACTTAAAAAAAATGACTTATAAGTCATTTTTTTTAAGTTGGTCAACTCTAATGAAATGACAAAACTGTCCCTCCTTATTTTTTTAACATTCTTTTTACTAAAAGATATTTTAGTAATCTTTACATTTTACTTAACTTATAAGTCATTATTAGCCGAACACCTCCACAACTATTACTTATAATTTCCAACTTATAAGTCCAAATGATGCCGAATACTTTTATTTATAAATCTAATAAAATTTTAACTTTAAGTCAAAAAAAAAAAAAGTCATTCCCAAACGACCCCTTAAACGAGGCATATTTGTTGAGAATGTACATAGACTTCTCGATGAGTGGCAGAGTGGGCATTATTCAAGGGGAAGGTTGAAGAGTAGACCGTCCAGTGCAGATAGTGTTATGTTCCAAGAATTAACAGTTTATCTAGGAACTGTGTCATCAGCAATAGAGATTTTTTCTCCCTCCCAAAATCGTCAGATGTCTTCTCCATAGAGGATTTGTTCACTACTTTGTTATCTGTTTGATTCTTTGCTTTCTCATGAGCAAATTATAACTTCTTACATTGTGATGAAGAACATTTAGTTTACCAAATTTGTTGGACAACGGATTAACGATGAAAAAGTCAGTGTGTGTGTGTGTGTGTGTGTGTGTGTGTGTGTGTGTGTGTGTGTGTGAGAGAGAGAGAGAGAGAGAGAGAGAGAGGACAGGGCAAGAAACAAAATCCCAAAAGACACTTATCACTTTAACTCATTTCAAACTTTGGTATTACAAATGCTGTTCTCCCTTTTTTTCTTTTTATCTAGTTACAATCAAGGGACTTAAAAACATTCCCTCATGAGATCCAATTATCTATACCCTAACAATCTATGTCAAATTCAGGCTATGCCAGTGATGACGGAAACCCAATAAGCTTGGGCCTTTCAAGTGGAAGCTTTACCATTTCGGCAGTGCCATGATCAGCCACAGAGCCTTCTTCTCGACTTCTCTCAGCACTCTCAAGTCCATTTAGAGCTCTTTTTGCATAAATGGTGAATACAACTGTGGTGATGATAGCAATTATCAATGAAATAACGTTGTATATGATTTCCACTAGAGTCAGGTGATGGTTCCCATACTGAACGTCAGCCAATGTCCTTATCAACCGTCCGCTGTGCAAAAGCACATAAAAATGGAAGCAAATAAGAACAAAAGTATACTACGTAAGCACAATTACTTTATGAAGTTTCTAGTTTTAATTACCAAATAGAATGCACACACCCATATATAACAGCAAGTTATCCCATAAAATAAAATGTAGAGGTCTCAAATACATACATAATTCAATCAAACTGAGAAGTGAACTGCATTGGCGAGGAAGAGTTTCTCATAAGAAACAACTGGAAAAGAGAAACGCGTCAAAAGGAGGAGAAAAGAAGAGAACTAAAAGTGAACAAAGAATTAAAAGAAGATTTTCAAAAAGGCGTTTAACAATTTATTTAATATTATATAAGGGATGGATTTATTACACTTTCCCCTATAATCTCTTTCTCTTATTAGAACCAGAGAAGCATCAATTTTATCAGGGAAAAACAATAGAGTGAACTGACCTGTAGATGTAAATGAAAGCTTCGGGAACCATTCCTGCGACTGATCCCCATAAATAGGGCCAAAATCGCATACTTGTCACTACTATTGCATAGTTGAAAATTGTGTACGGAAATGGTGAAACCCTGAATAGCGCAACCACCTGAAATTGATGTAACCAGCTCCCTTCCCCAGCTAGTCTTATCATAGCAGCTTTCTGTGGCCATCTTTTTAACCATTGCTGCACATAATAAGCACCAGATACTAAAAATAAGGGGGAAGAAATAAGAGAGAATGAATAAGAAGTGAATGTACATATCACCAATTTCACTAGGGCCTTACATGAATTCGTTCTCGAAACAGTAAACCAATCATGTACGGCAGAATCATCCCAATAGTTGTACCGACCATGATTATGACAAAGCCAAGACAATAACCAAAAATCATCCCAGCCAGCCACATGGAAGGACCAGAAGGGATTAAGAACACAGGAAAAAGTGCCAGAGAGGCAACAAGTACAACTGCAAGAACTGGACGACCAAAAGCAGTGGCTTCCCATTGCAAGATTGGAACAAGAACCTACAAGAAAATTGATGAAGCAAAGGTGGTGTAGTGAGTGGCACATTGGTAAAGCTACATTAGTACTGCTATATATAGCACATTTAGAAAAGTAATTAGAATACACTTCTATCCCAAATTAGTTGTCCCATTTTTTAAGTAATTAGAATACTATGTCTGTCCTAAATTAGTTGTCCCATTTTTTAATATGTACAGCAAGCGTTTTAAGACGGTCATTATAAGAAAAGTATATACCAAGTTGCCTAATTGCAAAGACGTATTAGTTTCTAAACTTCATAGTCAGTAATTTAAATGCCGGAATGCTTTTAGCACTTTGTTCTTCTACCTGTGCTTATGCTTGTGTACATGATTTTGAGCCCCCTTGATTGGCACTATAGTGAATAGGCAAGTACTTGTTAACAAGAAAAAGGTGACGAAATGTGGTGTATGGATGAAGCCTAAATCTCAAACATAAATACCTAATCACATCTATAGGAACTTGGTGCAAAATAAAATAGTATAACAAATGCAAAAGTAAGGCGTGAGTTAAGTATAAGTACTTACCCTCTCGAAAAGAAATGACACTCCCCATTTCAAGAAAATAAGTAGAGCTATTATAGTAATAAAGCACAATATTATGGCCTTGATCCACCAGATAAAAGGCCTAACTCTCGGTTCTGGTTGAGGTTGTAAGATATCAGCATCAACTATCCTTGGTTCACTGGATATAACCAGCCTTACGTATTCACTGTCTTCCCTCACTTGACTACCAGCTTGTGCAGTGTGTTTTCCTAATTCCGTAGAGTCTGGCATCTTTTTTGAGACACCTCAAGTCTATCCAATAAAGAGAGAAAGAAGAATTACCATCAAGGGATACAGAATAGTGAAGACTAAACAACCTTCTCATATATATATATATATATATATATATATATATATATACATATACATAGTGAAGCATAAACATTATAAGTTACTAAGTCATCAATCACTCAAATTCAAGAAGACAAGCAAAACACAAGATCAATGGAGAGTTCTAAGTAAGAAGCCAATTTTTTTCATACCAGGAAGTGTATACAGGTTAGAAGCTTATGCAGCAGTTTAAGCTCAACAAAGATGATGTTTCTTCTGAAATCAGGAAATGTCTAAGAACAATTTCATACTTATAACAAGGTTTACATATGATGGTCAATGAGGAATCTCAAACCAGATAATTGCCGGGTAGGGTCCATATTTTGTTCATTTAATATTTATCAAATACAAATAATTTCTGCACCAAAAGCATTACAAAATTGTTTGATGCGGAAAGAAAGAAAAAGTTGAGTATTTGAAGAATTTTTTTCTTAAAGTATTTGTAAATATTAAGCACAGATTTCTAATTACACAAAAACTCCATTCATTTTTCAAACTACCAAGTAAACTGTACTTTGAAAAGAATATACTCTTATAAGTTCAGCAAATCACATGCTAAATTTTTTTCTTTATTTTTATTTTTTTGCAGAATGCACTGGGTGGGTAACCCCAGGCCCCAAAATGAATCTATGGAGTTTTGAACTCATGACCTATACCTAGTAGAGCCACTTATCATGATGCCACTATCATTATAGCAATCCCTTGGGTTTCACACTTACATTTTCTCCAACAACTGAATCACATAATATATGCTTTTTCGTAATTATTATGCATAACATATCAAATTCGTAAATGGGTCCTAAATCTGCATAAGTAGTGCTATTAATGTTTGGGCCGATGCATCTTAGTAAACCTTTTGGCCATTTGATCTTTCTCCTCCGCAAAGACCATTTGTTATTAGCTTAAATATTTTATTTAAGTGGATATTGAAACTAAACACAGACAATTATTATGCATGACATGCATGTTTGCTGGAAAAGGAGATGCAGGACATACAGTTCATCATAAATAGCCTAAAGGTTACATACCGAAAGCAGACTTGACAAGATCGCATAGGAGGAAAAGCCAAAGCCACAGTAACTGCACTAAAATAGTCATGAGTGGAGGAAATCTAGTCACTACTCACATAAGCATCATGTAGGAAAGATGCCTACCTCTCAAGTCTTAAAACCAAGCAGTATGCACAACTTATGCATATTCTACACACTTTAATTACTACAAGCACGATACCCGTGCAATTCCCGGGCAAGTTTGCAATCATTAGTGATCGAACTTTTAATTGTTTAGACTAATTTTGGTTTAAAATGCCCTAAGTTTTGGGAAGGAATGACTCTTCAAAAGAAGAGTTTTTTTTGGACAAGAAAAGTTTGGGAAGGAAAACGTTGGAGGGTGATTTGTATGAACGAAGTTAACTCAGTTGTATTTGTACGTAAATGAATGTAAACCAAACCCAATTTAATTTATTTTTACCTAACTTGACAATACTAACTCCTAATTAATTAAGGGTCAACTCAAATTGGGATATTATATTTTAGTATTACTATTTGACATACTATGAGCCTGTGAGGTAGTTATTTAAACTTGTCACCAACAGGCGAACACTTTGTTCAGTTCATGGCATGATAAATTGAAGCGGTGAAATCTACTGCTCAGATTCAAACTACTGAAGAATGAACAGCCAGAAAAGTTACATGAATTTGTCAACTAAAACAGAGCTCAATATTATATTTGCAGTGTGATTAGAGCTTAAATGCTTTCAGTTTGATTGTCCTAAAAACAAGAACATGCATTTAGAAGGCCCTGAAACATCCAACAGTTCATAGAATATCCAACCCTGAGCCATTTTAAGCATTGATGAGTGTATTGACTTTCACCCAGCTCAAGATTGTGTTTCTTCAATGGTTACGGAGAGTAAGTCCAAAAAAGATTTATTTGAAGGTTGTAGCTAAGATATATTCAAGAACTACCAGAGTCAATTATTTAGCTCTTCCAAAGTCTTATTTCCAATGTCCAGAAAAAAAGAAATAGTTAAAAAAATGAGAGGCCACAAAGGAATCCACTAAAGTATTCACAAACCAGAAAGTCAGTACAATCAAATTTTCGGTTGCACATAACGCAAGAGCTCATCACCTTCCAAACTACTAAAATTTCGTTACTCGACTTCTGGGTATAAAGCATACAATCAATAATATCTACAAACCTTTTCTTGCTTTTCATTTTCCCCCCTTTTGAGAGTCCTCCAAACATGGAATATCAATACTCCAACTTCAAGCTTCTACCCATGTGTGTAATCAAACATATATATATATACACACAAAAAAAAAATAAAGCTAATAAATTGCAAAGGGTATTCATAAATTTGATAAAATCCAACCCTGAATATACTAATTACATAAATAGAGCGCTAGGGTTTTGATTGAGCACTTACAATATGAGTTTCAGTCTCCGGCGTGGGTCGCCTGAGCTCCAGCGAATTCCAACTGCCTTCCTCTCTAGAATTCGAGCCGTTGGAGAATTAGTTAGTGGAGAAATGATTGAAGAAAAGAAAGAGTAGCTGTGACTCATGTTGTTTGTGCTCATAATTATATTTCATCAACCAAACTGTCGCGTGTAAACTGTCTGCCTACCGTACCTAACCTGTTACTTTTCTTACAATACTCCATTGATTAATAACCAATTCCAAAACTAACTGAATTAAATTCTATTTTCTGAGTGTATGAAATTTGATATGTTAGTTTCGGAAAATCTTGCTTCAAATGAAAGTGTTTGTTAGTTGTGGTTATGATTCACCTCTTGATTTTGACATATGTTATTTGTTTTGGAAAAAAGATCATTTGTAGTCATTCTACTGTTATAATATTTTTCATCATTATATATAAGATAAATTTCAGATGATAACATAAGATTTGGTCAAATTTTTACTTGACCTATTATTTAAAAATCTACATTTAAACACTTATATTTTTGAATTGAAATAAAAAAATAACATTTTTCGTTCAAATTACTTGAGCATATCATCCATTCTCTAAAAGTACGTGAACCAAATATAAAACTGTCATATTGCTTCAAATAATGTCCAAAATGCCCTTAGACTCATGCTTTGTTATATAATACCAACTTGTTTCACTTTCTAGACATATTTTATCAAATTATAATCAATAAATTAATAATAATTCAAAATTAAAAATGACTAAAATAATAAGGCTTTTAGTGGATTATTATAAGTTTTTGTTTCTCATATAGCCGAAAATAATGCTCTATATTTAATGATATAAGGTCACATAAATGCTCCGTTCCTTTACTGGTGCAACTATAAGTTCTTAAAGAAGATTCATGATTCTCCAGAACATGGACATTTCATCGGTAAGTGAGATTTTCATCAACTCTGTTGTAAGGATCTTAACTCTCTAAGGTTGTAAAAATTCTATTCAAATCAAAATTCATGTAAACTATTTTGGCCATCATATATTTAAAAGGGCCAAAATTTTATTGCTGCAATTTGATATAGATTTTGATACATTTATATCCTCAGGTACCAAATGTGAAACAAACAACAAAAGGTAAACCAAGTTTGTGCAAGGTAATGAAATCTTCCAAATGAAAACTTTGCATATATATTCTTCATCAAGTATCATATACAACTGCTTCAATTTCCTGTGCCCCATCAATACGTATCTATCAATCAGGTCTTCATACCTCTCATAGAGTGCTGGAACTGTAAGAACAATGAAAAGGCCTGCCTGGAAATTAATTTGGATAGTTATATATACAAGTTATACAAATCAATGCCAAAGCATAATTTGTGAGACCACACAAGAAAATAAAATAACGAGGGATACTCATTTCAACCAATGCAAAAGTTTTTAAAAACTTACTGGTGTAGCACAATGTAAGGAAATCAGTCAAGCACCCAATAACAGAAATTATGAAAAGGTACGCAACAACTTTGATGAACATTCGCACGTCTTAACCCAGTGCAATATCCTGGGATATAGAGAACAACACATTGATGTTAGATCATTACAAAAGATTCAACAGTATATAGTAGAAGCTATATCTCACCACCAAATGGACTTGCACCACCGCAGGACTGGAATATGTTAAATAGTTCATTCATTCCTCCTCCACCACCTATTCCTTCCTTTAGTGCATCTTCACCGTACTAATCATAGATCCCATGCTTCTCAAGGTCGCTTAGAACCTCATAAGCCTGAGCAAGTTCCTTAAACTACAACTGAATCACAATGTAACAACTCAGCAAACTACTTCACCTCAAATTTGGAACAGTTAAGCAAAAATAGCAACTGTCTCTATAAATAAAAATATTACAGAAAACAATGATTTGCAGAGAACACAAGTTGCACAAAGAATGATCCTTCTCATTTTAATCTTCACAATCTATACAGTTTTCACAATAATTTAAGTCCTACCAAGCTTAAAAAACCACCCTTTTCATATGATGATCGTTAATTGCGCATGTAATATACAAACTCAAATTCAATATTCCAAAATTATACAAACACAAACACTAAGATATTTCTCCATCTTTGAGTATACACATGAAATTTATAAATTCACAAATAAATATCAACCATTAAATATTATAAATATACTCAAATTCCATTCAAATAATATTTATCACTAAGAGTTGCCGACAAAACGAATCAAACTCACACAACAGTAAAACATACTACCCACTAATTAGATAACTAAAACGTTTTCATAGCAAATCCTTGCCACAACTATAGCAGTCTAACCCTAATAATATCATCATAAGAAATACACAAAACCCAAAAATAAAGCTCTACCAATTTACTGCAATTACATAACCAAATTTCAATAATTCCCATACAATCGCATAGATGTATACATAATAATCAGAAAAAAATAACTTATGCATAAGACCGTAAAAATAAGACTGCAGACTAATACCAAAAATCATAAAAAAAGAATCAATTTACAACAGATCCAAATATAAATCTCTACAATTGAAAAGGTACATTACCCTCTCAGGATCACCACCCTTATCCAGGTGATTCTTGATAGCAGGCTTGCGATAGGCCTTCTTCAAATCATCCTGTGAAGCTTTCTTCGATACCCCAAAATCTCAAAAAACGATAAATGGGACTGCTCAAGTTGTAATCGAAGTGATATCAACGAGTTCTGAGATTAGTCGGACGAATTTAGGAAAGGAAAGTGTGGATTTTGATCGGAGGTGAATGATTTTATTTTGGATTAGTTAGAAATCAGCTCATCTCTCTCTTAGTACGGCTGGATCCGGGAATTCTGTCATTTTTAATATATATACGAAAGGAAAATAATTTTTCGCTTCTACTCAGTCAAATATTTAAATATAAATTTTTAAATAACAGATGGTAAAAATTTGATCAAATCTCGTATGATCATCTGAACTTTACCCTTGTATATATAATGTACAGCGACGGAATCAGTTCGGTTATGGCAATTACATTAATTGCAAAGAGTCCAAAATTTATTTATTTTTAAATATTTTTAATAATATGTTATTATTATATTAATTAAGTAACTCTTTGTAATTGGTTGTATCATAAGTATCTTATTTAATGTCACGTAAGAAAATTTTAGTTTCTAACATTATCACCCTTGCATTAAAAATGATTTTAATCATTTGTATAATAGTTTTTATCTCTTTATTATATATATTTATGCTAATTACTACAAATATATGAATTTGTATTATCACGCGAAGAATTTTCATAAACTACACATTTTTAGAATAAAGTGTTTAATTTTTTATTTTTTTGAGTGTAATTACTCGATTCATAAATAGAAGTATTAATATAATTAGATGAAAGTTTTGATTAATTACATTTTGCTAATAATTTTGAAATGTTGTTTACGTTAATTTTTAGACAATTTTTTTAAGGAATTGATATTTTCGCAAGCTAATTTGATATTTTCGCAAGTAAGTTGTAAGACCCCGAATTTTATGAAATATAAAATTTAATTTTTCTTCATATATATATTTTTCTGAAACAGTAAGTAGTTAAATCGATAAAGTTAAAAGTTAAGGATGTTATGTGCAAATTTTATTTTGTCGGACAATATTCGCTTTGTCGGGGAATATTCGTTTGGTCGGGGAATATTCGTGCCGTACGACGGCGCCGAAATAACAAATTATTTGTGGACCCCATAACGGAATATTTGTCGGATATAGAAAACGACAGAAGTAACCTTTCTAAATAAAAATAGTCAACGGTGTTAACTGTTAAAATACCGGTGATAAAAAAATAGTAGCATACGGTAATTTATAGTATTTCAGTGTAGCACACGGTATTCTACAGTAGCACACGGTATTGCACAGTGTCTCATATTATTGGTCTGATAGTTGACACCGTAACTGTTGCGCATCATTTCATCAGTAATTGTCACTGCATAATATTTTATATTATCAATTCAATAATTGTTATTACTCATTGTCTTATTAATAACTGTTGTGGCACAACATATTGGATTATTGAAACAATAATAATGCATATTATTGATCTAATAATTGACACAGTAGTTGTTGCATTATTATGAATTATTACTATGGTAGTATTATTTGGTAATTTGATTATTATAATATATTCATAAAGTTGTTTATTTTATTAAACAATATAATAATAAAAAGTTATTTGTTTTATTAGAAAAATATTATTATATTCAGAAGTTACTATGCAAGTTACTGTGCAAGTTACTGTGCCAAATTTGAATTCGTTGAATTCGTCTGCGCAGCCTCTTCTGCCGATTTCAACATTGGCGTGCTGCCAACAACCGCGCATAGTACCATTTTTCTCCTATAAATAGCTTGTTCAGCTGAATAGAAAAAATCACACCTAAAACATAAAATTTTTCTATAAGAATTTTATGAGTTTTCTCTGAGAATAGTGAGGTTATTTTGAGAGTTTGAAAGCCAAAAGGAGTACAGAAATTTTTCAAGTAAGTCTTTTATTAAAAAGTAGTAATTTCATAAATTCCTATTTTTCACGGTATTCACAAATCTTCCCTTAGAAGACTCTTCTTTAAGAAGATTCATTTTTAAAAGCTTTCTTTGGAAGATTTATTTTGAAATATTATTTTAAAAAACTATTTTAAATTTGTTATATTATACTACAAAAATTATGTTAAATATATATAATTTTGATAGTTCATATTATACGGGTTATCATACACTTTGAAATTGATATGTGGTAATTACTAATTTTATTATAAATATATAGGTTGATCAACCTCATTTAAATCAATATCCAGTCACGTGTTAAGGTAAGGGGTATCACTCTTTTCATCATCATAAATGGATATTATTTTCTTTCTTACTTGAAGGGATTATCATTCTTTGATTCTCGAAAATAATATCGTTTCTTTCTTGTGCCATTTATTTCCATGTATTAAATTGTGGGAATAACCTTACGGCGCGGATTACCGCCTGTTGGTGAATAACCTTTTATATTCATTCCTTATTAATCTCTGAGAATAATCTTACGGCGCGGATTATCGCCTGTTTGGTGAATAACTCTTCGTATTCAAATTGATGGGAATAACCTTACGGCGCGGATTATCGCATGTTTGGTGAATAACTCTTCGTATTCAAATTGATGGGAATAACCTTACGGCGCGGATTACTGCCTGTTGGTGAATAACCCTTTTTATTTGTCTCGTATGGAAATAATTTGTCTACACGAATTATCACATGACACTTTTATTCCATATTCGTAAGTGATATCATTTTCCTTTATACTCATAAGGGATACCATCTTTTTCATCTTCCATTATTCAAACTTACTATGGTAAGGGATATTAATTTCCTTCACCTTTTGTTAATCAAACCTGCTACGGTAAGGGATATTATTTTCTTTCATACACCTAAATCGAAACTTATTATGGAACTATTGCTTCTATAATTCCTGAAAATATTATATGTTCCATAATAGTTGAATTTCATTATTTCAACTGAACCTTCCTATTTTCTGAACATTTCTATTGAACTGTAATTGTTATTCTGAACTGTGGATCTTGAATATCATTTTTTAAATTTCACTCCACATCATGTTGGCAATTTGGACATTATTTGAATCTGCACAAAGTAAACTTCCGATACTTATTGTTTATCCTGTTCTTCTGTTCATCATTTGTATCACTGTTATTTGTATTAATCATCAAGAATCAAGCGGTTGTGAATATCTGTGGCCGGGGGCACAGATGTGATATAATTGTTGAACAGATGATAGGTTAAAGGCGATATACTAGGTTAAAGGCGATACATCTGTTCGGTGTCTTTTATGGTACGTGGTGAATGTTCTCTTTGGCCCGTAGTGCAAAGATGAACTGTTGGTTAGTATGATTATGACCAAAGGCTGAATCTGGTATAATCATGACCGTTGGTGTTATATTGAATGTCTTTGGCCCGTAGTGCAAAGATGAACTATTGATCTGCATAATTATGACCAGGAACTGTGAAGTTGTATTATCTTGATTAAATGGTATTTCAGATGATAAAAGTTGATGATATTTTTACTAAAAAGAGAAGCGAGTGGACATTACAGTCTGCATTATTCTTCTAATAGATTGCTCATTCCGCTGCTATTATTGATCTGAACATTGTTTAAGAATTTAACTACAGTTTTTGATATAAACCTTGTAGTCTATTATATTCTATCAAGAACTCAACTGTTGAAGGCTAATGATAATTTATTCGTCATTATCTTAGTCATGATATTTCTTACTGGGCTATTTGAGCTCACCATTTCTTTTGTTCCATTGTTTTCAACAGGAGATGAGAACGTAACGGGGTCTAGCCGGGGAATGGAGTGAGAGTCCGAGGAATAGCTATCATAGTCTTCACGTGTTGTAAAATAGTGTGGCAATAATAGTGAAGACTTAGTTGTGTATTATTATACACTGTATTGTTGTACGTTGTGCTTTGTTGTAATAATTTTGTTGTAGTCTTTTGACGACTCAAGTTTGGGCTGTGTGGGCCTAGATTTGGGGGCGTCACATGAGTCACATTTGATATTGCAGAAATATCAATTCCATATGAAAATTGATATTTTTGCAAGTTAATTTAATATTTTCGCAAGTTCTATTTAATCCAATTTGATCTTGCCAAAATATCAAATTAATTTACGGAAATATCAATTCTCTTTTTTTAAAGAAAAAAAATGATTCTCATTTTAGGGCATACTAGACGGGGAGAGAGAGAGAGAGAGAGAGACTCTCATTTGTTATGTGAAAAATATAATCTTGAAAATCATTCAATCAGCATACCCTTTTGTTCCAAAATATAAAATTAATTTTGACTTTGTAACTTAATTTGATATTGTTAGCAAATATATGTATTCACCTATTTGAATTTAATGATAACAAAACAATAATAAAGTGTTTAACTTGATTATTCTGTTATGTGATTGTTGAATGTGATTACATTAATGTTTGAAATATAAATCAGAAAAAAAAGAAAAAGAAATTTCACATAAGTGTGGATTTATAAACACATGTTACAATCTTTGTACAGTCCTTAGAAAGAACAATTATTGCAAAAAGACTTAGAGATCAAGAATGTTACACTGATCTAAAATTGAAAAGATAGATTAAGTTATGAATCAAATTTATTAGGTTAATCCAAAAGATAAACTTTATATTGTCCTCAAAAGAATACTATTGTAAAAGGACACTAAGGATCAAGTTTGTTAGGTTGAATTCAGATACAGAGTATTATTCAAAATGTAATAGATTAAGTTGCATGCATGGACAGCTTAGAAAAGGACCTTGAACAAAAGAACTTACAAATCGCAGGGCAAAGGAACAAAACTGCATAGATCGTAAAGTAAGTAAACTCTATGATGCACTCTACGATATAAAATTCTGAGAAGAAGAAGAATAGAATAATCAGAGTCATTAAAACTGAAGAAAGCACTCTACGACTGAAGAATGAACTCAAAGCTTGCAAAGACAAAATGAAGATTGTAGAACAAACTTAAAGATCGTAAGGACACAAGAAGTTCGCAGAGTTTACTCGAGGATCATAGAGAGCACTTTGAAGAATATTTGATCGTAGAGTATCTGGGAATCAATAAAGCAAACCAGAATGATGAAGGTAGAAATATGAAGCTTAATTCTACGACTACCAAACGCTCAGATCGTTAAGTAAAGAACAGGATCATCAGGAAAAGTGCAAAAAACAAGATCATCGAGTAAGGAGAAGATCCTAAAGCATAACAACAGAAGAAAAACTTTGAAGAAGATGTTCACTAAAAAGTTAAAGCCACTAAGGATAAATCTGAACAAACAAAATGAAAGAGTTAAGAGACCTTGTGCTAAGCATAAAGAAGACAGACGAAGATACTTAGGCACAAAATTGGATAAATCAAACAATACTTTACAAGGAGAAAGTATCAGAAAGAGTAAACTACTTCATAAGATCAATGTAAAGAAAGACTTCGTAAAATTCTGTCAAATAGACTCATCACAGCACAACAAAGACAAATGACTCTAACAGAAGAAATAGAAAAGAAGGTTCAGATGCTAAACAAGTCAAAATGTTCAAAATCGTATAATGAAGCTGAACAGAATATCCTTAGATCGTTGAGTTATTAATATTGTCGAACAACTTCAAAACGCAAAGTTACTACATTGATGAGCTGACTTAGTGTCATACCTATCAGAGAACTTAATGTCCAAGGAACTGAGAGACAGAATCACTACGACACAAGATTAGAATGATCTTAGCAAAAAGTTTTTCAGAAAAAAAATAGCCTGAGAAAAGCTAGCTAGAGACAAGGAGCATAGTATGAATAAGCTATAACTAGCTTATTAGAAGAAGAAGAAGATGAAGATGAAGAAGAATAAGACATGATCTCTACTACAACATGAGCATACTGACTAGAGATTAAGTGGAGATCATAATCCTACAAAAAACAAGAAATCAGGTAAGGGGGAGCTACTCAGATAAGATCAAGAAGAATAAGCAAATTGCACAATTCCAACATATAGTAGATGCTCAAGTAAGGAGAACTGGTCAAGCATAAATGGAATGTGTTGAAGAAGAATTAAATATCAAATTCTAGTTCTCAATGAGTGAACCAAGACGATTTAGTAGACTTTGAAACTAGAATATAAAAACTGGAGCACAACTGCAGAGAAGAATATAAGAGAATCGTAGAGCCTATAAAATTGATGAACGAATACAATCGTAAAGTCTACAGATCGTAAGGCTTCAAGTTTGTAGAGTTGATCGCATAGTAAGAGGATCGTAAAGTCTGTAAATCATAAAGCTGAATATCACCATGCAAAACGTAAAGCTGAATGAGGAGCTGATCGTAAGATAAGTTAAAGACTACGACAAGGAAGATAGAAGACAGATTAATCAGATGTAAGGATAAGTTGATACTTGAAAAATTATATGAATGAAAAATCGTTGGATATTGTTGTGCGTCCAAAGCTTGATCTAAACATCATTGAAAAAATATTCAATGGTTAATTAAAATATATTTAAAGATTTTGTAAAATAAATTTATAAGTAATTAAATATATTTTATTTGTAAAATAACAAATTTTATAAAACTCTTCAAAGACATTATATCTTCCAAGTATAGCTTCAAAGTTACTGTAATTAAGAGGAATAAGCTGGGAACTAACACTACAGCCTATAGCGGTAAATGATTTTTATATTTTGCATTTTAAGCTTTTAGGGTCTTTTTAGTCATTATGGAAGAAAGAAAGAAAAAAAGGTCACTGTTGTAGCAGCAGAGATTTTTATATTTTGCCTTTTAAGCTATTTTTGGTCATTATGGGGGGGGGTGGGGGGGTGGGGGGGAGGTCACTGCTGCTACAACTTCTAATGATAGGGAAAAAATAAAATTCACTTCCGCTAAAATTTCTAGCGGTAAGAGTTTTGGTATTTTTAATCTAAGTCATTTATTATTCCGATGGATGATATAAGATTTGGTTATTGAAACTTTAGCTCAAGTAATCGTTTATCATGAATGCGACTCTTATATATACAAGGCTACCTTTTTTATTCACTGAACTACCAAACTTGATAAAAAAAAAAGTTTTATCTTTCTTTTTTTATTTTTGCTAGTTTGGTTGAAGTTTTATCTTTCTTTCTTTTCATTATTCAACTTTAAAATAAGAGGAAATAAAAGACCCAAACAGCAACAGCCCAACAAAACAGTTTAAAATGTAATGAATTTTAAAGTCCCCACAGTGTTGAATTTTTCTCAACAAAATACTAGAACTAATACCATAGTCTATCATCTCAGCCAACCATAAAATTATACTCCCCGTTTTATATTATTTAATTATTAATAATTTTTTAAAATTAATTTAAAAATTTTAAAATTTAAAATTAATATAATAATAAATATTATAAATTATTTAAAAAATATTTTTTATTATAAATTTTATTATTTTTAATAATTCATTTTAATTTTAAAATTTAAAATATTTTAAATTAATTTTTAAAAATTAATAATAATTATATAATTTATAACGAAAGAAATAATATAAAAATACTACCTGTAAAGGTTATCTGCACCTAATTCCCTTCATAAATTATTCATGAAATTAACATTGTCGACAGTTTGATGCACCATTTATATTAGCTTGGCCCTAGGGGCTGAGAAATTATACCACAGCATGAGGATGGAGCCACGCGTATTATAATTCGTGCTCAACGTGTGGTCTCTACCCTCATGTGAGAAGAAGTGTATAGTGTTCATCCATACTTCAGGGACATGGAATAATTTCTCTTTAAGAGTTAGAGGTGTATAATTTTATAATTGTTTTTATAGTTTCACAATATTCATTCTAGGATCTTATGGAAATGACAAATTCATCGGTGAAAATATAATTTTTATTTATTATTTATTCATCAAGTGCATAAAACCTTTTTTGCCTGAGAGTTTCACTATATATTATAATTTCTTTTATCAACTTACGATTATAACGTATATCGATATATAAGATTTGATAGAATTATATGATTAACATATTATATTATATATATTATTAAAATTTTAACAATTATAATTATTCATGCGAATGATAATAAAAAAAGTCGAAACATAAAATTACAAAATATATATTTCTCCTTCGCTATAAAAACAAACGATTTTCGTCACACAACGAGAATTTCATTATTTTTATTTTTCTCTTATACGGTATACATTTGTCATAACCACACCTAGATATTAATATAAAAAAGGGGGGTCATTTTTTTTTTCTCTAAAAAATGGGTCAAAAACTTTGAGACGGTCATTATGTCATGTGGAGGTATTTATTTATTTGTTTTTATTTCTAATATATGCCATATTAATTTAGTTCTTGGCATTTAAAATTTTGATAGCCTGTAAATTTTATTATAGATACGATACTTCAGATGTTAATAATATATATAATAAGTAATGGTCTAAGCCACTCTAAGGTACAGATGAGAGTTATTTACACATCTCACTGGGCATTGCAAACACGTGGTTGCCCGTTCATTGTGTTTCTATTGGTGGAGAAGAATAATTGTCGGTCGCATGCCAACAAGTTGTTAAGCTCTTGGAGACTTGGACTAGCTATATTATTGTTAAGCTCTATTTTTTGTCTAAATCTTTTGTTTATAGCTCTATATATTACAATCTATGCTTCCTAAAATGAGAATATTCTATATTAAATATTCCATCGATTTTGAATTATAAAATTAATATTAATTTTTTAAAAATTAATTTTAAACTTTAAATTGACATGATTTTATGTATTTTATGTTAATACAATTATAAATATCATAAATTATCTAAAAAATATTATTATTTATAAGAGTTATAGTTTTCAAAACTTAAATATATCTTGTCAATTTAAAATTGTCTCAAATTACTATCGACACAATCTACTTTATAATTATTCTAAAATATTATAACCTTGAAATTGAATTTATTATGAGCTTATTTAAAACTTTTTAAATAAAATTTATATTTATTTAAATATTTTTAATGCGTAAAAGTCAATTAAAAACATTGAAAAGAGAGTAGTAATTTATTTATTTTTAATGAAAAAGGGTAGCTTTAAAATATAACAAGTACTGATTACTAGAGTTTATAAAGTTTCAATCAGCATAAAAAAATGTTATAACTACATCAAGAAATTCCACACCCCTATTTATTTATTTTTAATTTAATACAAAATTTAAATTTATATACATTATTTTGTCAGTATATAGATTTAAACTACCTATCATCCTATTGATAAACAAGGACGAGGATATACCTATTAATGGGTTCAGCTAATCTTACCTTTTAAACATAAAGGCAACTTCTTGGATATGCAGGCTGTCGGTGGTGTAGAAAAAGATAAAACATTTCATTTTCATTGATTAATTAAATAAGAAAAAAAACTCTTTTTTCATAAATATTTATATTTATGTTAAAATATTAATTTATGTAAATATATGAAATATAATAATATAAAAAAAGGCTCACATATGATTAAATTATTTTATCACCTACAATTTTATGATAATTATAATTTCCATTAGATATAAAATTAATCTCTGTTAATCACGATTCAGATTTGAAATAAATTTAGGTGTTCTAAAAAAAGAAATTTGTTAAAATATAAAATTTAAGTATATATATATTTTTTTGGGGTGGATAATCTAACCGTTAGGTCTCTCCTTGCGGCAACAAATGCAGTGGAAATGAAGCAAAGTTAGAGGCTTAAAGCAATCTCCTACCAGCAAAAACTGAAAATATTAAATTCCACTTGCAAAGTAAAAGTCCATATGTACAGAGAGAGAAAAAGTAATGGAGAGTAATTGTAGAGAGAGAAAAGATGAAAATTTGACAGACGTATCAGTGGACCAGTCAGTGTCATCAACCTAATTGAAAATTGTTCGTCAAGAGTCAAGACAAATCAATAAAATTAAATTAAAATACGAAGTAAAACAGCACAATCACAGCTAAATTCCACCCGTTATTGCCTCTCTCAGCTCACTACCGCCCATAAGATTGCCCCTTCTTTCCGCCATTTGAGTCCCCTCCGCTCTTTCTCTTCTCTCATTTCAGACACAAAAAATCTTTGAGCAAATCCACAAAGCTAGTTCGGATTGAGATGTGTGGGTGTTCTTAGATCTGCACAAAAACTTAATCCCACCAATATTTTCCCAAATTTCCATCACATTCTTGGAGAGTTTTGATTTTGGGTGGTAAATTTGCAATCTTTTTGCAGATTCCCATTAGATGCTTGGTGGGTTTTGATTTTGGTGGCTTTAGAGCTTAAACAATGAGTATGTATGGGAGAGATCCATGGGGTGGGCCGTTGGAAATAGCGGCGGATTCAGCTACAGATGATGATCGGAGCAGGAATTTGCAAGATTTTGATAGGGCGGCGCTTTCTCGGCCGTTGGATGAGACCCAACAGAGCTGGCTATTGGGTCCCGGTGAGCAGAAGAAGAAGAAGTATGTGGATCTGGGTTGTATTATTGTGAGCAGAAAGATCTTTATTTGGACTGTTGGGACTATTTTGGCGGCTGGGCTTATTGCTGGGTTTGTCACTCTTATTGTCAAGACTGTGCCACGGCATCACCACCGTCCTCCGCCGCCGGATAATTACACTATTGCTCTGAGAAAAGCACTCATGTTCTTCAATGTCCAACGCTGTAAGTGATTGAAATTCTAATATCTCTCTTTCATACTGACGTTATGTGATATTATTTATTGGGTTAGTTTTGGTTATTGGATCTGATGATATTATTTAGTTGTGAGATAATATAATTCCCTTTTTTGGAATGCTTTTTAGCTTCTATTTATGTAGGATGTGTGAAAACATGTTTATGTATGGAAATTGAGGATACAAATGTTTGTTTGTGAATATTAGCTATCTGAGTTTAAAAGGAAAGGGAAAAAGATTGTTTTCTATGAGAAATATCAAATAATGGATTAATCAATGGAAAGATCTTTCATTTTGTGCTAAAAAAAAACTCAAATATTTCTCTAATTTGATTATTCGTCATGGAAAGGATACACTTTGGTTTCATCATTTAACATTATTATCATTTTATTAGCTAGATAGGGATGTTAGTTGTTCTGTTCTGTTTTTTCTTTTAGCACTCTAAATTAATTGTTTCTATCTAGTTAATTATTATCACATTATTTTTAATTTCCTTTCCCATTGTATTTTGATATATAATTTAATCTTAAATTTGTATGTTTGCAGCTGGAAAACTTCCCAAGCACAATAATGTTACGTGGAGGGGCAACTCTGGTTTGAATGATGGCAAGTCCGATCCGTCCTCTATAAGCAAAAATCTGGTGGGTGGTTATTATGATGCGGGTGATGCAATCAAGTTCAATTTCCCTGCATCTTTTGCAATGACTATGTTGAGCTGGAGTGTGATCGAATATAGTGCCAAATATGATGCTGCAGGGGAGCTCAACCATGTTAAAGAGATCATTAAGTGGGGGACTGATTATTTTCTTAAGACTTTCAATTCTTCTGCTGATACCATAGATCGTGTTGTGGCACAGGTAGATACTTTGATTAATTCTTTCGCTAGCTAATAAATTATTCATAATACATACTCTTTTCATGCTTGTGCCGGCTTTGATTGTTACCAGAAATTCTCGTCAACATGCTTTCTTTTCTTTTATCTGACAGGTGGGAAAGGGAGATACTTCTGGAGGGCCAAGTTCCAATGATCATTATTGCTGGATGCGTCCTGAGGATATTGATTACCCTCGGCCAGTAACTGAATGTCATAGTTGCTCAGACCTTGCTGCAGAGATGGCGGCTGCTTTGGCTTCCGCATCAATTGTTTTTAAGGACAACAAGGCTTACTCACAAAAACTTGTCCATGGTGCTAAAACTCTCTTTAAGTTTGCGAGGGATCAGCGCGGCAGATATAGCGTGGGGACAGAGGCCGCAGTTTTCTATAATTCCACTAGTTACTGGGATGAGTTTGTGTGGGGTGGAGCTTGGCTGTATTATGCTACCGGGAATAATTCTTACCTTTCACTTGCTACGAATATAAAAATGGCAACACATGCCGGTGCTTTCTGGGGAGGCCCAGATTATGGTGTACTTAGCTGGGACAACAAGCTTGCCGGAGCTCAAGTAAAGTTTGCATATTGTTATCTTGCTTTAACTTTTCGTGTTATTGCATAATCACTTTGTTTGTGTGTGTGTGTGTGTGCTTGTGCGTGTGTTCAAATGTATGTGCAGTGTACTCCTAAGCTACTATACTTTAATTTGACTAGTGCTCAGTTATATTGGTCAAATTCTAATATTCTTTTCCATTTGCTTGATGTTACATTTCACATTAATTTTATCCTTACATTACAAATGCAACTCATTTTCTATTGGCATTCAAAGGAACTGAACTGCATAGTTAAATAGTTTCCCTATATCATAAGCACCAATTAAATAGTGATACAGTTGCTTTGGTAATTTTCCAGTCAGAACCAATATAGGCTTTTTCTGTCTCCTTTCTGTTTCATTCAAGTGGAAAGAATTAAAGACTGTTAATAGACTATATTTTTCTGATTACATGTGTATGCTATTTATATCTCATTTCTACTCTATTGTCGCTAGTCCTCTTATCCTTTATTTTTTAACTATTGAGGATCAGTTACAATTACATCATTCAGATGCCAACTAGCTTATAAGTATTAAAGTTGCTACACAGACCATATTTCAAATGGAAAAATACTTTGATTTTGAAGGAGATGGTTAAATTTTACCCTTTTTTCTTCTTGCTGAAATAGTTGATTTAACCTGGTTCATGGATTTTATTCTGCATAAGCTTTTGCAGATACTGGTCTTGGTTGATTATTGATATGATCTTTTCCCTAAATCTTTAGGTGCTTCTAACTCGTTTGAGATTGTTTTTGAGCCCTGGGTATCCGTACGAAGAGGCTTTAAAGACGTTTCATAATCAAACCAGTATATTCATGTGCTCATTCCTTCCGTACTTTACAAGCTTCAACAGAACAAAAGGTATAATACTGCTGCTTCATTGTCCCTTACAGTTCCTTTTTTAATTAAACTAAAAATGACATCTAGTGTTTCTTGCGCCCATGTTGCAGGAGGCTTGATCCAGTTAAATCATGGAAGGCCTCAGCCTCTTCAGTATGTAGTCAATTCTGCCTTTTTGGCTACACTGTATAGTGACTATCTCGATGCTGCAGATACACCCGGGTGGTACTGTGGACCTAATTTCTACTCGACCGATATCATGCGTAAATTTGCCGAGAGTCAGGTATGTGATAGTTTCAGCTTTCTTTCACTTTAATTAGGATGACTTTTGCAATAGTAAACTGTTTTTCAATTTTTTAGATAGAGTCATTTCAAAAGATGTTCTTGCTGCAAAATTTGAAACAATTTTGTAACCAAAAACATGAATTCCTTTTGGCAGATTGACTACATCCTTGGCAAAAATCCACGAAAGATGAGTTATCTTGTCGGTTTTGGCAATCACTATCCGAAACATGTTCACCATAGAGGTGCATCCATTCCTAAGAACAAGATCAAGTATAACTGTAAAGGAGGATGGAAATGGAGGGATACGTCAAAGCCCAATCCTAATACTATTGTTGGGGCCATGGTTGCTGGTCCCGACAGGCATGACGGTTTCCATGACGTTCGTACTAATTACAATTACACGGAGCCAACAATTGCAGGCAATGCAGGTTTAGTGGCAGCCCTGGTGGCTTTGTCAGGTGAACACAAGGCTACGCCGATAGACAAAAACACCATGTTCTCTGCAGTTCCACCTATGTTTCCCACCCCGCCACCGCCACCGGCTCCTTGGAAACCATGAGATTCCGGTGGTTGTCCTAGTCATTTTGGGTTAAGTCGTGACTTGTGGTTAGATGATTTTGCTGTTGGATAGGGTTACATTAAAGATATTACATTAAGGTTAATGTAATACAAAGGTGAGGAACAAGGAGGGGAGTAGCAACATATAGAAACATGACTCTTTGGCTGTGCTAGGAGTGGGATTAGCTTGATGCCATTGGTTTGGGTATCTTGTATTGTCCTTTGTAATTTGTGATATACACTTTATGAACCAAACAAATCATGTACCATCATTCTGAAATACCATAAAGTTGAACAAAAATGTGATTACCGAAACAATGTAGCAATATAAAACCAGTGGACTATAGTTTTAGAGGATTGTTTGGGTTTGGTTAAAAAATGCGGTTAGTGATTTTAATTACTGTATTTATTTATTTATTATACAATCAATTTTTAAAAGGTAGTTTGTATTTGATAAATAAAAATCACTTATATTAGCAGGAAGTGAATAACGTTAAGTATAAAAAAAATTGCTTATCATTAATTTCAAACGTAAATTATTAAAAAGAAATATTTTGAGAAGTAAAGCTGGATAGTGGATTAAATTAATAAAATAAATAGGAATAGATTAGTAATATATTTTGTTAAACTTGATTATTAAATTTGATAAATAAAAAAAAATTACAAACTTGAAATTTCTGATATATTTTTATAAAAAACGATTATAAGTACTTTTAAAATAAGTTCATAACATTTTTTGTTTATCTTAAAACTGATTAACATTTAAGTTTAGCTGCTTATAAACAATCTCAAACACTATCTTAATTCCAAGACCCCCCGAAAGAAAAACCATTTAATCCCACCTTGTTCTCGTAAATGCCTTAAAATTGATAAAAAAAAAATTAAAAAATAGACTATGAAATTATCATCATAAGACTAATCCGGAGACGTAGTGTTTAAAAAAATTATATCAGTATAAGTAGTCATATCCTATATAACATAATTATAAATAAACACACTGGATTTCAAAAAGAAAAAAGAGAAATAATCTCATAATAATTTTGCCAATTAAGTTTTACCCCATTACTCCAAAAACAAATAGTAATATTTATACATTTTAGTTTAATTTTAAAATTTGAATCGAGCTAGATTTCAAATACATATATTAATGTTTGATGTTGTTGGGTTGAGATAGTTTGGGCCCGGGTTTGGACTAGCCCATACTAGTTTATTTGGTTGGTCCCTATCAATTTATTGGGTTGAGCCTGACAGAGTTAGTTATTGGACCCTTCATTTTGACGGATGAGCTGTTTGGAAGAGGAAAAACCAATTTACTTGGAAAATTAAAAGTCTGCTAGGATGATAACGGTTGTCTGAAAGAGAGACGTTTATTTGGTTGATTAATGCTGGTAATTATGGCTGCATGAGCATATAAAAGGGGAACAACAGGAAAGAAAAAACACTTACTTACGTATTTACTTACAGATTGACGTACTTACGTTCATTTGGATTTTGAGCTTACTATTTCACACACAGAACCAATTTTTCAGCATACAAGCTCTCTATTATCAGAGAAACCTGTAACCATCAACATTATACTAGTGAATTGTTCTCTTTCCCCGTGGTTTTTTTCCGATTTGGGTTTCCACGTAAATCTCTCGTGTCTTTACAGTAATTTCTCTGAATTAATTGTGTTTGACGTTTGATTTCGCTCGTTATTTTGTGATTTAAACGGGTGTTACAAAATTTGGCATCAACATTGGCGCTAGAAGGAGGGGGGTTCTGTTTGAAAAATCACAGTTGAAGTAAGAAACAGGTGTAGTGGGATTATGGAGTATCAGGATAATCATGTGGAGCGGACAGGTTCATCAACACCAACTGTTAGAGGTTCGGTCAAGGATAGATTGGGTCCTTCCCATCAAAGAGGAGGATCGATGGCGTCACACTCTAACTCAGTTCGTCAGCGGTTGTCTTCCTTTGATTCTCCTAGTTTGGGACATGACGGGGAAACCATGCGTCAAGATTCTGTTCGGGAGCGCACGGTTGCAGGAGGAGATCTCCATGATCATAGGGAGTCTATTAAGAGACAGAGGATTAAAGCGGCAGAGGAGGCTATGTTATCTCTTCAACATCAGCAAGAAGGGTGGGCTGTTCTACTGACAGAGTTGAAAAGGGATGAAGAACCTCAGAACACAATACAAGGGTCTGGAATACAGACACCCTAGAGTAGAGGGGTTCGGGGACGGGTGAATGACCCACCCACATCACAATATGGAGTCGGAAATAGCTATGGCCCACCAAAACCACGATTGGAGCAAGCAGGTGGAGAGCCAACTCCCTTTCGGGATAGGGGATCTACTTATTCAGACCGGCGGAGGCGTTCACCATCCCCCCAAAGACGACATGCCCGAAGTAGGAGCCCGAGGAGAGGTTCGGGGTATGTGCCCGATGATCGAGAAATTAGGAGCCCGAGGAGAGGTTCGGGGTATGTGCAAGATGATCGGGAAAAAAGGAGCCCGAGGAGAGGTTCGGGGTATGTCCATGATGATCGGGATGTTCGTGGCCCGAGGAGGGACTCAGGGGCCGAACCTGATATCCAGAAAACTAATGATGGTGATAATCCCTTATTGAAAAGGATGACATAATTGGAACGACAACTAGCCGAAGTCAAGGCAGTAGCAAAGCCGACGAACACCAATTCTCCATTCTCAGCTGCAATCAATATGGAAAAGGCTGATCCGAAGATGAAGCTGCCACTATTGGAGTCTTTCGATAGCACCGGTGATCCCTATGACCATACCAACTCTTATGAGATTGTGATGGAGTACTACAACCATTCAGACGCAGGGATGTGTAAAATCTTCATAACAACTTTGAAGAAGGCACCAAAGCAGTGGATCGTGTCTTTGCCTTCGGGAAACATTAATTCATGGAAGGAGTTGTGTGATAAATTCCATGACCGGTTCGGCAGCAACAAAAGAAGGGGTAAGCTGACTGCATCGTTGATGCAAATTAAACAGAAGGGAGATGAGACCCTTAACCAGTACGTGCAAAGGTTTAGGGAGGCAGCAGGGGCAGTAGTCAACCTGGATATGACCCAGGCGTTGGGTTTCTTTACAACGGGGTTGGACATCTATAGATCAAAGAAGCTAATGAAGAATATCATGTTCAAACCACCGAAGGATTTGGCCGATGCTTATGAACGAGCAGAGAATTTCATTGCAATTGAGGAGGCCATGACTACTTTGTCCAGAAATCAGAAGGGATCTGATTAGTATAAACATAAGGAGGGGAAGTCAGATGTGATGGATAGGCTGGGCCCGAGGGGAAATAATCAGGCGAACAAGCCACCCGCCCAACCTAGGTTTGGACAAAAACCATTTACTCCACTGAATACTGATCGGGTGCAGGTGCTGAATGAAATCAGGGGTACACAATTTTATGAACCACCTCGGAGTAAAAGGGGTTATGAATGATTTCAAAATCAGTACTGTGAGTATCATCAGTCTAGAGGACATGATGCTGAAGGATGTCCAGACTTAAAGAAGCTGATTGAGAAAAATATACAAAGTGGACGATTACAACATTTTGTGGCCGGGCGAACAGTCCCGCAGGGGGTTCGACCCCAAAAGAACAATCAGAATGAGGCCAGTGGGAGTCAGTCGAGACAAGTAATTGATGTCATCAGTGGAGGTTTGCCCATAAAGTCATCGGGAAAGCGCAGGAGATCCACTTCGGATACGGTGATGGCTGTAACAGAACAGCCGATTAAAACAGAACGATTATATCCGGGGTCGGTGATTTCATTTTCGGATGAAGATTATCCGGTTGACTCAGTAGAGCCACATGAAGGGGCATTGGTGATAACTGCCCAAGTAGGGCTCGTCGATATGAAGAGAATAATGATCGACAATGGGTCTTCGGTTGATGTGTTATACAGTCATGCTTACCAACGCATGAACTTGGAGGGAATTAAGCTGGAGGTTGGCTAGGAATCGCCTTTATATGGGTTCGGGAATGAAGCGGTGCCAGTAATCGGCACAGTTGAGCTGCCCATGGTGTTCGGGGAATCTCCCAAACAAGTGACAGTCAACGTCAAGTTCTTTGTAGTACAAGTAGACTCAGCTTATAATGCCATTCTTGGAAGGACGACGTTGTCTGCACTCCAAGCAGTTACTTCAATTGCCCACTTCAAGATGAAGTTCCCTACCCCACATGGGGTTGGGGAAGTTAAGGGGGATCTGGACATTGCCAAAAGGTGTTATCGGCACACTCTTACAGCACCGGTGATCGAGGTCAGTAAGATGAGACAAACTTTGACAGTAGATGTTGAGCCTTTCACCGAGGGAGTTACCGAACCATTGGCTTCCCCAGCTGAAGAGACAGAAGATGTAGAGCTTATTCCGGGGAATAATGAGAAGCTGATAAAAAATAGGGGCCGGGTTGCAAGATACTTTGAAGAAAGGGTTAATTGAACTACTCAGAACTTATGCTGATATCTTCGCCTGGACACCCTGAGATATGCCTGAGATGGCAGGAGACGTGGCCATTCACAGGTTATCCGTCGATCCCGAGAAGAAGCCTGTCTTTCAGAAGAGGCGTATCTTTGCTCCCAAACGCCAAAAAATAATTGACGAAGACGTAGGAAAGCTGTTGGATGCCGGGATTATTGAAGAAATTGAGTACCCGGAATGGCTTGCAAATGTTGTGTTGGTCCGCAAACAAAATAGGAAATGGAGGGTTTGCATAGACTACACGGACCTGAATAAAGCATGCCCTAAGGACTTCTATCCTCTACCACACATCGACCAGTTGATCGATGCTACTTCGGGGAATGCTATACTCAGCTTTCTAGATGCCTTTTCGGGATACAACCAGATTTTGATGGATAAACAAGACATCTCAAAGACATCCTTCATTACTCATCAAGCTATTTATGCATATAACCGGATGACCTTCGGGCTGATCAATGCTGGGGCAACTTATCAGAGGATGATGAACAAAGTCTTCCGAAAACAAATTGGTCGGAACATGGAAGTGTATGTAGATGACATGATTGTTCGGAGTGCTAGGGTGCATGACCATTTGGATGATTTGGAGGAGTGCTTTCGGACAGTTCGTCATTATGATATGCGGTTGAATCCCACTAAGTGCACCTTCGGGCTCGGTGCAGGCAAATTTCTGGGTTATCTAGTCAGTAAGAGGGGGATAGAAGCTAACCCAGAAAAAATTAAGGCAGTCATTGATATGAAGTCTCCGAAGACATTCAAGGATGTGCAGAGATTGACAGGTCGGATAGCTGCTCTTCGGCGATTCATGTCTCGATCGGCCGAAAGGTGTTTGCCGTTCTTCGACACCCTGAAAGGGCCGAAGAACGAGAAATCATTTCATTGGACTTTGGATTGCGAGGATGCATTCCAAGGCATCAAAAAATATTTGTCTTCGGCTCCGTTACTGCAGAAGCCATTAAATAGGGAGGTGTTATACATATATTTGGCTGTTGGGGCTGTCTTGATTCGGGAAGAGGGAGACTGACAGAATCCGGTCTACTATGTTAGTCATGCCTTGAGAGATGCGAAAACGAGGTATCCCAACCTAGAGAAGTGTGTCTACTCCTTGGTGATAGCTAGCAGAAAGCTAAGGCATTACTTCCAGGGTCGGGTAATATTTGTTTACCTGATCAACCTTTAAAGAAAATTCTTCAAAAGCCCGATGCATCGGGAAGGATGGTGGCTTGGGCTGTTGAGCTAAGCCAGTTCACGATTGAATACCGTCATCGGACGGCGATAAAGGGCCAAGAATTGGTTGATTTTATGGTGGAGTGCATGTCCTCCGAAGAGGAATCAGTCGGTTCTTCGGGGTCGGAAGTAACACTGATAGCTGGGGGGCAGTCAGATCCTTCTCATTCTTGGACTTTGAGTGTTGATGGATCATCCACAGCAGACTTGAGTGGAGCCGGTGTAATTTTGACAAGTCCTGAAAGTTTCAGGGTCCAACAAGCAATCCGGTTTAAATTCAAAGCGACCAATAATGAGGCAGGGTACGAAGCTATATTGGCTGGCCTAAGACTGGCTAAAAGTTTGGAGGTCAAGAGTTTGCTGATCATGAGTGATTCCCAGCTGGTGATAAAACAGATTCAGGGAGAATACGAAGCTCGGGGTACTAGAATGACAAGGTATCTGTCCGAAGTGAAGAGTGTCCTACAGTACTTTATCTCTTATTCATTACAGAACATTGACCGAAGTGATAATACTGTGGCTGACGCCTTATCAAAGCTTGCTACTACCCCGAATGAGTCTTTGTCGGGGTTAATATACATTGAAGAATTGATCGAGCCTAGTATACTGAAGAAGGAGGTCAAGTGCGTGGAAAGATCTAATTGCTGGTTGACTCCTTACCTAGAGTATTTGGCTGAGGGTAAGTTGCCAACTGATAAAATTTTGGCAAAAAAGATAAAATATAGAAGTGCCTATTTTTGTTTGATTGATGGAGATTTGTTCGGAAGGGTGTATTCGGGACCCATGGCCAAATGTCTTATCCCGTCGGAGGCTTCGTATGCTCTTCGGGAAGTGCATGAAGGTATTTGCAGCGACCATATGGGGGCCAAGTCATTGGCATATAAACTGATCCGTCAAGGATACTATTGGCCGACAATGTTTCGAGAAGCAAAGGAGTTTGTGCAGAAGTGTCCGAAATGTCAGCTTAACAGTTCTGTGGCACATCGGCCACCCGAAGAGCTATTTTTAGTACTTTCCCCAATTCCTTTTGCAGTTTGGGGTGTCGATCTGGTGGGTCCGATGCCGAAGGCCAAAGGACAGTTTTCCTATATGATAGTGGCAATAGATTTCATGACCAAATGGGTTGAGGCGAAGCCACTTCGGCGTATCACTGAGCATGATTGTATTCATTTCCTTAAGGAAAACATTGTTTTTAGATTTGCGATCCCGATGGTCCTTGTATCTGACAACGGACTGCAATTCGTTGGAGCTGAGTTCGAATTTTTTTTATCTGATTTGGGTATACAGCATCGGAGGGTATCGGTGGCTCATCCTCAAGCCAACGGGCAAGTCGAAGTGACAAACAGGACTCTACTGAATGAGATTAAAAGGAGACTGGATTGTAAGACCCCGAATTTTATGAAATATAAAATTTAATTTTTCTTCATATTTTTTTTCATGAAACAGTAAGTGGTTAAACTGACGAAATTGAAAGTTAAGGATGTTATGTGCAAATTTTATTTTGTCGGACAATATTCGTTTTGTCGGGGAATATTCGGGTCGTACGACGGCGCCGAAATAACTAATTATTGGTGGACCCCACAACGAAATATTTGTCGGATATAGAAAACGACAGAAGTAACCTTTTTAAATAAAAATAGTCAACGGTGTTAACTGTTAAAATACCAGTGATAAAAGAATAGTAGCATACGGTAATTTATGGTATTTTTCTGTAGCACACGGTATTGCACAGTGTCTCATATTATTGGTCTGATAATTGACACCGTAACTGTTACGCATCATTTCATCGATAATTGTCACTGCATAATATTTTATGTTATCAATTCAATAATTGTGGTTACACAGTATTTTGCATTATTGATTCAATAATTGTCATTACACTGTATTTTATATCATTGAGTCAATAATTGTTGCTACACTGTTTTTAAAATTATTGAACCTAATAATTGTCACAGTAGCAAATACATTGTAATTTATATTATTAAATATAATCTGTAACGTGTTTCTTACATTATTGTTGAATTATTGTTGTAACATTATTTTATTTTATATGTTGGACTCACAGGAAGAATAAATAAAAAATAAAAAAATAAAAAAAAATAATAATTAATTTTACTATTTGAAATAGTAACGTGAATAGTAACATGTGGGCCCCTATGGGACCCACCTGAGGAATTTGGGTTTGAATTTGCTGGAGAAAATTTCAGGCTGCGCGGCTGCTGCAAAAATTTTCTCAGACTGGCGTGCGCACGCCAGTCCTCACCTACCACGCATAGTACTTATTTTCTCCTATAAATAGCTTGCTCAGCTGAATAGAAAAATCACACCTAAAACATAAAAATTTTCTATAAGAATTTTATGAGTTTTCTTTGAGAATAGTAAGGTTATTTTGAGTGTTTGAAAGCCAAAAGGAGTGCAGAAATTTTTCAAGTTGATCAACCTCATTTAAATCAATATCCAGTCACGTGTTAAGGTAAGGAATACCATTCAATTCAAACTCTTAAATTTACTGTGGTAAGGAATATTATCTTCTTTCATATTCTAACTTACTACGGTAAGGGGTATCACTCTTTTCATCATCATAAATGGATATTATTTTCTTTCTTACTTGAAGGGATTATCATTCTTTGATTCTCGAAAATAATATCGTTTCTTTCTTGTGCCATTTACTTCCATGTATTAAATTGTGGGAATAACCTTACGGCGCGGTTTACCGCCTGTTGGTGAATAACCTTTTGTATTCATTCCTTATTAATCTTTGAGAATAACCTTACGGTGCGGATTATCGCCTGTTTGGTGAATAACTCTTCGTATTCAAATTGATGGGAATAACCTTACGGCGCGGATTATCGCTTGTTTGGTGAATAACTATTCGTATTCAAATTGATGGGAATAATCTTACGGTGCGGATTATCGCCTGTTGGTGAATAACCCTTTTTATTTGTCTCGTGTGAAAATAATTTGTCTACACGAATTATCACATGACACTTTTATTCCATATTCGTAAGTGATATCATTTTCCTTTATACTCATAAGGGATACCATCTTTTTCATCTTCCATTATTCAAACTTACTATGGTAAGGGATATTAATTCTCTTCACCTTTTGTTAATCAAACCTGCTACGGTAAGGGATATTATTTTCTTTCATACTCCTAAATCGAAACTTATTATGGAACTATTGCTTCTATAATTCCTGAAAATATTATATGTTCCATAATAGTTGAACTTCATTATTTCAACTGAACCTTCCTATTTACGTGAACCTTTCTATTGAACTGTAACCGTTATTCTGAAGTGTGGATCTTGAATATCATTTTTAAATTTCACTCCACATCATGTTGACAATTTGGACATTATTTGAATCTGCACAAAGTAAACTTCTGATACTTATTGTTTATCCTGTTCTTCTGTTCATCATTTGTATCACTGTTATTTGTATTAATCATCAAGAATCAAGCTGTTGTGAATATCTGTGGCCGGGGGCACAGATGTGATATAATTGTTGAACAGATGATAGGTTAAAGGCGATATACTAGGTTAAAGGCGATACATCTGTTCGGTGTCTTTTATGGCACGTGGTGAATGTTCTCTTTGGCCCGTAGTGCAAAGATGAACTGTTGGTTGGTATGATTATGACCAAAGGCTGAATCTGGTATAATCATGACCGTTGGTGCTTTATTGAATATCTTTGGCCCGTAGTGCAAAGATGAACTGTTGATTGGTATGATTATTACCAAAGGCTGAATCTGGTATAATCATGACCGTTGGTGTTATATTAAATGTCTTTGGCCCGTAGTGCAAATATGAACTGTTGATCTGCATGATTATGATCAGGAACTGTGAATTTTTATTATCATGACTAATGGTATTTCAGATGATAAAAGTTGATGATATTTTTACAAAAAAGAGAAGCGAGTGGACATTATAGTCTGCATTATTCTTCTAATAGATTGCTCATTCCGCTGCTATTATTGATCTGAACGTTGTTTAAGAATTTAACTACAGTTTTTGATATAAACCTTGTAATCTATTGTATTCTATCAAGAACTCAACTGTTGAAGGCTAATGATAATTTATTCGTCATTATCTTAGTCATGATATTTCTTACTGGGCTATTTGAGCTCACCCTTTCTTTTGTTCCATTGTTTTCAACAGGAGATGAGAACGTAACGGGGTCTAGCCGGGGGATGGAGTGAGAGTCCGAGGAATAGCTGTCCTAGTCTTCACGTGCTGTAAAATAGTGTGGCAATAATAGTGAAGACTTAGTTGTGTATTATTGTACACTGTATTGTTGTACGTTGTGCTTTGTTGTAATAATTTTGTTGTAGTCTTTTGACGACTCAAGTTTGGGCTGTGTGGGCCTAGATTTGGGGGCGTCACATGGATGATGCTAAGGGAAGGTGGCCCGAGGAGCTTCCTAGTGTCTTATGGGCGTATCGGACAACTCCTCGAACAACTACCGGGGATTCTCCTTTTCGGCTTTCATACGGGACTGAAGCCTTAATCCCGGTTGAGGTTGGCTCTCCTTCTTTTCAGAGAGTTAACTTTAATGAATTATACAATGATCAAGGACTTCGGCTTAACCTTGATCTAGTGGATGAACTTCGGGATGCCGCAGTAATAAAGTTGGCTCTGTATCAACAAAAAGCGGCAAGGCACTATAATCGGAAGGTTAAGCAAAGGCGTTTTGAGGTCGGGGATTTGGTCCTTCAGGAAGCAGAAGCGTCTACCCCCATGAATACGGGTAAGTTGATGCCAAATTGGGAAGGACCCGATGAAGTTATTGAAGTTGTAAAGTATGGGACATATCGTCTTCGGGATATGTCTGGGTCCGATTTGAAGAATTTTTGGCATGCAACTAGATTAAGGAAGTATTTCCAATAGTCGGGTAGAATGTTTTAATTACTTGTACTTAGTTGGATTTTAAAGAAAATTTCAGTACATAGTATATGTTTGCACAAGACATTAATAAAATCCCGAAATTCCATTGATAAAATTGATGTAAGTTACATTGGAGAATAAAAAAAAATAAAAATAAAGAAATAAAGAAAATATATACAAGGAAAAAGGTTGCGGTTCGGAGTTAATTGTTGTCCTCGGGAGAGTCAGAGTCAGAATCGGAGAACACTGAAGGATCCACACCAGCTTTTGCTGCTTTTGCCATGGCAGCCTGAAAACCTTTGCGGAATTGTTCAATGTCTCAGACTTTTCAGCATGTAGTCGGGTGATCTCTTCGGTTCTTTGATTGTTGATGTCAAGCACACTCTCAAACTGTTGTTGAAGATTTTCATTGGATGTTTTGAGCGCTACGTTGTCGGCGGTTAGTTCTTTGTTTTTCTTCTTCAAGGCCTTATACTTGGTTTTCATCTTCTTTGCCTTTGTGTCACTGTTTTCCTTCCTTGATTCCCGACCAAGGAGACGGCTAAAGGTGGCCAAGGCCTACAGAACATTATCAAGAAGGATGATCAGAAACCTTAGGAAATTTTTGGAATAAATTTAAATGAAGAATAATTCTTACCCGGCCTTGATGAAGGGCGGTGGCGTAGATAAGCTCACGGTTGGAGTAGTCATGGAATTCATTGTTATCGGTTCGGAAGTTGAAACTGTTGTAGGCCGTGAATGGAAGGCTAGTATTGGCCTCGTTCGGAAAGAAGGAAGGAAGGGGTCCATCAGTTGGTTGTGGGGGAGGTTGTTCGGTTGCCGAAGGGTCAATTTCAGGTATCGACTCTTCTACGGGTTCGGCTTGTTCTACCATTGGTCGTTTCCCGGCCGATTTACTAGTCTGTCCCGGGTATGGTTGAGGTTGATCAGATATTTTTTCTTTGTTTGGCTCGGGGGGGTGTTGTGTTGATGGTTCGGGGGTTGGAGTTTTTTGTTGATCGGGGGTTTACTGGGTCTTTTCATGAGAGAGGGGTCGGGATGAATCTGGTTGTGATTTGGAAGAATGAGAAGTTTTTTCTTTTTTGGTCTTCAGGATTTTTCGAAGCTCAGACTCAGACATATCAAAAACACTTCATTTTTTGGATATCTCTGGGCCTTTTCTTTTTGGGGTCCCCGAAGTAGGGTCGGCCGAGACTGTCGAAGTATCTGGAGGGTTTCCCGAAGAGTGTTGTGGTTTGGTCTGAGGTTCAGGCTCGGTGTGGATATTTGTTTGGGCTTCGATTTGGGGGGCAGACTCTGTTTGGAAGTTTGTTTGTTTGGCTCTTTGAGCCAGAAGGTTTTCACCCGAAGTGGTCGAAGAAGAAGAATTCTTCTTTCTTCGGATCAATGGTTCAGCGGGAGGTTCGGACTCTTCCGAAGAGGCAGGAGACTGAATGAAGATGGGCCCCTCCTGGGTTTGGCCTTGGGTAATCGGGGGAGGATCGGAAGCATTCCCTTCCGAACTGCGAAAAAGCACTACTGCACAGAAGATGGATAATTATAAGATGGACAGATTAAGATGAAATTTTATAGGTGATTTGGGTACTTACTTCCATGCATATAAAGTCAATCTTGGTCAGAAAGTAGGTTGTTGGGCCAGAAGTCGGTCGGCATGGTGGAAAGAAGTTTTTCGAGGTCGGCCTACCGAACGTCCTCAATGTGATCAAACCCTAGGGACGCCTTGCTCGGTTCTCCCCAGGGTGGTAGTAGAACGGTATCCGTTCCTCGGATGAAGAACCAGGAGGAATGCCATCCTTTGTTGCTTTGAGGGGTGGCCATCCAGACTTTTCGATTGGCGTATCGGGTTAAGACCTTGAAACCCTTTTCTTTTGAGTTGATGAGCTTGAAGTAGCTTAAGAACGATCTAGGGCCGGATCAACATTCTGGTCTCTACAATGGGCTATGAAGCAGATTAGGTGGATATAAGAGTTGGGAACAAGTTGGGAGAACCTGATCCCTATAAACCCTAGGAACTCGGTGATGAAAGGATGGAGAGGGAATCGGACGCCATGTTTGAGGGTTAGGGATGGAACTCATATCCAGCTCCCCTCGAGTTGCCAGTACATCCTCTCATGAGGTCGGGGAACTTGGAGCTCGTACTGAAGTGGGATCTGGTATTCATGGCGGAATGATTGAAGCTTGGCGGGGGTTACAGACGAAGGGGTGTTTGCTGCTAGGGCGTCTTTATATATTCGACGGATGGCATTCTCTTTCTCCCTATCAAATGTAGGTTGGGCTTGGGAAGAAGAAGCATGACCTTGAGCTGCCATGGATTCCGAAAAGAAAAAACTCTTGAGGATTTTTCAGAGACAAAGAAGGAGAGAGAAAGGGGGATTTCAGAAAATGAGCAGTGTGTCAGGAAAAAGACTTTTGAGGCTTTTATAGATGAAAATAATACATACAGGCGTCAGTTTTGGGAGTGTAGGGGGCGCACGAAATTCAATAGGCGTCAGTTTTGGGAGTGTAGGGAGGCGCTCAAAGATCAAATGGAAACAGTTTTGGGGGAACATGATAGGAGGGTGATGATCGTGTACCAGACGTGGGAAGTTAAGGCCTGTTTGGGTACAATCAGTTACGAGGGAAATGAGAACGTTTGAATTACTCTCCTATTTAAGGGTCTTAAAAATAGGAGAGTGGGGGGCAATGTTAGGTTGAGATAGTTTGGGCCCAGGTTTGGACTAGCCCATACTAATTTATTCGGTTGGTCCCTATCAATTTATTGGGCTGGGCCTGACAGAGTTAGTTATTGGACCCTTCATTTTGACGGATTGCTGTTTGGAAGAGGAAAAGCCAATTTACTTGGAAAATTAAAAGTCTGCTAGGATGATAACGGTTGTCTGAAAGAGAGACGTTTATTTGGTTGATTAATGCTGGTAATTATGGCTGCATGGGCATATAAAAGGGGAACAACAGGAAAGAAAAAACACTTACTTACGTATTTACTTACAGATTGACGTACTTACGTTCATTTGGATTTTGAGCTTACTATTTCACACACAGAACCAATTTTCCAGCATACAAGCTCTCTATTATCAAAGAAACCTATAACCATCAACATTATACTAGTGAATTGTTCTATTTTCCCGTGGTTTTTTCCCGATTTGGGTTTCCACGTAAATCTCTCGTGTCTTTACAGTAATTTCTCTGAATTAATTGTGTTTGACGTTTGATTTCGCTCGTTATTTTGTGATTTAAACGGGTGCTACAAAATTTGGCATCAACATTGGCGCTAGAAGGAGGGGGGGTTCTGTTTGAAAAATCACAGTTGAAGTAAGAAACAGGTGTAGTGGGATTATGGAGTATCAGGATAATCATGTGGAGCGGACAGGTTCATCAACACCAACTGTTAGAGGTTCGGTCAAGGATAGATTGGGTCCTTCCCATCAAAGAGGAGGATCGATGGCGTCACACTCTAACTCAGTTCGTCAGCGGTTGTCTTCCTTTGATTCTCCTGGTTTGGGACATGACGGGGAAACCATGCGTTAAGATTCTGTTCGGGAGCGCACGGTTGCAGGAGGAGATCTCTATGATCAGAGGGAGTCTATTAAGAGACAGAGGATTAAAGCGGCATGCTTAAATTTCATCTAAAACAGAACAATTATTTTCTCTCTTTCCTAAACTATAAAATAATTAATTATATATAAGTAGATTATGTGTTTGTATGAGGGTATATTCAGATGGGTTTGAATTTAAAGTTGGAAGTGGACTGAGTATATGCACTTATGTTGAATAAAAATACCAAATGGTTATCATCCAAAACCTTGTTTTCAATATTTCTGTCATTCAATATTTGAACTTATGCTCAGAATTTCTGGTAGTTTGACAGTATTATTGGGCTTTGGGTGCTGATCATTTGCACTCGAATTTTGGTTATAGCAGCTGCTACTAATCGTAAAGATTGTAAGTTTATTTTATTTTTTGTGTAGAAATTTAATGAAATGATGACTGAATATATGTTTATTGGCCTATACTGGTTTTATATTCAGTTTCTGGCAAATTTATATCTCTATGTAGATGTAATTGGTCTAATTTAATGCGGATACATTTAGGACTTTAAATTCTTGTAATATATGGCATTCATGTCAGTACCAAAAGCCAAAAGCCTTATTTTTCGAGTGAGTTTTGTTATATGTAATGACCAATGTAATGATGTGTACAATGACCCAATGTAAAAATAATGAGATCCACCATTTTTACATTGTGGGTCCTATCATTTTTACATTAGGTCATTATGCACATCATTGCATGGGTCATTACTCATAACAAATTCCTTTTGGAGTTTTGAATAGCTTTACATGGTCTTGTGTAAATTTCATTTTTGGGTGATTATGATTATTGCGTGCCATAAACAAGGAGATAATGAAAGCCAATTAAGAAGTGGCGCTTATGATTTTCTTTCATGAGCCCGTTGCGACTACCATTCTGTAATTTCATTGCATGTAAAAGAAGTTAGGTCACATTTTTCTTAGCACACAAATCAAAGGGACACTGGTTACTGTTCAAACTCATTTTATGTTTTAAAGCGTATTATCACATATCACCTGCCCAAATTTCCGAAAAAATAGTTCTCTATATGGAGTGCAAGTTTTGGATTTTTCTTATATATTTAACAATGTTATCAAATTCGGATCGGCCAGTTGAACCGGGATCTGGTTAAGTGTCCGATCCAGTTTGGACCGGTTCATTCAAGTTGGTCAAAAATCGGTTGACCACCGGTTTGACCGATGGTTCAACCGGTAAAACCGGTTAGTTGAACCGGTTTTAAAGTGTGTTTTAATTTATTTTTTTGTATTACAATATTTTTATATTTAAAATTAGACATTTTTAGTAATATTATAACATAATTTCACTATATTTTAGCTTACAAAAAATTAGATGTTTTAAAATTTTATTAATTATTAATAATATTTTTTTTTTATATTTATAACGTTACTGGTTTAATAATGGTTCGATCACTGGTTGAACCAGTGATCCATCCATTCGGCACTCTTTCTGGTTAGAGACCGATCCGGATCTAAAAACATTGATATCTAAGGAATTTGGATTGGAGTGCTAAAATATTTCTTTATGGTTCACACTAGAAGAATTTGTTCTTTTCTCAATGTAGGGGTACATGGATCCTGAATACTTCATGACCTAACAATTGACTGAGAAAAGTGATGTATATAGCTTTGGAATTGTACTATTAGAATTGTTAACGGCAAAGGCACCAATCCAACAAGGGAGGCATATCGCCAGAGAAGTTAAGGATGTAATGGTTAACATTCAAGCAATTCTTGATCCAACCCTAGGTTCAAGCTCAACACTAGGAGGATTGCACAAATTTGTTACCCTAGCAATTAAGTGTGTCAATGAGTGGTGCAAGAAATTGAGAACATTGCGCAGTTGGCTAATTTAAACCTCAACGCTGAAACAAATTCTACTTCGTCAAGTCACGAGGGGGGTGTTGATGAGGATCTCTACCATCCTTATGACAGTCAGGCATTTGATCGTAGCACATCCTCTGTACCTTTTGAGACAGAACTGAGGTAATATTATGATTTTACATTTAGAATTTTGAACTCAGTTGCAGTTAACTACTCTTTCTATGGCTTGCATTTAGTGTAGATGAAAACACTTGAAATTTTGTACACTTACTTTTGATCGTTATAAGTTTGTAAACCGATAGTTTTTTTTTTTTTTTTTTGAACTCATTATAGCATAGTTGGTGCATATATAACAATAAGCGGAGATCGGTATTTATACAATGTACATGAAAACCCTAAGCATGATATGATAAATTGTTTGGAAATTTATAGCTAGCAGATTGCCTTGTTTAAAGTGTTGTTGAGTCGTCTATGAGATTACACAACTGTTGATTATAAACTAATGGTATTCTAATTGAGTGACTGATCTCTATGTATTACTTCAATATCAAACCGAGCTCCAACAAGCAACAATTTTAGATGGTACTTAGTCTCTAAAACAATTAATTTATTAATAACGCTTCAATTATTTTATCATTTTATTAATTAAAATTCATTGTTCTTAGTTGGCCCTCTCATTTATGGGATTTATCGACTTTTAGGAGCTTGAATGATGAAAATGGTGTGGAAAATTTGGCCATCAGTGGCCCACCACGTGAGATAGCAATAGATACCTGTGTAAAATCTAATATGGTTGTCAAATCACTCTCAAGAACTCTTTGTAGTGATCTGCACACCCATTGACAAGGTGGGTTTTGGAGGGTGGTTGAAAGAGAGGACAAGCTTAATTATCTTTAAAATGTATACTATCAACGACTTTATAATGTCAGTTTTTAAAAGTGTTTATAACGAGCACGTTGCCGCAATCTGAATATTTCACCGGACCTCAATCATTAGGAGTACGTAAATATACAATTTAAAAGGCGAGAAATTTTTTTAATACACAAATAATTAATTTGTATATTAGACAACTCTTAAATAGGATAATTTAATTCAGCCTCGTGTTTATAGCCACTGCCCTACTAATTAATGAAAGTTTAATTGAATCTCCGAAAGTCTTTTAAAGTTATTGCTCATTTATGAACGCCTCATATATTATACGTTAAATCAATTCTTGGTGGTAATATTTCATTACCTTTCACTAGCAAGATTAGTTCCCTCGTTATGAGTTTGTACACATATTTATAGAGCTACTCAATTAGCTACAATACGAAAGTCAATTGCTCTTAAAAAAATGGTCGTAAAAAAAAAGTACTCATCTATTCTGAATTATAAGATTAATATTAATTTTTGAAATATTAATTTGAGATATTTTCAAATTTATTAATATGATTGTTTAAAAAATAATAAATCTTATAACTAGTAATATTTTTTAGGTAGTTTATGGTATTCGTAAGTGCATTAATATAAACTAAATGAATTCATGTCAATTTAAAATTTAATTTTTTTAAAAATTTACTTTTAAAAGTTAATATTAATCTTATAATTTGGAATTGAGGTGGTATTAATCAATTAGATAAAGTATAAATAAATATATTTATTAATTATTATGATTTAAAAGTATAATTTTGACAATACCCTCAAAATAACATAAAGAGCTTAGGAAAAAGTGCATCTCACATTTAGAGGTTATTTAATAAAATTGAATACAAAATTTCGAATATGTAACTTTTTTTTAATAAAATGAATAAAGAAAAAATTCAAGTTGACCTTTAAATAAAAAATTAGCCTACTGAGATATTTGCCGACCAAGTTTTATAACGCTACTACTCTTATCATTTCAAATTATCGGATTAATATTAACTTTATAAAATTAATTTAAAATATTTTTTTAAATTCAAAATTAATGTAATTTTTTTCATTTTTGAATATAAAAATACTTCGATCTTATATTTTAAAAAATTTCTTGCTATTACAAATTCTTTATGAACAAAACTTGTGCTGTCCATCTGACATTAAACAATTGGGCAGTGGATTGCACTTCTTTTAGAGAGGAGAAATTTGGAGAGAGAGGGCGTAGAAAGCATAAAATAAACTTTTGATAATGTCAAAATAATAATTATATTATAAAAAAATATATATATTTAATGACACTTATATATTTATTTTAACAATATTTAAAATTTTTAACAATACTTATTACTCAAAACTATTACTTTGGTTGAATAAATCACATTCAAATCAAGGTGATAGTGCAGCTAGACGTCTCTTTCTTATTGTGCATGATCATTTATTTTAAGGATTAATTAATTGATATTTTAATTATTATATTAGAATTTGATTTTTATTTTAATTAATATTTTTTTTATTTCATTTTTATTATTTAATTAATAGAAGCATTTCAATTAAGTAATTGCATACTTTTTCGTCCAAATCATTAACGTTGATGTTAGGTTCACTTTTTATATTTAAAAAATAAATAAATTTATACAAGTGAATGACTAGCAAATTTTTTAATATTTTTAAATGTATACATAGTCAAAAAAAGTATAAAACATTCTTAAACAAATACAAAAACGCGAATTAAGCGTATGTTCGGATCTCCTTATAAGTTAGTGAATTCAATTTATAAATAATTAAATTAAATAAATTGTTTTGAAATGATTTTTTTTAACTTATAAGTTAAAAAAAAAGTCAAAAAAATAAAATTTTTGAGTCATTTTTTTAAGTCGGTCAACTCAAATGAAATGACAAAAATATTCTCTTTTATTCTTCTAATGTTCTTCTTACTCAAAGGTATTTTAATAATTTTTATATTTTATTTAACTTATAAATTATTATTAACAGAACACATCCACAACTATTATTTATAATTTTCGAATTATAAGTAAAAGTGATGCCGAATACTTTTACTTATAAATTTATTAAAATATTAATTTATAAATCTATTAAAATTTTAATTTTAAGTCAAAAAAAAAAGTTATTTCCGAATTGCCCATAAAAGATAAAGCATCTTTATTCAAATAAAAAAAAGTCACCTTCATCCAATCCCACCGGTCAAACAAAACATCCCCGCCACTGCATCCTCCATTACCACCTCCATCATCACTGTTGACTGTTGGGGTTCAAGAATCATCTCATTCCTCTTCACCTCCATAGCCATTCTCATAGCCTCAATTTCCATCCTCACAAACCCATCTCCCAAGACCTTTAAAATCTCATTATTTATACGCCGGGAGACCCGGAGCACGAATAGTTTGGCTTATTCAAAATTTTAAATAATTATGAAAATCCAAAGTCCACACCCCACTGTCGTCTTGCAAGCTTAAATTTCATCCAAAACAGAACAATTATTTTCTCTCTTTCCTAAACTATAAAATAATTAATTATATATAAGTAGATTATGGACATGTTTAGAAATGACTAATTTTTTTTTGACTTGAAATTAAAATTTTAGTAGATTTATAAGTTAAAATTTTAATAGATTTATAAGTAAAATATTCGGCATCACTTTTACTTATAAGTTTGAAATTATAAATAATAGTTGTAGATGTATCCGACTAATAATAACTTATAAATTAAAATAAAATATAAATACTACTAAAATGTCCTTCAATATAAATAACATTAAAAAATAAAAGAGAATATTTTTATCATTTTATAGTCATTGACCAATTTAAAAAAAAAGACTTATAAATTATTTTTTTTAAGTAACAAATATATACTTTTTTTTTAAACTTAATAAGTAAGAATTTTTTTTGCTCCCCAATGATTTTTTTAGCTAAATTAGTTATAAATTAGGTTGATGAACTTATAAATATCTCCGGAACACCACTGTTTGTCTGAGGGTGTAATTCAGGTGATGTCAACAGCAAAAGATCAAGTCTTCACATTGGTCATCATTATTATACAACTGGTTTTGGGGATTCATGCATCGGTCTAATTAAAGAAAATTGATATCTTTTTTTATGTAAGAATAAAATAAGTCATATAAATCTTTATACGAGAGAGAACTACGTGGATAACTGCGTAAAGATATAAAAATCACACGTAGGTTACCAAATCACTTTCAGATGGGTTTGAATTTTTGGAAAAGTCTTGCACGAAAGTTGGACGTGAACTGAGTCTATACACGCATGTGGAATAAAAATACCAAATGGGTATCATTAAAAACCTTGTTTTCAATATTTCTGTCGTTCAATATTTGAACTCATGCTCAGAATTTGTTAGAAATTTCTGGTAGTTTGACAGTATTATTGGTTTTGAGAAATGGGTCCAAGAATTGAGCTTTGGGTGCTGATCATTTGCACTCAAATTTTGGTTATAGCAGGAGCTACAAATAGTAAAGATTGTAAGTTTATTCGATTTTTTGTGTAGAAATTTAATGAAATGATGATTGAATATATGTTTATTGGCCTTTACTGGTTTTTTATTCAGTTTCTCGCAAATTGATATCTCCATATGGATGCAGTTGGTCTAATTTAATGGGGATACATTTAGGACTTCAAATTATTGTAATATATGGCATTCATGTCAGTACCAAAACCCAAAAGTCCTATTTTTGGAGTTTTGAATAGCTTTACATGGTCCTATATAAATTTCATTTTTGGGTGATTATGATTATCACGTGCCATAAACAAGAAGATAATGAAAGCCAATTAAGAAGTGGCGCTTATGATTTTCATTTTTGGAAATGTTTAGTGCAAGATTTTAGTCTTAATGGCTTGTTTATTCTTAAAATGATTTAAGATGATGGGAAGCCTCGAGTCCAACCAAAAGTTGGTACTTTTTTCATGCAGTGGCGACGCTAAATGCTCTCAAGTCTAGCTGGAAGAAGCTTCCACCCAACTGGAAGGGTGCAGATCCTTGTGGCAGAGGTTGGGAAGGAGTTTCATGCAATAATAATTCACGAGTTATCTTCCTGTATGTCAATGGTTTTTCATTCTATCTAAAGCTCAAAGAGTTGCTTATTCTGCATTCCTCATTCTTGAGTTTAAGTTGATCACTTCCATCGCAGGAAATTAGCAGGTATCGGTGTGATTGGTACTGAGTTTTCGGACATCTCATCATTTTCTGAGTTGGTGAAATTGTAGGTTTTCTTTTTTGCCTTAAAGATGTGATGTCTAACATGTAATATTAATCTCGCCTTATGCACCAACGATAATGGTGGACTGTATTTCAATTGTAATTTGCCAATCCGTATATCATGATCCATAATAAAGTGCCAGCCTTAGAAATCATAGGGTTCACGATAGATTTCAGGCATTCATGAGGGTCATACCTCATTAATTGAGTCTCTTCATATTACCTTATAAGGGATCTTACTCAGAACAGTGTAACTTTAAATAATATAGATACTTTCACTCTCTATAGATCGTTTTAACTTGGAAGAGTTTGAATGTCCAATAGAATTCGGAAAAACCTCCCTCTGCTTTGCATAATATCTTTTAGCACAACGCAGTCATATATCGAAGTGAATGATTACATTTCAAATAAATCGAGTACAACATGTCCTTTCATCAAGAATTCTGAAGAGAAAACAAAGAAATGTAATCAGGCGTTATAAAAAAATTAGTTATGTTTGATACTTTGATCCTACCGATGCATAATTGACCTATTAATTCCACTTCATTCATTACTAATAACAATATAAATTTATGTTTCCTATAAACAAGTGTGTTGTTAAAAATCCAATTGATTGAGGGTTTGAAACCATATGGCATACAACAAGTTCCACTTGTATTACACTGCAATTATATCTTTGATGCATAATTAGTATTTGTTGGTAGTAACGTCGCTTATTGTATACAGTGTATACAGTGTTAAAATATGCATAGAGTGTAGACCATGTCAATCATAATAAAGACATGCCTTCTTGCTTTATATACTAAATTAAGTCTTCCCCTACATTTCTGGTGCTCTATTCTCTTTCTCAGCCTCCCAGGCATGCACATCCTGTTAATGCTTGTTTATGTGATTACTCTCACAGCTGATCAAACATGTTAATCTCATAGACCATATTATACCTTAACTTCTTTTACGGCTACCATTTCACACTCTCCTTTCCTGAGGATGATTTTTAGTATTAAATACTTCCTACTTATCGATTCTGTTTGTAGGGACCTTTCAAACAACAAGGGTCTAAAAGGAACTCTTCCTTCATCCATTGGGAATTTGAAGAAACTGGACACCCTGTACGAAAAACTCATTGTTGCTCACGTATATAACTACTCAACTTGCGTAGTTATTGTCCCTTCATTTGTATTAATTCTTTTTCATGAATGCAGAATTCTAATTGGATGTAGTTTCTTTGGTCCAATTCCAGAATCAATAGGATCTCTGAAGGAGCTGATCTATTTGTAAGTATTTGGACTCTCGTGCATTTCATTTTATGCTGTAGGATGGTTTATATGGGTTTTTTTTTGGTGTAGGCTTTGTTTTTTCATTTTTATATCGGCATGCTTTGTTGTGTATACCAGGACCCATTTTGGCGCGTTTTGAATACATACTTAACTTATCCAAAAAAGAAAATAAAAAGTAGGATGGTTTATATTATAATACTACTTTTGGCAGTAGACTTTTAGAACAGTTTAAGTGATCCTAGTAATTTATGTCAGTATATAATCTGAGGCTTATGTCAAGTGCCTCTGAAATATTTCATCATAATTTTTCGTCTTTTTCCGTATAACAAGGGTCTTCCTCTTATTTCTGGTGCAGATCCTTGACTTGTTCTAACTTCTAACATTCTGAAACTCGTCTATTGCCATTCTTCACAGAGGTCTAAATAATAACAGCTTCACTGGACCAATTCCGCGTTCCATCGGTAACCTCTCCAAACTTACATGGCTGGATCTAAGTGACAACAATCTTAATGGAAGCATTCCAGTCTCTAGTGAAACTGAACCTGGTCTGGATATGCTACTTAAGGCGAAGCACTTGTATGTGTTATTGCTTTAGTATATTAAAGTAATTCTTTTTCTTTCAAGGTAATTTCAATTCTTAACTGTTGATTTCTGTCCGTTACTCAGCCATTTGTCAAAGAATCAGTTCTCTGGCACCCTCCAACCTCAACTTTTCAGCTCAAGCATGAGTCTGCTACATGTGTAAGTATATTGGACCTGCTGATTAATAGAAATGTCCTTCACTAGCATAGCCTTCTCTTGAAACTGTAGTTAATTGCTCAGTTGAAATTATTTAATAAAATTAACTTTTTTTTTAACAGCCAACAAAGTTAACTATTGGTGTGTTTATTCCTTATCCTAGATATATATATATATATGTATGTATGTATGTATGTATTGCATACTACCTTGACATGCAATGATAAGGGCTTTTATTATTATTATATTGATCTAATGAAGATGTTCCTAAAGCATATTTAACATTGTATATCATCATCATATACTCCCTTCGTTCCAAAATATAAATATCATGCAAAAAGTCAACTTAATACATTTTCAAACTCAAAATGACAAGTATTCCTTTAATTTTACTCAATACAATGATAATTATTGTAAACTATCTAAAAAGTACTACTCGTTGTGCAGTTTATCTAAATAGTCAACAATGATCTTATAAAACCACAACATATATTCCTATTTCGTGAGTGGCTTGATAATGAGTGCTGGTTCCTAAGTTAAAAATGAAAATCTTGAGCTTCTAGTGTTGTAAGTTGAATAGTCCTCTTATCGTGCTGAACTATATTGATATATATAACAAATATATCAGTATAGCACATGCATGAATGTATGCAGTACTGATCTTATAACCAATAACTGTGAAACAATTTAAATGGTCACTATAGTTGATACCTTCCTCAACACGCTCTATGAGTACACATCTTGTCTCTAAGTAAGGTTTCTCACAGACTGCATTAAGTTCCTATATCTGTACCTGAACGGAATATGCAACTTGGATTAAGTGCCTGATTTCATACTGAATGGGAAGTGGACAATACTTAGTTGAATTCTCTAACACTTCGTTTTTTTTTTTGACAGAGTTTTGGACCACAACAAACTCAGTGGTGAAATCCCTTCTACACTAGGACTTCTGTCGAAATTGACGGCACTGTTAGTAATTTTGTCAGATAGTCAAGAAAAAAACATATCTAGAGCTCTGGACCTATTTTTTTGTGATCTATTTGTAATAAATATGTGTCTTGTCCACAGGCGCCTGGATAGGAATCTTTTGAGTGGTCCTGTCCCTTCGAATCTCAACAACCTTGCCAAACTCAATGAGCTGTATGTTTATGAAAGACAAACCGACTAAGAATTTGTGTTTCTTTCATGGAAGAATGAATTTCCTGCATCAGATTGTTCACATTTATGGGTTTTATTATCCACTTTCAGGCATTTGTCCAACAATAATCTGAATGGACCTTTTCCTAACCTCACACGCATGAACTCCCTTAACTATGTGTAAGTGTGAAATTCTTAATATGTGTATGTGTGTGTGTGTGTGTGGTGCCTCTTAGTTCAGAACCTAAATTCTGAGGATAGTCCTTGAAATTTTGTCATGATAATATATTTATATTAGTTATCTTCTTAAGATGATATTATACTTGTGTGCATTTGCATTTCTGACATTATGTTATTTCCAGGGACACGAGCAATAATAGTTTTGATCCATCAGATGTTCCCTCATGGATTTCAAGCCTCCAGAATTTGACAACATTGTACAACTCTCTCTCTCTCTCTCTCTCCCCCACATGTGCACACACACAGACATACATACACGTTTGCTTCCATGCAGTGTACATTTAACACAACATATGTGAAAACATACACCTGAACTCTGAATAATTGATTAAATTGATGAATCTCTACTCCCTAAAAGACCCTTTCTGTTTAACATAAGTCCTTAATATGTTAAATCAGAGTATTGAACACCCTGATAAGTTTGTGCTCAGAACCTTGGCATATTGTTACCAGGTTCCAAACAGTTGAAACATGTAAAACCTTACCCTGAATCTTGTAAAGGTTGAGATTTAAAGAAACTTCAGAATTCAAATATATAGTTTCTTTTGCTGCATATGACCACATCGTATAAGCAGTTTTCCTCTACAGGATGAGGTTTAAATATTTGGTCTACTACCCCTACATCAATCGCGTGATGTCATTGGTGGGTCTCTGAACCATTTTCTAGACAACCATAAATTTTACCCCTGAGATCCCCCAATTAATTCCCTAGGACGACTTCAGAAGCAAAAACTCGTAAATGTAAGTTAAATACAGTTTGAATGTTGTTCAGGTAAGTAAACTACGCATTCGATGGATTAAAGGATCCTATATATTATTTCTAAGCCGCATTGAGCCATAATCCATCAGTGCAAATCTAGTTTACTACGAAACTACAATCATATCCCTAACTAGACTTCAGATGTTTTTAACTTGACCAAAGGTCTTCACTTTTATTTTGTAAGATCAAAGTGTGTAATTGAACAAGTTTTATCTCTATAAACATCAACATGTGTTAGTACAAATATTGATGTGTTTTTAGCTTCACAGGTAGGTTTGTGAAACCTTGGGGCCACCACGATTTGCCAAACACAATGGATGAGCATCTTGCTTCCTGATTTCTTTATATTACATTAGGATTTATGGATCTTCTTTAAAAAAAAAAAATAGATTAATACTTTGAATCTTTTGTACAAAAGTTACATCTTGTTGTGTGCATCTTTTCAAGCTACAAGGAGAATGCTTTTGCTTGTAAATGAAAATGGTTCGCAACCTTCTAATGACAGGTTGATGGAAAACACACAACTTCAAGGACAAATCCCATCCAGCTTCTTCAGCCTTCCTCAACTGGAGTCTGTGTGAGTTTCAGCTGAATTCTAAGTAAAATTGGACTTATAGTCATGGATGATTATTAGTCTGACCGACTAATGCTTTTCATAAACTTAAACGTCACTAGAAGCAACTCTATATATATGTTCATATAATACAGAAATGTAGAAGATGAGGTGATTGTTGGCATATTGAAACAGGGTGCTACGCAATAACAACCTGGCTGGGACATTGGATATCGGCAGCAGCTATAGCAGTAACTTAACAGTTGATTTGCAGAATAATTCCATTACGAACTTTAAGCAGAGAGCTGAATACAACATGAATTTAACGTAAGCCAAAATGTTTGCTTCTCTACTATTTGATTGCTCCAGCGTTTTAACTTTTTGTCCTGAAGATGAATTCTGGAATATTCTTTTTAGTGTTTGTAATATCTTCTTTTTCTTCCTTTCATGGGAATAAATTTATGTTACACGGACTCTTCACTTTACCCTAAAGTACCTGTGTCTGACACTCGACACTCGGACAAGAGTATGGGTACTAGACACTTCATTTTAGTGTAAAAATTGGCAAAATTGAGGAGTACCTGTGTCAAACTCTTCAAAATTCGGTGTCCAACCGGACACTCCATCCGAGGCCGTGAAACATAGGAAGAAATGCCAGTGTATATTCTATCCAGGCATGTATTATGATCTCATGGGACTCATTCTCTCTTAATTTATGCAGACTAGAGGATAACCCAATATGTGACGGAAAAGGAACAACAGGAAGATACTGCAGGAATCCTCCATTATTCAGACCATCAGCTAACTGTTTACCTATGATCTGCAATTCAGATAGATTTAGCCAAAACTGTAGACTTGCATACCCAACATCAAAGCCATACACAGGAACCATAAACTTCTTCGCCATTTCCTTTTCTGATTTGGAAAACTCCATTTATTATAGTTCTCTTGCAGGATCAATCATGACTGCTCTTTCTACCAATAAACTTCCTGTAGAGTCGGTTTCTCTTTGTAATCCAATCTTAGATGCAACTTCTTACCTTCAAGTCAAACTGCAAGTCTTTCCTTCTGGTCAAGATTATTTTAATCGAACTGGAGTCCTTGAAATTGGTTACGTACTCAACCGCCATCTCCAGCTTGCAGCTTATTTTGGACCCTTCTTTTTTATTTATGAAATCTATGAGTACTTTCCAGGTAACTATGAATTTCACATTATAGAAGACTTTTTTTTTTTTCTGATTCGAAGTCATCTCTGATAATATGCAATATAAAACAAGCAAAAAAATATTTTACAGGAGAAAATAAGTCATCAAATGTTGGCATTATTGTTGGAGCTACAGTTGGTGGTTCTGTGCTTTTGGTATTATTGATCTGTGCTGGTCTATATGCTTTCCATCAAAAGAAAAGAGCTGAAAAAGCATTTAGCCAGAGCAATCCTTTTGGTAAACAGCTATGGTTTAAAGCAAAGAATTCTCAAGTAAACTGTTTGGAGATTTGAGCATTAACTTTTCATTTCTACGTCTTGCTAATGCAGCATCCTGGAACCCTGATAAAAGCAGCGGCGGTATTCCTCAGTTACAAGGTGCAAGATGGTTCGCTTTTGAAGAGCTTAGGAAATGTACTAACAGTTTTTCAGAAGAAAGTGTCATTGGATCTGGGGGCTACGGGAAGGTTTAATTTACATTGATCTTTTCATTTAATTTGATTGTCTTTGCTTTCTTCTTTCTCCAGGGCTCAAGCTAGTAATGCTGAATGCTGATTGCATTTTAACGTGCATAGGAATAAAATGCACCTTTTCTAGACCTATCTTTCTCTCAACCTATGTTTTAAGAATTCCTATCAATCTTGGCTTCTTGATGTTGACAGGTTTATAGAGGCAAACTCGTCAGTGGACAATTAGTTGCCATCAAAAGAGCTCAACGGGGTTCACTACAAGGTGATCATGAATTCAAAACTGAGATTGAGTTACTATCAAGGATTCATCATAAAAATGTACTCAGCCTTGTGGGTTTCTGTTATGAGCAAGCTGAACAAATGCTGATCTATGAGTACATTTCAAATGGTACTTTAAAGGGAAGTCTTTCAGGTACTTCCTCTCATTTTTCTGATTTATTCGGCCAATCTTATTTTAATATTATTTCTTCCCCTATAAGAAACAACTGACAGTTATTCATAGAAGAAATGATATAAATGTGACCATATCCACCAAGGGGTTGAGGAACTTCAATCTTATAAATCTGACTTAAAACTTCATGACTTTTACTCCCTCGGTTCTGGAATGAGAGTTACTTTTGAAGTCATATAACTAGGTCTTAATAGAAATTCTGAATCTTTTACAAAATCAATGGTCAAGGTCACAATTTACTACATTATAATGAGCTTTGGTCATTGATTTGAGAGTGGACTCCCATATTGGGACTGATGGAGGATAACCGAATGATCTTCTCTGGAGAATGTTTTTAAGTGTAGTATATGATACAAATAATACAATGCTAACAAAAGTGGCCAGCGCCGATTGGCCTGCCCCCATCCTCAATAGAGTAGCTCCGGAGATAACTGGATTATGTTACAGGATTGTAGCTTTAGGTAAAGATTTCAACACTAGCAAATGGATATGTAACCTAACATATATAAGCATGGGGGAGAAGATGTAAAGTTCTTAATGGGAAACTTCAAATATTCTATTTACCCTCCTCCTAAAAATGCGCACCATGTTCTATGCAGGGGAATCAAGAATTAGGTTGGATTGGGTGAGGAGAATTAAAGTGGCACTTGATTCAGCCAGAGGTCTGGCATACATGCATGAGCTTGCCAACCCTCCAATCATACATAGAGACGTCAAATCAACCAACATCCTGCTGGATGATCATTTGAATGCAAAGGTTGCTGATTTTGGTCTTTCGAAACCTGTGAGTGATATTGCAAAGGGTTACGTTAGCACACAAGTCAAAGGGACAATGGTTAGTGTCAAATTCATTTAAAGTTTTAAAGTGTATTATCTCATATGACCTGCCCAAATTTTTGAAAAAATAGTACTCTATATGGAGTGCAAGTTTTGGATTTTTGTTATATATCTAAGGAATTTGGATTGCAAGTGCTAAAATATTTCTCTATGGTTCACACTAGAAGAATTTGTTCTTTTCTCAATGTAGGGGTACATGGATCCTGAATACTTCATGACTCAACAATTGACTGAGAAAAGTGATGTATATAGCTTTGGAATTGTACTATTAGAATTGTTAACTGCAAAGGTGCCAATCCAGCAAGGGAGGTATATCGTCCGAGAAGTTAAGGATGCAATGGTTAACATTCAAGCAATTCTTGATCCAACCCTAGGTTCAACCTCAACACTAGGAGGATTGCACAAATTTGTGACCCTAGCAATGAAGTGTGTCAATGAGTTGGGAGCTGACAGGCCTACGATGAGTGAGGTGGTGCGAGAAATTGAGAACATTGCGCAGTTGGCTAATTTGAACCTCAACGCTGAAACAAATTCTATTTCGTCGAGTCACGATGGGGGTGTTGATGAGGATCTCTACCCTCCTTATGACAGTCAGGCCTTTGATCGTAGCACATCCTCTGTACCTTTTGAGACAGAACTGAGGTAATATTATGGTTTTACATTTAGAATTCTGAACTTAGTTGCAGTTAGCTGCTCTTTCTATGGCTTGCATTTGGTGTAGGTGAAAACACTTGAAATTTTGTACACTTACTTTTGATCATTACAAGTTTGTAAACCGGTAGTTTTTTTTTTTTTTTTAACTCATTATAGCATAAGTGGTGCATATATAATGATAAGCAGAGAGTCCGTATTTATACAATGTACATGAAAACCCTAAGAATGATATGACAAATTGTTTGGAAATTTATAGCTTGTAGATTGCGTTGTTTAAGGCGTTGTTGAGTCGTCTATGAGATTGCACAACTGTTGATTGTAAACTAATGGTAATTGAGTGACTGATCTCTATGTATTACTTCAATATCAAACTGATCTCCAACAAACAATCAATTTTAGTTGGTGCTTAGTCTCTAGAACAATTAATTTATTAATAAATTCTGTTATTTTATCATTTTATTAATCAAAATTCATCGTTCTAGAAGCATAGTGTGTGCACTTCATTGTCTTCTCATTTTCTTGAATGTGAAAAACTTTCAATGCACTTAATGGCCCTTTCATTTATGGGATTTATCGACTTTTAGGAGCTTGAATGATGAAAAATGGTGTGGAGTAATTTGGCAATCAGTGGCCCACCATGTGAGATAGCAATAGATACCGCCAAATCACTGACTCAAGAACTCTTGGTAGTGCTCTTCACACCCATTGACAAGGTGGGTTTTGGTGGGGGTGTTGAAAGAGAGGACAAGGTTAATTACCTTTATAATTATACCATCGATGACTTTACGACTTGAGTACTTAAAAGAGTAGGAAAAAAAAGAAGGAAATATAATCCTCCAAATAATAAGGTTCAATGGACGTCTTTTAATGTTACTAGTACGTCGCAATCTGAATATTTTATCAGACTTTAATCTTATAAGTGAATATATAATTTCCATCCAAATATTTCACCGGACTTCAATCGTAGAAGTGAATATATATATAATTTTCACTTCTTTTGATGTAGTGGACAGTGAACCGTCTACGATGTCGCAATCTGAATATTTCATTAGACCTCAATCATTAGAAGTAAGTAAATATACAACTTAGATGGCAAGGAAAATTTTTAATATACAAATAATTAAGTTGTATATTAGACAACTCTTAGAAGTCCGAATTTCTTATTTATGAAAAATGACTTATAAGTTAAAAAATAAGTGCCTCCTGAATACCTCAACAGTAAAAACTAATTTATAAGTTAGGTTGACCAACTTATAAGTTTGTGCCGAATAGAAATCCGGACAATTTAATTCAATCTTCTGTATATAGCCCCTGCCCTACTAATTAATGAAAGTTTAATTGAATCTCCGGAAGTCTTTTAAAGTTATTGCTCGTTTATGAACACCCCATGTTATGTTAATCAATTATTAGTGGTAATATTAATTACAACCCTTTATGAGTTGCCTTTCCTTAACCTAAGCGTGTATCACTAGGGATAAGAGTTGATTGCTGACCATAAAACTTGATGAAGGGAATCTATGTTTAATCTGTATTGGACCTACTGATATATCAATAATCAAGTTTTCACTCAACTAGTAGAATACATCGCATCAAATATAAGAGTATTAGCCGATCTGGTACATCAATACATGTTTCTATGCCCATTTCAATCTTGTCCAACTTTGCAATCTCGCGGATAATTTCATTACCTTCACTAGCAAGATCATGTCCCTCAGTATGCGTTTGTACACATACTTCTAGAACTACTCGATTAGCTACGATACCGGATGTCAATTACTCTTAAAAAAATGGTCCTCAAAAAAAGCTACTCCCTCTATTCTGAATGATAAGATTAATATTGATTTTTGAATTATCAATTTGAGACATTTTCAAATTTATTAATATGATTGTAGTTTATGATATTTGTGTGTATTAACATAAACTAAATGAATTCACATCAATTTTAAGTTTGAAAATTTTTAAAATTGACTTTTAAAAAGTCAATATTAATCTTATAATTTGGAACAAAGATAGTATTAACCAATTGGATAAAGTATAAATAAATATATTTATTAATTATTATGTTTTAAAGTATAATTTTGACAATACCCTCAAAATAACATAAAGAGCTTCCGAAAAAGTGTATCTCACATTTAGAGGTTATTTAATAATATTGAATAAAAAAATTCGAATATGTAAAAAAAATTAATAAACTGAATAAAGAAAAAATTCAAGTTGACCTTCAAAAAAAAAAACGAGCCTACTGAGATATCTTCCGTCCAAGATTTATAACCTCTACTACTACTGCTACTATCATTTCAAAATATCTGATTAATATTAATTTTATAAAATTAATTTAAAATATTTTTAAATTCAAAATTAATGTAAATTTTTTCATTTTTGAATCTAAAAATACTTCTATTACAAATTCTTTATGAACAAAACTTGTATTGTCCATCTGACATTAAACAATTGGGCGGTGGATCTCACTTCTTTGAGAGGAGAAATTTGGATGGAAGGGAAAGGAAAGCATAAAATTAGGCCGTTGATAATATCAGAACAATAATTATACTGTCAAAGTAAATATACATTTACGACAGTCATACATTTGTTTTAACATTAAAGACGAATAAAGATACGACTACTAAAGTATTTTTCTTTATTTCACACATTATGTATTCATTCATGTATTAGCAGGACAAGTTTGCGCTTGTTTCTGCAGATTTTCAATTATCATAACCAGTTTGGTGTTGAGACGATTCACGAAGAACTTAGGCAGCCATCCGGCAGGGTCCAACTGAAACAAAATAAAAAACATGACAATCAATTTTTATTTTTTTATAACAAAATCCACAACATAATTACTCCTTCACTCTCTAACTCCAATTTCTCCCGACGCAACATTTAATGATATAAATATTACTTTTAGCGACGATATCGGGACACAACATAACGAGACTCCTTTGGTCTCGGGGAAGATATAGCTGGGAAACAAAAATTAAAAGCTAGAAAAAATGTTTGAATGGTTGATTTACCTGAACAACATAAGTGACCATACAGGAATCATCTTCAAGCTTTTCGACAACCCATCCAGACTGTAGCAACAGCCCTCTTACTGAATTATTTTGCTTTGGGTGCAATCCTGCGGCTATCTCTTTCGGCAGTGAAGCTACTGCCACCACCTAAAAATGCATATGGTCTAAATTCAGAGTTCATATTTATTATTAACTTTTTATAAATAACCGATCTGTATTTGAAAATAAAAAAAATATCAGAGATGTATTTTAACAAATTAAACTATATACCAGAGTACCATCATCCATGGTTTCACGTCGCTCGTAGACGATAAATTCTCTGTTTCTAAACAGAGGCTTGGAGCTTTCACCGAACCTTAGCCGGATGATGCTGAGGTTATCTTCAAGATCTTTGACGTACCTAGCTTCTACCAAATCAGCATCCCATTGCTGGTTCAAAAGTTATCTTTTCATCATCTAGCAACAATACAAGACTCACCCAAATTCTATATTAATGCTTCCCCCCCCCCCCCCCCCCCCCCCCCCTAAGGAACATATTCCCAATAAGAATCACAAAACAAAGGGATTTAAAATTTCTATTGATATATAGCAAGGACTTAAAAGTTTTGGAAAGAAATTAAAGGGACTACAAATTCACCTTTGCAGCATCTATGGCATTGGCCACTGTGATGAATTGTTCTGGGGATACTGATCTGAGCAGCCAGCGGCTGCGGAAAGTATGAAACGAGCCAGACCTGCGCTTTGATATCTCGACGCCATTGTCAAATGCATGTAATTTCCATCCATCATTCCCATTCCCAACCCTGTTACAGTCTGAGGCCGATAACAGATCCTGTATGCAGCTTTCACTTGCAAAATGTACATATCTTCTCAATGAATCGTCACTAACAGACCTTTCGAAGCCCCAAAAACAATCATTAACAAACAAAAAACTTTATAGGCATACTAATAATAATGAATGAATAAGGAACGAACGAATTTCTATAACTACTGACCAGGAGCGTCTGCAGGGGGCCGGACAAGTGCTCATTTCAGTCATGTCACTGGGTTCCAAGTCCTGCGATAATGCAACAAGATAGAAAGATAAGAGAATATATATATATGATGGAGGAGAGAGAAATGAGTAGAGAAAGTACAGGTCTTAGATTGTTTTGGGAGGGAAGATTGGATGTGTAAAATAAAATAAAAAAAGGTGGGCCAAGGTGATTGAAGCACATGCAATGCCAGAAGACCCTCCATGATTAGAACTGCACATCTTCATATCCTTTTCCCCCTCCTCCTTTTCATAAATAAAAGCCACCAACACTCCATGTGCATCATCTCCCCCACCCTCAACTCCTGCAGTTCTTTTAGAAGAAGAATTTTTCTTTCATAACCTGATAAACAATTAAACAAGTAAATATATGAGAGCAGAAAAAGACTAACAACTAAAGCCAGACTAATAGAGTTTAAAGGACATACTATTTTATCTAAACTTGCCTTGTTATCGGTGACAAGAACATACTAACATCCATTCACAGTCCCCCATCACGTGCCAGACATCGGCTAATCGACGTACCAAAGCCAGTTCCAATCTAAGAGATTTATCTATCACTTTGTGAGTGCAATTTACAAATATAACAGTTGTAAGCCGAGTTTTGGACCTATTCTGTTGATTGTCGTCGTTCAGTAGCAGGGCAAGGTATTGCACAAGCCACAAGATTGCATCTTTCTCACAAATTAAATTTAATGGAACTAATTCACCATAGTATATGCTATGCTCAAATGCAAATCCTCAACTGGGGTAAAGATTAGTCCAAGATTAATCATCTTTGCAAGCAATCAAACCGGGTTGTGTTTCCCGTGTATTTAGTTGACTGTAGATATTGCATTATTATTAAGCTTCAGTGGTAAACATTTGATTTGTAGAGTTCAGAAAGTCCATATTGGGAGCATCCATCAAAGAGGGTTTCAAAACAAACATAAAACAAGAAAACATAGATGATGCACAGGAACTGAGAAGGAATCTTCACTCTAAATCAATTGGGCTATAATTGACATGTGGAGTTCCTGAGCCTACCAAAAGGAAAGATGGTGTTGACAGTAGTGGAGATGCTTGAGCAATAAGAGAAGCACCATAGAAGCCAATAGAACATGGGTCTCCACAGAAGTAAAAGAAACTTGTAGCTAATGTTTGTGATAGTTGAGAAAGTGTAATTCCACTGTAAGGGGGTTCCAATGGGTGGGGGTGGAGCCACCAATAATACAATCTTGTAACTGACGAGGTAACATGACCAACGTATAAACTTCTGAATGTTTACAAATTATTATAAAGAAAAATTAATGTTGTATACATTTGCAACTAGGTCATTTTTAAACCATATTTCTAAGCCGGTTTATACTTTCAGTATGATCATTCCATAACATTAACTATTGATAAAGACCTGTCTTTTATCTACAGTTCCAATTTCTAGTCCATTTCACTTTTCATTCATCCAGAGGAATGCCATAATAAGGAATTTCTTGCTAGTATTTAGCGGTCTAGGGACAAACTGCAGGAATTTCTTTTGGAGCTAGAGTTTTTTTGGTGACTACAACTGTTGGAGAATAACAACGCAACAAAACAACAGCAAAGAGAAAACGTAAGAAAAACGATCATACAAGACACAAAAATTTACGTGGTTCACCCAAAACATTTGGGCTAGTCCTCGGTTGGCGACCTACAATTTCACTATCTCCTAGAAAATTCATACATCATACATTATACGTTGCAGCATCCCTTCCTTATATAACGCAATATAAGTAACACCAATTCATCCATAAATACAAAACTATCCCTCGAAATTTGGGCCAAGCCCCCGCAAAATTATTCATTGCAGCAATCAGACGATGATTACTCTTGTGGAGGACCCGTTCCTTCTGCTCCGAACCCACCGACCCTCCACTCTAGGAACGGGCCTAGTTACCTTTTGACTAGTTTTACAATCACCTCTAAATTAAAGTTTAGATCAGGCTTCATCAATAACAGCAACCTCGTGAACAGAAGTCATTCCTTAATGTTAAGCAAAACTCTCAGTTCGATAGGAACTCGCTACCTACAGATATCATATATGCATCTGTTAATTTGTGATTAGAAATCAGTTCGTTTTATTTTTTTGCTTGTGTTTGTACTTTACTGCTAACTAAAGTCTTGAAAAATAAATTTACTTCAATATACATGACCAAAAAGCAACTAGTTGATTAAACATAATGTTAATTATGGCTTGAGTTAGTATTATGACTTATCAAAATAAATTTGGTATAGACTTCAGATTGTGCCTTCAACTTCTAGATTTCCCCAGCAAATACCATAATATGTATATTCTCAATTATACTGATGTAAAATATTAGATACAGACCTGTGAACTGGAAACTCTGGAAAGAGTTTGGAGACTTTGTCGGCAAATTCACCAACTGATATATGCCATTGCCCAATGGTGCAAAGGTCTCTACCAGAAGCAGCAGGGGTCTCGTATAGTAGTACTTGTGGCCTTGCCACATCTCAAACATGAACAGCTCCCAACCAATGATATTCCTGGGTATCCGTTGATCCTTGAAAAAGCTGTTGCAAGACAGCACAACTCACGCTTAAACCAGGTTGTAGACCAGCTTGTAGAAGTGACCCAAGACAAGTGGCTGGATGAATTGCTACGACATCCAATCCATTTTTCTCAGCAAAATCCCACACAGCTTTCTCTGCCGGTGTCTTTGACACTGTAGGAAACATTCGGCCCATATATATTTATTTGAAACCGTATCTTGACCCAAAAAGTTAACATATCTATGGTCCATTAGAATATATATGTTCTCAATTGTTCTCCTTACGATTTGATGAGAGATTTACTATCACGCGATACCTCAATAAAATCATATAGCTTTATACTACTCTCATATGCAATTGAAATATATCAATGTTTTATTCAAACGACTACACCTAGTAATCTTATGCTAACTTATTCTCCAGTTAAATTTTCTGCATAAACCATAAACCATTTGTAACAAAATTTAGGATTAATGAAAGATAAAGTTCACTTTGATGCATAATTTGGTACTCCCTCCGTCACCAAAAAAGAGACTGTAACAACTGCATTTACTTTTAGAATGAAAATTACAGCAAATTTAACTAAAAATGTCCCGAAATAATTATCAATTAAGATTATCATCAAGAATGTGCAAACTGGCTTTTGGTCGCGAGAAGTAAATGCTATCAAAAAATAAGTCTAAGTGTACAAACTTTGAAACACAAACTCTATCTTCGCCATTAAAAAATGAAGTCTAGCGCGAAAATTCGTATCAGACTTCACTTTTTAATTATATAGATTGAGTTTAAGTTTGTATCCCAAAATTGTGTCTGTAGATTTGTCCCTATCAAAATAGACCACCCCCATTTAAGACTATCATGCAGGGGCAGAGCCTTTAGTAGGCTTTGATCCCAGGCCCAAAAATTTCTTTTCCTAGATTTACTATATAATTATATGTAAATAAGTTGGAATAGTCTTGATGCCCAACTGTATTTTTCAGTCCAATCCAATCGAAATTTTTAACTCTGCCCCTGCAGCATCATGCCATTGTCCTGCACCTCTAACAACAAACAGGTATATGTACTAGTCTGTTAAAAAAAAAACAAATATGGACCTTTAGGCCTACTCATATAGTATGATTATGAGTACAGATCTAATTGCTTACAAACTGTCCATGGATCACTTTACCCTCTGCTCTTCTCCCGTTAATTTCAAACATAGGACTTGTAAGGGAGTCTTCCATTTTGGTCCTATGATCCTATCACATCCTAGGAAGTTAAAAAAAATAAGACATTATTTATGGATAAAACCCTTCTTTAGAAAAAGAAAAAAAATAATTCCCTAATTATAATTTATCATCAAATAATCTTACAAAAATGAAACGTAGAAATGACAAAAACATAATTTAAGAACTAAAGAAATGATTTATCATGAGATGAAATAATTTGTATTAATATTAAATTAATATAAATAATTGTATCCGACTTATTATTTTTACAATCAAACTAGTCTTGAGAAATGAAGTATTTGAATCCATTTTTAGTTGGGTTTAAAAAATACATTGGATATTAATATTTATTTTTAAAAAATTAATTTGAAATGTTTACAGTTTTAATTGACATGGTCAATTTAAATTTTAAATAATAAAATTTATAAGTAATACTTTCTCTATTTTAAATATAAAATTATTATTGACTTTTGAAAATCAAATGGAGACATTTTCAACATCATAAAATTAAGTTGATTCATGAAACATAAATCTTATAATGAGTAAAAAAAATTAAATGGTTTACAATATATATCATTACATTGTGTGACTAAAATTATTTTTTTATTTATTAATTATGAATCTAAAATTATTTTAAATTATGTTTAAAAAGTTAATAATGATCTTATATTTTGAATCTGGAATAATAGTAAGTTTTAAATATTTTATAAAATTTAATAATGTATTAATAAAAATTAAATAAATTTGAATTTACAGGATTAAAATATCGATCTTATTCGTTGAAATGGAGATATTATATTTATATTTTACCACCATAAAAAAGCATGGTATATTTAATTTGCCATTATTATTTTTAATATCATTATTTAATAGTATTATCCACTATTTATATTTTGTGTCAGTTTAAAACTCACAAATAGGGCAGTTTCCCGTTCAACAGTATAATGACTCTTTGACTTCACTTGTTGGTCTTACCTCGGTCACAAACTCGATTAGAGCTACGGTGGTCATGTCAGACTCCAGGACGACTAGCTACCCAGCCGGCGCCGTTAAATGTGAAGCTGCCGCCGAGAGCTCTATGAGGCCGCCGTTAAGACCTTCCAAAGTCGTCGTTTTAGCTGACCTTAACGTTGACCCTCCTGAAACCGACGTCCTCCCCGATTCTCTCTCCAGGTTTCCACCAAATTATTGTCTTTCTCACCATTATAACCACTTATTTTTTTGCCACAATTAGGAAATTGTATGTTGAATTAAATTACTTGATACCTTTGTTCACTGGTTCCTTCAATTTCATATGTTTGTTTAATTGTTTATGTATGTATATGAGATTGGTATGTCCGTATAGTTATGTTTGTTGTTGTGTGGCATTGTTGCATCTATTTTTTTGGCACCCTCTTTATGATGCCTTAGTTTTTTATTAAAAAATAAAATTAGGGTTACATTTTAGCAAATTTTGAGGTCTGATGTGTTCATATAGGTTGACTAATGATGAAAGTAGTCAAGATAAAAGTATTGGATTGAGTAAAGATACTGATATGCCGGAAACAGAAGGTAAACAATTCAAAAAATTGGGGAAATGCCGTTCACGAATTTTTAAGGCGGACTTCCCTATTGATTGTGGGGTGGAAGCAGACGGTGATCAGAATGGTCAAGGTGTTCCCTCGTCACGTGAGGAGAAAGTCAGCAGCCTCAAAACTGTAAGTTACCTCCTCATCCGGTTGTTGCATACAATATTTACATGTGTGCATATATATATATATATATATATATATATATATATAGTGATAAGTACGTCTGAATAACTAATTATTGAAATAATAATTATGCAAAAAAAATTCATTAGTTTATGCTGTTTTGTTCTTCAATCTCAGGATGAGTCTCCAGAAATCTATTGTGATTAATGATTATATGAATGAGAATCTACTTTAGATGTTATCATCGGAAAACACCATTGACTAAATGCCGTTGTTGTTGAGATGGCTTGTATGAATTGATATTTAGCCCATCCATAGATGTTTACATTGAATGAATTTTTTAAAATACATTATAGAGATTTCAGTAATTATGTTGTAAATGTTTTCAAACTTGTAAGTGGGTAATGACTAATGACATTGTAAATGTCTTCAAATGTGTGAGCCGGTGAGACTTTGGTGATAGTTCACTTGTTGGCCAGTAAGTTCAGTATTATCTAACAAATGGTTAGTCAACAAAGATTGTAAAAGTGTTAGTGCCCTCAACAAGGGTAGGACTAAACTAAGTAGAGCCTATTGTTGCACTTTCAGGTTGTTCAGTGTGGTTAGGAGCATGTTCATGTGGGTTTATATTTGGGAAAACTCGTAAATCAGCAATCAAGCCCAGTTCATACAATTAGTTTGATGCTTAAACTTGGAAATGTTCTGTGTAGTGATTAAGGACCAAAATGAAGTTAAGAAAAGAACAGGGAGTAAGTGAAAAATACAACAGAAAGACAATTAGAAAGCATTCAAATCATTTGTTTCGGACCAAGTTGAAAATTTTGAATATCAGTTTTTTGTTTTATTTTTCTTTTCTTATAAAATTTCTGACTCATTAATTTTGAAATTTTTGAATGTGTATCTGAAGAAAACATTAATATGTTCTATTAACATTACCGTCAGTACAGCTACTTGCATATGGGTTCTTCCACTCACTTGAAAGATTTTCCCTTCTTACATTTATCTTATACTCTTCGTACTATAAGTCGAGCATTGATACACCTCCATCTCGTTTGGGGTGGAAAATATTTAGAGGTGTCATGATATCGGTGAAGAGGGAAGTACCACCACATTAAATATGAACTTATAGATAGGATCTAAGTAAACAACTTTGAATTTGTAAAGTGTTATTGTTGGATAGAAAAAACAGAGATGGGACTGGTGTCATCTTGAAAATTGAACTAGTTTTGACTTAGTATCCCTACAGGGATCGAAATTAAGCTCAGAGGTGAGATTAGGATGGTGGTTGTGTCAGAACTAGCATGTTAGCTTATTGATTTTTTAATAGCCAAAAGATATAATTCAACAAATGAATTGAAAAATGTTAAGAGTGATGGTTAGCAACGAACCTCCACAAACTGTGATAACCAATTGTTAAACATTTTATGGTGGACGCAACAGGCTGAATATCTACCGAGTGTAGTTTGCACATGTTTAATTCAAAAGTAACATTGAGCTGAAAATGGAAAACTTAGTTCTGAGTTTTTCCCAAGTCATGCCTGAGTTGTTCAGGAACAACTCCGTTTATGTTCGTGACAATACTAACAAATTAAATGCTTATAGGGATTGGTACATGTTGCAAGGAAGATGCCCAAAAATGCCCATGCTCATTTTATACTGGGCTTGATGTATCAAAGAATGGGTCAACCACAAAAGGTATCTTTTCAGTCACGCCTTAATCCGTTGTTTTTGTATAAGAAATTTTGTTTTCTTGAACTCATTTCAAAGAAATTTGTAGTCAGTTTTGTCATATGAGAAGGCAGAGGAGATCTTACTTCGCTCTGAAGAAGAAATCGACAGGCCTGATCTGCTTTCGTTGGTTCAGGTTCACCATGCGCAGGTGCATTAACTGTTCCATAGTAATAGAACTTTTTTTTATATCTTTAGGGTTTTTTTCCCTGTTCATATCTATTCTGTAATTCGAAGGCATGTTACTAATTCAAGACCATCTGTACAGTGTATTCTGCTCGGAAGTTCAGAGGACTATAGTTTAGACAAAGAACTTGGGACCAAAGAGCTAGAGGAAATTATTTTCAAGTTGAAGGAATCAATGAAATCTGATATTAAACAGGCATCTCTTTGGAATACTCTAGGCATGATACTTCTTAAATCTGGCCGTTTGCAGGTGAAATGGAAAATATATTTGTTATTGCCAACAATGCGCTTCTTTATTATTTACTTTTACTTTTCCTCTTATATGTGATGTATGGATTTGTATAGAATGCTATATCGGTTTTATCATCTTTGTTGGGTGTTGCACCTGACAACTTGGATTGCCTTGGAAACCTTGGAATTGCTTATCTTCAAAGGTAAATTAGGTCTATAATTATTACCACCAATTTTATATTATTTGATTATTATTATTCTTTTATAATTATTATCATTTGTTGTTGTTTATCATCATCGTCATCTTCATCTTCAAAGTTTTGTTTTTTGTTAAGAATTCAGTTTGCGCTGTTATATTTGATTTTCATTACAAATAATTGCAAGTAAATAAATAATAGTAGGCAGAGGACTAGGAAGAATTTTGGCAAGTTTAAGAAGCACTATTAGGCTAGCATCTTTGATCATCGTTTCAGATCCTTTATTGTCGCAGTTGCCATTTTATTCAGTAGATATTTTTAAAATTTATCCGTCCTTTTATTCTCCTGCAATGTAAAATTTGAGGTCAAACTCTCTTTTTATTCCCCTGCACTGTGAAACTTGAGATCAATTTTTTCGAATGAAGGGGTGGATGATGGAGACTACAAATCTAAAGCAATGAAGAAGTATATTTTATAATATTCTAAAAGGCGCTAGGCGGCCGGGAGGGGCATAGGCAGGATTTTTTATTTTAAGCCAATTTTAATATTTTATCTTACATTTATCCACACAAAAAAAACAATAATATAAATCAGAACATTCTATAATAAATATAATAAAGGCATTTGCTTAAAGTTCAAACACATATTCATATTGCCAATGTCAAAGTTCAAACACAAACATGTAATTGTTCAAAGTTTAAAAACAAACAAATAATAAAAAATACAAATTAATAGTCATCATCTCCATAGCTTTCTATATCTCTAACTATTCTTCTCCATATCCCTCCAAGATAATATTTCCATTGGATTTACACTTATACTCCTCATCTCCCTCTTCCTCCCGTGTCATCATCAGACAAAAAATATTTTTTATGGAGTTCTCTTACTCCAACATTTATACTTCTCCTAAGCTCTAGCACACTATCTGTTCCGGATATTTCACCAATCGCCTCTCACGTAAGGCTCGAACAACCCTCAACTTCATCATCCACTCCACGACATCGTTTTGTAGCTTAGTTATTAAAAAAAAAAAAAAAACAATTGCAAGCCTAATCTCTCCGCCTTGCCCACCTAGTCTCGTTTAATTTTCTGGAGGGATTTTTTTTCCGCCTTAGACTTAGGCAGGTTGCCAGAGGGGGGCCTAGTGCCTAGGCAGGGCGCCAGGGGGAGTTTAGCGCCTAAGCGAGGATTAATCGGACCTAGGCGGAAATTCTTAAAACACTAATATTTTATTATTGTTGGGGAAGTTGCCAGGCGTGTGTGTATATATTGCAATAATATTCTTAATGTTGATTTTTTAATAGTTATGTATGTATCGATACAATTGTTGTCCTTATCAAAATAAAATAAAAATATAGTTGCCCATTATAGTTGTTTTAGTGTTTTATTAGTTCATTTGTGGTTTTTAATAGCTCATTGTATTTGTTCATTAATTTTTTTAAAGAAAGAGTAAATTTTTGTTTGTTAAGTCTGAATTATACCTGGCTGAATAGCACAGTACCCTCTTCTTCTTTTTTTCTTTTTTTTCCCTTGGCCTGAGTTCAAACATGGAAAATAGCGCTGTACTTGGTTCTTAGGATGTTCTTTCACTAATACATCTCTAATTGTTTGAAATGTTTTGACCTTTTATTTTCCAGTGGGAATCTGGAGCTGGCAGCAAAATGTTTTCAAGATGCAATCTTAAAAGACCAAAACCATCCTGCCTCTTTAATCAATTATGCTGCCCTTCTTTTGTGTAAACATGGAGCAGTTGTTGCAGGTATGATTTTCGTTATTCTGGTAAAGATGTTATATTATCTCTTTTTTGCTACACTATTACTTAAATGCTTGCTGCTGATATTGTATGAGGTGGTGAAGTAGTTCAATTTTTTTTTTAAGTTTGTTGTACTTTCAACTTCTTTTAAACAAGATATACTGTGCAAGACATTAGTGATCCCAGTTCCTGCAAACCACAGGTGCTGGAGCCAATGCTGATGATGGGGCTTCTGAGGATCAGGTTACAGCAGCCAATGTTGCAAAGGAATGTTTGTTAGCTGCTGTTAAAGCAGATCCCAAAGCAGCTCATATATGGACCAATCTTGCTAATGCATATTATATGACCGGTGATCATAGAAGTTCTGGAAAGTGCTTGGAGAAGGTGGTCATACGTAATTGCTAACATCAATTATGAACTTCTTTATGAAGACATTTATTTATTATTTCCCCCTTTCTCCTATGGAAAATTATCTTACTTGGGCTCTGACAACATGAATTCTCTCGTAATTTTTTCATTTCCTCGTATTAACTTGTATATTCCATATTAAATTAGATTCTTTACCTTCTTATTTTCTCTCTTATCGATAAGTATGCCATTTTTGCATGTACATTGTGTGGCTAGACTTTTTATAAGCTTGAGCAACTTTTTTTGGCCATGCATATTGCTATCTAGGCCGGTAAACTGGAGTCCAATTGTTTGGCTACACGTTATGCTGTTGCAGTTCACCGTATCAGGGATGCAGAAAGGTCTCAAAATCCTAGCGAACAGCTCTCATGGGCTGGGAATGAAATGGCTTCAATAATTAGAGAAGGTGATTCAGTTCTGATTGAGCCACCCCTAGCGTGGGCAGGGCTCGCCATGGTTCACAAGGCCCAACATGAGATTGCCGCTGGATTTGATGTTGAACGGCATGAATTGATAGACGTTGAAGAGCGTGCTCTGTACAGCTTAAAGCAGGTATTTATCCAAACACCTACGATCATGAATATAACTCAAGCACACATGCACACACACACACACACACATATATATATATATATATGCTTGTAGTATGTATTTATGTATATGCATGTGAGAGAGAGAAACTCTTTTTCAAGCTCTCTCATATTTTGTATAGAAAGTTCAGAACAGCCTAGCAGACGGGACTATCAGCCCCTTTCTATTAAGAGTCAAATGGGGAACCTACCTCCTTCCTTCAGTAGTCTTATTGTTTGTGTGAGGGGGTGGGGATTAATTCTGCTGACGATGTAATCTAGAAGCTTTGACTAGAAAAATATGAGAACAATTTGATATGACATTTGATGTTATTTAATCCAACATGGATACTGGTGCTCTGTGACAAATTTTAGGACATCTATATAAACTTTGCATTAGATAAAAGAAAAGGTAAGAAGGATAAATTCTTTTGCAATCAACAAGACCTCTATATGCTACAATATATACCCATGTCACAAAACTTGAGGCTGGCATCCTACCAACCCATGAGGGCTCATATGCAGTATAAAGGTTGAAATGTACTTGAATGCTGTATTGGCTAGATTTGCAGCTGAAAGTAAACCTTGACCAAGGTGTTGCCTATGTGACATTACATTTTGAACCTTACCTTTCTCCAGCACTCATGACCTCTGCATGCCTGTTGGGTTCATGACCCAGTTGTTGAGTTACATATAGATGGATTCGGTGTGGCCTTGTGGGTTATCAAAAGAGTTGCCTTCATGGTGCTTTGCACATGTGATAATCCTGTCATAAAACTGGTATGTACAGACGTGCTATGTATTATAGAACAAATGGAGTTCCCTTTTCCAATTTCAAGTGTTACAACATATGGCAAAATAATTTACTTGTTAGATTTGATATCTAATTGTTTATGCCAGTGCTTTGGATGGTCCCAACTTTTGTTGATGGTATATAGTATCTAAAAGTATGTAGGTATAACTAATAACAGTAATGCTTCTGTTTTGAATTTGAATCGATTATTTCCTTATTATTTTATCCTATGGTGGGAAGAAATACTTCATAATATCAGAAATTGGGCTCTAAGGCTAGGCATATTAACCAAGTAATCTTATTTGTTCATTTACTTCTTTTTGTTATCTTTTCTTCTTTAATCAGTCAATACAAGAGGACCCAGATGATGCTGTACAATGGCACCAACTTGGCCTTCATAGTCTCTGTACCCAACAATTTAAAGCTGCGCAAAAATACCTCAAGGCTGCAGTTGCCCGTTCCAAGGAATGCAGTTATGCATGGTCAAATCTTGGTAACTGCAAACGTCCTTGTGTTTGACTCCCTCGGTCCCTTTTTAATTGTCCCTGTTTTTTTGCCATACTGACATGTTTCTTTTTATGTGTCAAGAACACATCAAAATCATTATAATTTTGATTCTCAATATATATATGTGTGTGTTATTTGCCTTTATTGTGAATATAGTAATATAATTTCTATAAAAAAAGTAATATATGGATATGTAGTTGTATTAAAATGGGACAGAGGGTATACTTGTTTTACTTGGCTACTCTATCTTTAGGTTTTGAAATTGTTTTCGTGCTTGTGGTATTGTGTGCTTCACTAGGTGTTTCACTGCAGCTATCTGAGGAGACATCTTCACAAGCTGAAGAAGTATACAGGCAAGCCTTGTCATTGACCACGAGTCAACAGGCACATGTGACGTTTTCCAACCTCGGAAATTTATACCGGCAGCAGAAACAATATGAATCTGCCAAAGGAATGTTTACAAAGTCACTTGAACTGCGGCCTGGTTATGCTCCTGCATATAACAATCTAGGTCTTGTTTTTGTTGCTGAGGATCGGTGGGAAGAGGCAAAATACTGCTTCAAAAAGGCACTCCAGGTGGACCCTCTGCTTGATGCTGCTATGTCTAACATGGTTAAAGCTTCGGCCATGTCTAGTGCTTCTTAATCATTCCATTAGGGTTTAACTTGTATTTTAGTGAAGCTACTTGCCCCAATCCGGAATTAGGGTTGTCAGATTGTACATAGTATAAAGGACCAGAATGATGTGTATGGCAGTCATCGGTTATAACCATTGGACCCATCCATGTATAGTGAAACATCCACTATTTATAATTCGAAACATCATTTTGTATTTAGTTTTTTGTAGTCATCTTTGTCACTGTAGCATTACTTGTATTCGACACTTGGGAATCTTATATTTTATAAATGTGTGCTTCATTTATTTATTGTTTACATCAAGTCCTCGGTGATGATAACAGTGTTGATTATCAAGTACTATTTCCTTTATGCTGTCCTCACATTTGGAGGTTAATTTATGTGATGTGAATCCAGAAAAGTGTACATTTTTCTCCCACATGCTTGTGGAATGATACCAAAGCACTGGAAATTATGCAGTTAATAAATTATTAAACTTGTAACTGGAATTATGATTTGTGTATAAACTTGCAATTTATTCTCTAAATTTAAGATATTCTTATTTTTATTTCCAAGTTGCAATTTTAACCTTTTGAATTAATCATCCTTGTGCTCTATAAAAAGGTGCTTTTTTTATACTAAATTGCAAGTATTAAGCATGTATTTTTATGTTTTATATTTATCCTAAAAAGATCAAGTTCTTATTTTAGTAATGATGATATAATAATAGTAAAACTATGATGACAAATTTAGAAAAATAGCCTAAAATAATGTGATAGTCTCGTGGTAAGGTATTTATCATGGCCATGTTTGACTCTATGACCAAATAAAAAAAATCAGATCAAATGGGACATTTTTTTGTGAAATTTTATAAATATTAAGAACATTTTTATTTTATTTTATTTTATATTCATCCCCAAAAATAGTAAGTTGTTTATTTTGTAGTAGTAACATAAAAAATAAAAATAAAAGTAACTTTAGAATGTTTTGTTAGTATTACTTAAAAAAGGAATATATTATTGTAAATAAATAAATAATATCTATATAATAAAACAGAGCGGCTCAAATCACAAAATTTTAACATCCACCGGTCTCAAATCAATTTTGGCTTCAACATCTAACAGTCTAAAATCATTTAGGGTTTCAACATCCAACGGTCACTAATCTATCACTCATTTTTCCTCCAATTCAACATCTTTTTTTCAAAAATCTATTCACTCATATTTCCCTCCCAAATCAAATTCATAACTACACTATAATAATAATAATAATAATAGTAATAATAATACAAATAATAATAATAATACTAATAATACTAATAATAAAAATAATAAATATAATAATAGTAATAATAATAACAATAATAATTATAATAATAGTAATAGTAATAATAATGACAATAATAATTATAATAATAATAATAATAATAATAATAATAATTACAATAATAATTACAATAATAATAATAATAATAACAATAATAATAATAATAATAATAATAATAGTAATAATAATGACAATAATAATAATATTTATATCCTCTCTTTTTTTCTCATTAGATTCCACCAAATGGCTTACAGTACTACCATTTTTCCATAGAAAATACTGTTCATGGATCTTATTGATCAATAGTTAGAGATACTGGTGGCAAATAAATACTGTCAAACTTTTCATTCCGTTTTATTAATAAAGGAAAAGTGTATGAAATACCTGAAAACACTATATTATATAAATTTGAACCCGCTATCATCAATCAATTAATTGCTCAAACTTACCAATAATTAATTTTAAGTTGAGAATGAGTAACACACTAATGTTTGCCTAAAAAAAAAATTATAACTGTATTAAATATTAATCTTTTTGTATTAATGGTTGGACTATCAGTTCTATTATAAAATTCACAATAGTTTTAAATTTTTTAATTTAAAAATATTAAATACAGTACTCAAGTGTTATATTAATTGTACAGAGAATATTATTATTTGATGTTTGTTGATTGGAAATTTTAGAAATGGTAGTAAAAAATATATGTATAGCAAGTATAATCAATTCTTGAGACGGTCGGATATATGTCATCTCTTACTCTAAAAATAGTAACTAACAAAATGCGAGATCATTTGATCATCATGCAGGATGGATTGTGGGCAACCTGGATATAACTCGTCCGAGAGGCAGCGTTTTGGTGCCATATTAAAAGAACAGTACCAACAATTTAGTCATCCTATGTTACTTGGAGCCTCCAAATGAGCAAAAATAGACAATAATAACCTCTTCCTAAGATTAATCATTAATAACAAAAAAAGGTACCAGGAATCTCCATCAGAAGCACAAAAAGAACAAGCAGAGACGATAGGAGTAATAAGGCGGAGGTCACAGACAACAAAATTACATGAGAATGGGAAACAAAATAAAACATGTCCCTCTCAAGAAGCTGCTGCGACCGGGATCAGAGGACCATCTGAGAAGCCAAAAGACTGAAGGAGCCATCCTTTCTTCCGGGCGTGCTCAACATAATACTTGAACTTATCCTCTGCATTTGGAATGTCAAGAGCCAGATCACCAAGCCCATCACTGATTCTGGCAAACCCTTTGGTCATCTGATTAGTTGTGATCAATCCCTCGTTGAAGCACTCCTGCAACAGATCCAACATCCGATCGTTCTTCTTCTCCATTGCCATAACCAAAGCCTTCTTCACAACCTCATGATTGAAGAAAGGCATTCCAAGATCACGGATGCATTGGCAAGCTTCACTTGCAACTCTACCAGTTTCATATTCCTCGAGAAGCTTTACTATCTTGTCCTTTGCATCCTCTACAGCCCAGCCCGTCCCACCACCCCAACACCTCAAGATTCTCTCACCAGCATGGCGGGCAGCTAGAAGTGATCTAGCCACATGTACAGTCTCACTCCCGCTGCAATTTAACGGAAGCCTGCCGCCAATTTCTTCTAAATTCAGCGGAGCCAAAACATCGTCAATTACTGCCCTGGCTAGGAAAAGAGCCAGCTCGTCTGAGGCATCTAGAATATCTAGTGCTGTGTCTTCGGCAGATTCCAGGAGCATGACAAAACCATTGATAATATCGTCAGTTGAAAAGATCTCAATATGAAGTGCAGATAGCAAAACAGATGCCATTTCTCTCTCCCTGTTCTTTCTGTCCATAGCAAGTGTTATCAGCTTCTTCAAGAAAACTGGGTTAAACTCAGGTGCCCCTAGATCTTCAAGACTCCGGATGAGTTCAGGAATGTCATCCGAATGAAAATATTCATGGATTATTGTGACCACCTCTTCCTTGTACTGCTTCATCTTCTCATCATCCTCATCATGTGCTTCTCCGTCTTCCCCCAAGGACTTCAGAAAAGATGCATCAAGCCAGCCTTCTGCGACTGCCTGATGAACCAGGGAACGAAACAATGTTTTTGCAGATGGGATATCAAGAGCAAGGTCATCAAGGCTCTCAGCTAATCGAGCAAAACCCTTCACCATTTGACTAGAACTAATCAGACCCTCCTCTGCCGCTTCCTTTAAAAGCTTTTGAATTACTGGTTCTGCTGTACGGATCTCCATCGCTAGAACCAAAGCCCTCTTGACAACCTCGTGATGAAAAAACGCGACGCCCAACTGCCTGATGCACCTGCAGGCCTCAGAAGTATCATCACTATCTACATATTCTCTTAATAGATCAGCAATCTTTTTCTTGACTTCCTCAACAGTAATATGAGTACTACCACCCCATCGCCGTTCCACCAATTCTGCATGGTGCGGAGCAGAAAGATAGCTTTTCTCAGCAGTTTGCAGAACTTGAAATCCCTTGGAGGATTCTGACAGTGCGTTCTTTGCCCTGGTGACGAAGGCTGGGGGAAGAATGTCATCAACCACGGCACGAGCAATGAATAGGGCAAGAATGTCAACAGCATCCAATATGTCCACCGTCAGATCATCAACAGACTCAAGAAGCATGAAAAACCCTTGGCTGATCTGGGTAGATGTGATGACATCGGCATAGAGAGCTGAAAGCAGAACAGAAGCCATTTCCTTCTCCTTGTCATGCCTGTCCATAGCCATGGAGACCAACCTCTTAATGAAGTATGAATGGTATTCACTTGAACCCAGTTCTCTGAGATCAGATGCCGCCACATCGACATCACCTGTGCTGAAGTATTCTTCTATTAGGGAAACTACAGCTTTCTTATATTCATCCAGGGGATCACTTATAGTTGATCCAACAAGCTGATATGATTCCTGCGAATTTTAGACAAGGCACAACAATATGACATACTAAGATATTTAAAAAAAAGTGAAACAAAAAAGAAGAATAACATCACAAGAGAAAATTCCAGGAAGAACAAGTGCTAGCAAAAAGTTTTGAAATAAAATGATGCTCGTATCCCCATCTGTGAGGCGAATAGATGAATAGACGGGGAAAATAAGTTGAATCAATGCAGCAATTACCTCGCCACTATCATAGTTAGGATCATTTCGATCAATATGAGATTCCCCACCGGTATCGAGTAGTTTACCCCATGTTCCCTTACCACCACCACCATCTGTTGATAGCTTTAGTTAGAAATAACCCAGTAAAAGATGCAGGGGGAGGGGAGGGGGCAAAAAAACTAAAAAAACAGCATTAACATAACCGTAAGTATACTAGAAAATAAAAAGTACAATTATAGCACAGCTGCTTCCACCAAGTCAAATCCACAAGCTCATAGAAGAGGGAAACAAAAGTTAGAAGCAGGAAAAAAAAAGACTACTTGATATCAAAATGAGAGATAAAGCAGAACCTAAAGTAAATTTAAGCCAAACTCTACTTTATTCAGCAGATTCTTCATCAGTCTCGTGCATCTACATGCAATTGCCTAGTGCATCTATGAGCTTGTCATACAGCAATAATGTCTTGACAACGTATAATTTATGGGTAGCTTCTGTGGTATGGTAACACATTATTTTCTCAGTTACATACTTAGCCAATCTAAAATTCATTAAGCAATCTAAATTTTTTTAACCAATTGATGGTAGAGTGACCAAACATACAGACTATATCTGCTGAAAGTAATCAACGAATTCTGACACCAACATATCACCAACAAACATAGAGACAAGAGACAATGCCTACATATTAGAAACATTTCCTCGCTCTTTCATCCTCCTCTTAATGTGAGTTCAGGATTAGACGAATATACATTGAAAGCTAGTGCTAGAATGACTACTTTCCATGTGCTCAAAAGAGAGTAGTGAGGTGAGGTCCACTGGTCAAAAGGTCTGCACTATGTTCAGTTCAAAGCCAGTTAACCCCAACTTCTGTGAATTATATACGTTTATAGGCACTACCAAGACAATCATGGGCACGTATATACTAAGATCACATTGATAACTTTCATGCACAATCCTGAACTAGTACGAATATATACTTTTCAATATATATCTATAGAATAAAAAAACAAAATGAGACGAGCTAACACAGTTTATAAATGTTTCAAGAGCACAAAGATGAAGAGATAATGAAGGTTTTGAATAAACAATGACAGCACGAAGAGGATTACAAGTTATTGCACAACAGAAAATCAACCAAATAAAATGAAAAGAAAAAAGAATTAAAAGAAAAACAAATCCTAAATTACCCTTCTTGACACGAACAAGCTTTCCTGAGTGCGACCGACGCACATGTCTGACGGCAATCCCAGCCGTGGATGCCTTACCACCGGCGGGAGCTTTTATGTGGTGTTCAGAAGACATCAGAGCAGACGGCAATTTTGGTGAGGTTGACAAAACCTCTGCATTCTGTGTCGCTATTTTCAACGTTTCCCTCTGCTCCTCCGTCAGAAACCCCTCACTCGACGCCATTTCTCCCCGAAATCCTACACAAAGTCGACTAACAAGGTTTACAAATTTGAAATCAAGATCAAAAGTACAATAAAAAAACGAAAATCAATCTACTTGGTTAATTTACCTCTCTCTGCACTTACGGTGAAGGGAACAGAGAAAATGAAAAAAATAGTACACTTGATTCAAAACCCTAACCGGCGACAGATGCCGGAGAGATGTTTCTCGAACAACTTCTTCTTCCTCCTCCTCTGTGCTTGGCTCGGATCTCGAGCCAAGACAGATGACTGGAAATACAGTAGCAATCGATCGGGATCTTCAATCCCTCACTTCCCGTATATATAAATACAATCACACACACAAAAGAAAGTCCCCCTCTCACACTACGAAACCCTAGAAACTCGGGTGTAGTAGTTTCTCGAACAGGCTAGGGGAGGGGCTACGGCCTACGGAGTTGTTACGAGTTTGGGCCATCCGGTTAGGATTTGGGTCCTAAGTTACTGGAATGCCCCTGATTTGATTAGTTTCCTTTCTAAGTGGATAAGGATAGTTAAGGGAATCATCAAATATTGTCTTGAAATGATGGGGTTTCTCTAATTTCAAGTCTATTTTTCGAAAAATTATTTCATACTCCTGAAACAGAATAAATAGTATCTTTTTCTCCTTATATGCATATGAGGCCTATGTGATAAAATTTACAGGGACCTACATGCATGTAAGAGGAGTAACAAACTATTTATCTTGCTTCAGTAACATGGAATAATTTTTCCTATTTTCTTATAGGTAGAGATGTGTACCAATTTTATCCATATCTGGTAGGGGACAACTAGGGCTCGTCATATTTATCCAAAAATGTATTATACTTATCGTTACTAAGGTATATAACGATCATTTAATTATTAAAAAAATAATTAAATTATTTAAATTGATTATAAAAAAATTAAAATCGTTTAAATTTTTATTTCATAATTGATTATCAATTTATATAATTTTGGTTAAATCAATTTACTCGATTTAAATTTGTACTCTCCATTTTAATAGAAAGTGAGGATTATTATTATGCAAAATAAAATAATACTTTGAATCCGGCTTATATTTATACTTTTCCATATTACAAAGCTCAAATAATAAAGTAATAAAAGAGAAAGAAGATGGAGGGACCATAGCTCATGCCCGTAGGCTGTTAGATAATGCTCAGTGCTCACTAGGCTATTCATTGGTTGGCGACTTGGCGTATTCCATACTTTCTCTAGTCCTGGGCCTGGAGGTTTTATCAAACAGGAAAAGTATTAACTTTGCCAAAATCAGTAATGTATTGATATTGTGTAATATATAAATATATAATTATATAAAATAAATAATTATTAGTAAAGTATATAAATTATATAACTATATTATAATTTTAAATAATTTGGACCAAAAAATTGTCAAATCAAGAGAGACCAAGTCTCTGCCACATTATATATAGAAAAAGAAGATTATTTTCCCTTTTTATGGCATAAGTAAATACTAATAACCGCACAAATACAATTTGGACAATCATATCGGGACATTAGTATCACATTAACCAAGAAGGATGGTCCTAATTAAAACTAGTAGACTACTAGAGGTGTATCGACTTCCTGACTAGTTCCTGACTTGACTACAGGACAGAAATCCTCAAAATTGATAAAATGATGCGGGATGTTCATATTTCATTTCATCAATTTCCCTAAATATTTATTTATTTATTTATTTATTTTATAACAAAATGGGTATAATGTATAGAACAAAAATAAAGTAAAAATATTCATGATTAATTTCATCTTTCATTTCATTGATTAATTTTTTTGGCTCTTAAACTAAGTTTCCTGTTGATCGTGACTCTCAAAGTAATTAAAATGAAAGAAATATTTAATACATTAATTTTTTATATTAAGTATGGCACTCAAATTACATGGAAGGGATACTCCCTATGTTGTACAAAAGGGGTATAACTTTTTAAATCCTTTTGTTATACAATTTTTTTTTATTGACAATAATATAAAATAACACAATCTTCTCAAATTTGCTGTTTTAATTCTATTATCAACACAAATATATATATATATATATGGGATATATGTAAGTACACAGTTGTGTACTTACACGGTAGGGTTATGGCGACAGATTTAATGACTATGCTGACAGTTTTCTTGATAGTATCGTTGTCATAGCCATAAAAACTGTCGCTAAAATCCTACTGTGTAGGTACACAGCTGTGTATCTACATTTTTACCTATATATATATATATATATATATATATATATATATATATATATATATTTGAATTTATTTAATTTTTATAAATAATTGATATTATAAATTACTTAAAAAGTATTATTATAATTATTTCATAATTCTAAACAATTAATATTTTGAATTAATATTATGTCAAAAAAGGGTCTTGCACTTGAATAAAAATCGAAGGCATTCACATCAGCTACTCCTAAGAGATTCACCAAGTAACTAATTTGCAATATAATTATATGGAATTGATATTTTTGAATGAGATTTTGATATTTTTACACGTAAAACTCATATATAGAGTATATAGCGACGGTTTAACCGTCGTTATATATCAATGTCAATACTTTTAGTGAGATTTACATGTAAAAATATCAAAATCTCATGTGAAAATATCACTTTCCTAATTATATGTGATATTAGATGCATAGGATCAATTCTTGATTTCATCAAGTCCCTGGCCCTTCTAACTTCCTTTACATCCATCCCTACCTGCTCCTTCCAGAAAAGAGAAAGACCACGGGGCCTGTGCTCGTCATGTTAGATTAGTACCTAAAACAATAAATTAATTAATGACATTTCAGTCATTTTATTTCCTCAGCTACTTTTACACCCTTTTCTTGAATGCAAAAAAATTTCAACGCATTTAATGGCATTTTTAATGTACATATGATTGGTTTCCCTTCTTCGATTGGGATTCGATTGGGATGAGACTGTCACATTTTTTGATCACTTCAAAATTTTAAAAGTAGTTTTTCATATATTTAGTTATAACAAATGTTACGTTTGTATTAGCCCATAATCAAGGTATTAAAATAAGCCTATTTCGCTCGCCCAACCATTGCCGCCTTGTACTTTTGGGAGCATCAAGTAGATATGTGAGCTCTAAGTCAGTGGCAGTTACACGAACCCATGACCCTTGTCTTTCGGCCAGGTTGATAAGAGGGAAAAATGAAACACTGGCTGGCACCTCCTATTGGTTCAGAATTATCGAATAGCGATTTTACAAAATTTTGGGTTGGAAGAAAATAGTAGGCAATGGAGTGTTCAGTAGGTGCAACGCTCCTCACAGGTGGTCAATGGTGCTTGCTACACCATTTTCTTCAAATAAACAGCAAGATACTTGGTGTTGGAAATTTACTGAAAATGAAATTTAAAGGAATGGCTATGCCTACGTTTGCTATATGTGTCTCCACTCCATGCATGCGGCCGCATATCTTGCTTTGGGCGCTTCTTCATCAACAGCGGGATGGTCTGGAATGTTTCTCTGATTCCACCATTCTTGTTATATGCTGTCTAATTATCCTATTAATTTGTCTAATGTCTCTCCTGTGTTATATGATATAGTTTCCGTAGGTGCTTTATTAATTTTTGTATTGCAAGCTTACAAAGGTCCCATGCTCAAAGGTTGGCATGTCCCTAGATGTACTATTTTTCTTTATTAATGGTATGCTTTATTTCTACCCAAAAAACTATAAATAAATAAACAAAAGTGCCTACCAAAGTCAATTACTTTTCAAAAAAACGAGTAATTATTCAGTGATTTTAGGACACCACGCATCTTTCCATTTCAGTGGGCCTAGAGTTATAAACAATGAGACACCACGAGACGGTATTCCAAAACTACTGAATATTTTTTCTAAAAAAAGATATTAGTCAATTAGATGAAGTATAAACAAATATATTTATTAATTATCATGTTTAAAAGTATAATTTTGACAATACCCTCAAAATAACATAAAAGATACTCATTTGAATTATTATAGAGCTTAGGCAAAAGTTTATCTCACATTTAGTGGTTATTCGGTAAAACTAAATAAAATACCCTGAGTAAGTAAGTATGTTAAAAACTAAATTAATGAACAGAATAAAGAAAAAATTATGTCTGAAAGTAGACCTTTAAATGAAGAACGCGTATTAATATACATTAACTTTTGAAAGAATATTATATTGATACAAAATTTAAAGTCCATTGAGATATTCTTCTTCAAGTCATGCCACGTAATATAAAAGTCTTCTGTCAAATTACGATTATGACTACCATTAATTATGTATTTATATATTTGATAATAAAAAAATTAATATATAAAATTACAAGATATATTATTTTTTCTATTCATTCGAGTTTTAAATGTTGGTAATATGAGTCCTTACTTAGTAAGTAATCAAAATTTTGAGTCAAAATATGGTTGAAGTCTTGAGGGACTATCAAATCTTTTTTGAACCTACATTTCTTTGCTAATCAAACTTAGTTTGAAGGGTGCAATTAATCATTGCTGCTACATATAGAGTTTGTTCGGCAACGACTTAAGTTAGTCAAACTAATTTATAAGTTATTTTTTATTGTTGAAGTGTTTGAAATTGACTTATTTTTTGATTTATAATTTTTTTGTTTTTTAAGAAGTAACAAATTTGGACTTCTTAAAACGTGACTTATAAGTCGTTTTAAAATAAGTAAGCTTGACCAAATATAAGATTATTTTATCCTTAATTTAATAATCTTTACATCTTATTTTAATTTATAAAATAATTTTAATCAAACACTTTCACATATTATTTTAACTTAATTCCTAACTCATAAGTCAAAATAATGCTAAACACTTTTATTTATAAGTCAACGCTTAACAGAACTTATAAGTTATTTAAAATTTTAACATATAAATTATTTTAAAATAAGTCCTTCGTAACGGGCCATAATAGCTCATAGCCACTACTATGATACTATTACATACTCCTATTATTTCAAAATATTAGATTAATAATATTTTCAAAATAAAATATTAGATTAATATTGACTTTATAAATTCAAAATTCATATCAATTTTTAAAATTTAGAATATACAATTATAAAAATTGTTTATATTTTTTAACATATTATAAGATTTGTTATTTTTTTAAAAAAAATTAATTACATCAATTTTGAATTTAAAAATTAATTAAAAAAATTTCTTGCTATTACAAATTCTTTATGAACAAAATTTGTATTGTCCATCTGACATTAAACAATTGGATAGTGAATCTCACTTCATTGAGAGAGAGAGGAAAGTATAAAATTAAAGACGATTATTGTAGTGTATAACTATAAAAATACTACTAAACAATTTATTTCACACATTATGTATTCATTCATGTATTAGCAGGACAAGTTTGCGCTTGTTTCTGCAGATTTTCAATTATCATAACCAATTTGGTGTTGAGACGATTCACAAAGAACTTAGGCAGCCATCCAGCGGGGTCCAACTGAAACAAAATAAAAAACATGACAATCAATTTTTATTTTTTTATAACAAAATTCACAACATAATTAGACTCCTTCAGTCTCTAAGAAAGCGTAACCTGGAAAGTATCCTCCAATTTCTCTCGATGCATATTTAATGACATAAATATTATTTTTAAGGACGATATCGCGACACAATTATTTACGACAATATTAGCGATATAATTATTTGCGACGAATTTATTGTACCGTTAAGTATTTACAATAAATATTATCGTGTTGCTGAACGTAATATTTGAGTCGTTGAATGCGTATCGAAGACACTGGAAGATAGGTAGTGTGATGAAGGGATCCGATCCCATTTTTTCATTACAAAAATCCAGAACACAAATAAATAAATAAATAAATAAAATGCATGAAGCAGTTGATTACCTGAACAACATAGGTGACCATACAGGAATCATCTTCAAGCTTTTCGACAACCCATCCTGACTGCAGCAACAGTCCTCTTATTGAATTATTTTGCTTTGGGTGCAATCCTGCAGCTATCTCTTTTGGCAGTGAAGCTACTGCCACCACCTAAAAATGCATATATAAGCCTAAATTCAGAGTTCATATTTATTAACTTTTCATAAATTTACGATCTGTATTTTTAAAAAAAATATTAGAGGTACTTTTACAAGTTAAAACTATATACCAGAGTACCATCATCCATGGTTTCACGTCGCTCGTAGACGATAAATTCTCTGTTTCTGAACAGAGGTTTGGAGCTCTCACCAAACCTTAGCCGGATGATGCTGAGGTTATCTTCAAGATCTTTGATGTACCTAGCTTCGACCAAATCAGCATCCCATTGCTGGTTCAAATAAAATGAACAGTTAATGACCAAAGTTTGGAAAGTTTAAGATAATTTCTTGAAAAAGATATTTGTTAATAAACAGATCTAGTGATAATTAAGTTTTGTCATTACCAATGAGGATTGGATTTAAAATATATGGATCATGCCAGGACAAAAGTTATCTTTTCATCATCTAACAACAATACAAAACTCACCCAAATTTTCTATTAATGCTCCCCCCCCCCCCCCCCCCCCCCCCCAAAGCAACATAGTCACGTTTAAAATCTCATAACAAAGGGACTAAAATTTCTTTTGATGTATAGCAAGGACTTAAAAAATTTGAAAAGAAATAAAAGGGACTACAAATTCACCTTTGCAGCATCTATGGCATTGGCCACTGTGATGAATTGTTCTGTGGATACCGATCTGAGTAGCCAGCGGCTGCGGAAGGTATGAAACGAGCCAGACCTGCGCTTTGATATCTCGACGCCATTGTCAAATGCAAGTAATTTCCATCCATCATTCCCATTCCCATTCCCATTTCCAACCCTATTACAGTCTGAGGCCGATAACAGATCCTGTATGCAGCTTTCGCTTGCAAAATGTACGTATCTTCTCAAGGAATCGTCACTAATAGACCTTTCAAAACCCCAAAATCAATCATTAATAAACAATCAAAACATAACTTTATAGGTAGCTAATAATAATTATGAATGAACGAACGAATTATTAAAAGTGATCATAAAAGGCTTATACTACTGACCAGGAGCGGCTGCAGGGTGCTGGACAAGTGCTCATTTCAGTCATGTCCCCGGGTTTCAGGTCCTGCGATAATGCAACAAGATAGAATATATATATGTATATATGATGGAGGGGAGAGAAATGAGTGGAGAAAGTACAGGTCTTAGATTGTTTTCGAAGGGAAGATTGGATGTGTAAATAAAATTAAAAAAATAAAAAAATAAAAAGTGGACCATGGTGACTGAAGCACATGCAATGCCAGAAGACCCTCCATGATTAGAACTGCACATCTTTATATCCTTTTCCTCCTCTTTTTCATAAATAAAAGCCACCAACACTCCATGTGCATCATCTCCCCCACCCTCAACTCCTACAGTTCTTTTAGAAGAAGAATCTTTCTTTCATAACCTGATAACAATTAAACAAGTAAATATATGAGAGCAGAAAAAGACTTAACAACTAAAGCCAGACTAATAGAGTTTAAAGGACATAATATTTTACCCAAACTTGCCTTGTTATGGGTGACAAGAACATACTCAAACATCCCCACACAGTCCCCCATCACGTGTCGTACCAAAGCCAGTTCCACTCTGTTTTCTAGAGATTCATCTATTACTTTGTGAGTACAATTTACAAATATAACAATCGAAAAACCGAGTTTTGTACCTATTCTGTTGATTGTCGTTCAGTGGCAGGGCATGGTACTGCACAAACCACAAGATGGCATCATTTTTCTCACAATTTAGCAACTAAAATTAAATTTAATGGAAACATTCACCATACTATGTGCTACGCTCAAATGCAAAAAATTAAATTCCAGGTATATTAAATTAGTAATTTACTGTAAAACATACACTTTTTGACAATCCTTATTGCAAGACTTAATGTAGAAGAAAGATCAAACACCTAAAATGACAAAAATGAAAAAAAGAAAGAAGTTCAAGCTCTGAAGAAATTAAGATTGTGAAATTTTCTGCACGAGGAAGCCTTTTTCCTTTTGAGGCTCTCCACTGTGTCCCGAATAGCATCCTCGACTGGGGTGAAGATTAATCAATTTCTTTGCAGCATCTTTGCAAGCAATCAAACCTGGTTGTGTTTCCCCCGTAAACCTGTATATAATCGAGTGTAGATATTGCATTATTAGAATCCAACATAATGATCATGCAGAAACAACTTTTTGTCCTGCAAATTCTTCTTTCCTTTCACCATATTTCGGTTTTAGTTTTATTATGCGTCTTCACTTATTCTTGCCGTATTTTAAAATAAAAAATACTTAATTTCTAAGTTATAAGTAAAACTAAGTTTCTTCACATTTGTAATAATATGTTACCAATCAGATAATCATATGGAATCGGGGTGCTTATAGAAGCAATGTCACTGAAATAGAGGGGCTTTCTATTAAATGATAAAAGTAAACATGTACTCCACTGATCAGGATATTTCATGACTAGTGTTACAAAGTCTTGAAAAATTAATGTATTTTTATTTTGTTTTGACTTTAAAATAGGCACATGTAAAGACCAATGATAGCTTTAGACGTTTCCAGTCATTCAATGCCCCGATATATCAACCAACTGCTGTAACTGGATGCAAACAAATAGAATCTGATCAAATAAACTACTAGTAACTTGTTCTTTCTCAAGACTCCCCACAAAGCTTTATGCTTTGTTATAGCAATTGAATCAGAAAGGAAGATAAAGAATACCAGGCATAAAAACTTGTAAGTTTCCCAAAATTTAGCTCTCCATATTAAAACGATAAATTATCATGCAGCAGTTAAATTATTTACTTCTTCCAAAATTTTGTGCATGCTGAAACTTATTTGGCTTGGCTCATTCCAATATTATTGAGAGTCATATAACTTGTCCAACATTATCTAGTCTTGGACATAAGAAAAAGGCATATGAACACGCGATATATACACCTTTGCCCTTAGAAGCTTCAGTGGGACTGCAAGCAAAAAATAGATTCATAAAGCTTCAGCAAGGCCATATTTGGAGCATCCACCAAAGACAGATTTAAAAACAGGCATACAGTAAGAAAACACGGATGATGCGCAATAACTGATAAGGAATCTTCAATCTACATCAATTTGGCTATAACTGACATGTGGAGTTTCCGAGCCTACCAAAAGGAAAGACGCTTTAGACAGTAGTGGATGTTTTGAGCAATAGTAGGAGCACCAAAGAAGCCAATAGAACATGGGTCCGCAGAAGTAAAAGAAACTTGTAGCTAATGTTTGGACTAGTTGAGAAACTATATTTCCAATGCAAGGCTCCCATAGGGTGAGGGTGAAGCCACCACTAATAGAATCTTGTAGATGACGAGGTAACATGACAAATGGACTAACTTTAAAATGTTTGACAGATTATTGTAAAGAAAGCATAACGTTGTATAATTTGTGACTAAGGTCTTTTAAACTGTTTGTCTGTTTACGACTTTCAGTATGATTAGTCCATAACAATACGTCTACTTATAAGGACAATTTTTTTTTACTTCTCTCTGGCCAACTTCTAGACCATTATAGTTACATTCATTAAAATTTCTTTTGGTGCAAGAAAGCTTGTCGATTGAAGGTGTTACAGAAGGTCATCGCTTAATGTTACACTCAGTTCTAGTACAGTTTAATATGAACTTGCGATCAATACATGTATCTGTTAAAATGTGATTGAGGTCAGCTTGTTTTTTGTTTTTTGTCCCTGTTAAAAAGATATACTTACTTCAATATACATGACGAATAAGTAACTAATTTGTTAAACTAATATGTTCTTAATTATGGTTCAAATAAACATAAAATAAGTATACAATTCAGATTATGACTTCAAATTCTACCTTTTTTTCCTGCACACGATAATACCAGAATATGTATATTCTCAATTATACTGATGTAAAATATTAGAACAGACCCGTGAACTGGAAACTTGGGAAAGAGTTTGGAGACTTTGTCAGCAAAATCACCAAACTGATATATGCCATTGGTCTACCAGAAGCGGCAGTGGTCTCATATAGTAGTACTTGTGCCCTTGCCACATCTCTAACATGAACAGCCCCCAACCAATGATATTCCTGGGTATCGTTGATTCTTGCAAAAGCTGGTGCAGGACAGCACAACTTACGTTAAAACCAGGTTGTAGAAGTGACCCAAGACAAGTGGCTGGATGAACCGCCACGACATCCAATCCATTTTTGTCAGCAAAATCCCATGCAGCTTTCTCTGCCAGTGTTTTTGACACTGGGTACCATTTCTGTCGCATCCAAATAATCATAATGAGAAAACAAAACCTCATTTGGTTACAATTGTGGTAAACATAAATTACAATTGATCTCAAAAATAGAGTAACGGGAAGATCACAATTAAATTTTATTCAATAGATCAATGTTTTATTCAAACAACTACAGCTAGTAATCATACGCTAACTTATTCTCCAGTTAAATTTTCTTCACAAGACCGTAAACCAATTGTTTGGTTCAGACTTTAGAGTAACAAAATATAGGGTTAACTAAAGATAAAGTTCACTTTGATGCACAAGTTGGTACTCCCTCAGTCATACGAAAAAAATATAACAACTGCATTTACTTTCAGGATGAAATTATCGTAAATGTAACTTAAAATAATTCTACTTTTGTCCCAAAATAATTGTCAATTAAGATTACCATCAAGAATGTATGCAAACTGGCTTTTGGTCCCAGAAGTAAATGCAATCAAAATAGACCCCCACTTAAACTAACATGCTATTGTCTTGCACCTCTAATAAGAACAAATAGGTAAATGTATTACTGTTGGTAAAAACAATTATGGGACTTCTAGGCCTAAATATAATATGATTACGAGTATAGATCCAATTGCTTCCAGACTGTCCATGGACCACTTTACCCTTTCCTTTTCTCCAACCAATTTCAAACATGGGATTTGAAGGAGAGTCTTTCATTTTGATCCTATCACATTCTATAAAGTTAAACAAAGACAAGCCACTAAATCCCTTCTTTAGAAAAAAGAAAATCATTCTCCAACTATGTATTGATCCTCTCTATGTTCCCAATCCATATTCAGAAAAAAATAAAACTGGCTACCACAAGATACAGTAGTAGTTTGGTAGGTTTTTTGTTATAATCATTGGGTCTCCTGTATGATAAATTATTTGCATCTAATTTTGTATCAACCACCACTAATAAAAATCAAATCTTTTTTTTTTAAATATTTAACTTCAATAATAACATCGACTTAGATAAAAGTATAAAATAAAAGTGGACAAATATTTTGGGACAAAGGGGAAGAGGCAAAAAATGGACAAATAGATGGACCAGCCGAGACTTGCACTAATCAAGGTCAGTCCAAGAGAAGCATAAATTGAAGACGTGAGCACCACGCGCCGTACATTAAACCTCTTCGCCGCGGTGAGGACATTCAGCATCCCCTGGACAGCGGGTTCCACCAGCTCCTTCTCTGGGTCCACCAGCTCCTCGGGTTCCACCACTAGCACAACGCCATGTGGAACACGCTGGAGCCTCCCTCGATGGCCCTGGATAGGGCGTCATTGTCGAGGAGGTTGGCCTCGTGGACCACTAGAGCAGCGGAGGAGGCGGCAGGGAAGGAGAAAATTAAAGGTGGGTGGCGTCGGAGTTGGGGAAGACGACAGCGTGGATGGTGGTGTAGCCGTGGTCCAACAGCGTCCGGACCACCCACGAGCCGATGAAACCGTTAGCTCCGGTGACGCAAGCACAAAGAGCGATTTATACATCAGGTAACAGCCTTCCGAAATAATACAGCAAAAAATGACGATTTAAGACCGCGTGACACAGAAATCGAGAAAAGGAAGCCAGACAGCCGCGGATGCATCTGCGGCCAACGACTTTCGGGGTTTCGCACGGCTCGAGGAGACGGCACACGACAGCCGAGGAAACGGCGCAGGCGGCTTGCAGCCCAGCCGCAGATGCACCTGCGGCTGCCTGGAGATGCCTATAGAGCGGCCATTTCCACCCGAAAGCGAGAGATAGAAGAAATTTTGAAGGTTTTAGAGAGAGAAAAATGGCGGAATAGAGAGAGAAACCTTCGGGTTTGGTCAAAAAGTGTGAGATTTCTTCTCCTTTTGTTCAATCTTCATGCTATACCTTGTATTCTACATTGAATTTGAGTGCTAGTGCGTGATTTCTATCAATATCAAGGCAAAAATTTTGATATCTTTCTTAGTATTGGTGCATTTTGTAGATCTATTAGATTTAATATTTCATCTTGCTTTAGTAGTGTAATCGATAAATATTTGTGTATTTGTGCATTTGTTGGGTGGATCTATTGTTAGATCCGAGAATATTTGGTGCATTGCTATTTAAGTAGTTTGATTCGGTGTATTTTGAAGTTAGATCCAATGTAGTCAATATATTGTAGATCTATGGATTAGGGACGATTAGAGAGGATTTATGGCGGATGGAATCTCCTCCTAACCTCCCGATGATATCCCTTTAGTTTATTTTATAATTTTTACGTATGTAGCGATGGCGATGCATTTGTATTATATATATGTAATTTATGGGCCTTAAAGCGATGTCGAATCGAAAATCGGGTTTAAGGCCCCGTGATAATGAAATATGTGATTGTGGGCGTTTGGGGCTATTTAGACGGCTTACATGCCCACAAATAGCTCCCACGTTATTTTGGTGCTTGGTTTTCCCTTCCGACATGAGAAAACGAATTTTTGAATGAAAAGATAAAGTTTTTCATAAAATCAATCAAAGTAGGATATTAGATCACTCGTAGGCTAAATAAAATTGTAAGTGTCGGATGAGCTCTATTCCTATTTGACGAAGGGTTTGAAAAATATGTTTTACAAATATCATCGGTTTTATTATTGAAACAAAAAGGCAAAAAAAAAATGAACTTTTCGGTTAAGTCAAATCCTTCGTGCATAGGGTTAACGAGATTCTGAAGCACTTTCAAAGTAAAGCTTTCCAACGACATTCATTTAGGCACACACACACACACACACGCACACATTTTTAGGATTTTAAAAGGATAGGAAAAACATCGAGATTGCGGTAACCGTGTTTCACGGAAGTCGGGGGGTGCCTAACACCTTCCCCTCGCTTAAGCAAGCCCCCGAACTCTATGAATCTCGGTTTGCGGACCAATTAACTCGGAGTCACATATGAGCCAGTGATTACAAAAAACAAAATTCGGATGAGTTGGTACATCCATTTTAAAATATACCAACTGGCGACTCTGGTCAATTGGCTCATTATAAAATCGACCTTTCGAAACCCCGTCGACATTAAGCTGACCCTTTTCAATAAATCACATCTTAATCTAAAGGCTAAAATTGAAAGGGACATTTTAATTATTAAAAAATGAGACGACCGAAAATCCCGGCGTCGACAACTAGGCCGGGGCGCATTTTGAACTCTTCGTCCGCACGTTCGCCTCTGTCGCACTGCACCGGGGCGCGATCTTCCTTCAAAAATAGCACGCCGGAGCGTGGTCTGGATTTTTTAAAATTCCAATTTTGCCCTCATTTGTTAAAACGGCTATAACTTTCAATCCACATAGAGTTACGAAATATATCACCTATCAAATTGAAGTTCTTAACACGCTCTTCAACAAAATCCAAGATCTATGCACATAAAATATAATCCAAGCTGCATAAATACATATCAAAGATTATGTCCATAACGTCCTTGACGTATTCTTCAATCCAATCACTTTGAATCACTTGATGATCATTTGGAACTTGATTTGCCCTTGAAATAATTTTCATTTGATCCATTCTTGAATAAACTTCAGCCCACTCACTTGAAATTCATCTAATACGGCTTTCCTCGAACTCTTTAGCCCATATCTTGATACCAACTTGAATTAAATCCTTCTCTTTAGCTAAACATTCACGAAGCTTCGCCTTATTTGATTTATCCACGATTAGTATTCATCAAGAGGGAATGAGGAGAAAAAAAGAGTATGATTTTACTTCTAGTGTCAAAGTTAATAGTACTATTTTTTCCATGTATGTTATATAATGTCCAATAATTTTTTTTTATAAAGTTAAATGAATGTAGTATTAAAAAATAATATTAAAAATAGTATTAAAATAAAAAAGGAAGAAATAGATTTAGACAAAAAAAATTGAGACAAGTAAACTTGGATGGAGAAAGTACTAAACTAGGCAAAGGTGAAAAATATTTGGTATAAAAAAAATTTATTAATCACTTATTCCAAGTGAAAAATATATAAAAAATAGTGTTTTGTAAAGTAAAGATGGTTAATATATGGATGAATTACTAAAATAAATAAGGATAAATTAGTAATATACTTATTTTTTTTTGTTTCTTGAAACCCCATTTCTTGGGAAGTACAATATAATTCATTATCAAGTACATCATCATAATATTAAGAATCAATTCAAGTCTTACTAGAAAGAGAAGAAATAAACTCAACTAAACAAGCATCACATAAAAGATGGGGGAAAATCATATAAAAGAATAAATAAATTCACCTAAATGAGAAATGAACTTAAGACTGCTAGATTAAGATCTCATCGGCAATAATATACTTGGTCAAGTGTGATTATTAGATTTGACAAACAATAAGAAGTTCCACATTAGAGTTTTTGATTATTCCCTTAAAAAGTGATTATAAATAGATTTAAAATAAACTTATTAAATGTAAGACCCTGACTTTTATTGAATATAAATTTAATTTTCTTCATTTATATTTTTTTAAAACAGTAGGTGGTTAAATTGATAAAAGTTAAAAGTTAAGGATGTTATATGCAAATTTTATTGTGACGGACAATATTCAAATTGTCGGAGAATATTCGTTTGGTCAAGGAAATATTCACTCTATCAAGGAATATTCGTACGATGGCGTCGTATTAACCAATCATTGGTGGACCCCACAAAGAAATATTGTCGAATATACAAAACGACAGAAATAACATTTTTAAATAAAAATAGTCAACGGTACTATCACTTTTAACTATTAAAATACCCAGAGATAAATGAATAGTAGCATGCGGTATTTCATGGTATTTTACTGTAGCAAGTGGTATTTTACTATAGCACACGGTATTGCACAGTGTCTAATATTATTGATCTGATAAAGTAGTTATTGCACAGTATTCATCAATAATTATTGATACACAGTATTTTACATTATTAATTTAATAATTGTCATTACACTGTATTTTATATCATTAAGCCATTAATTATTATTGTATTGTATTTTAATATTATTGAACCAAATAATTATCACAGTAGTAAATACACAGTAATTTATATTATTAAATTAATAATTATCAATAACGTGTTTCTTATATTATTGTTATCACTGTTGTAACATTACCATAATTATGGTATTATTAGTGAGTATTTTGATTATTACATATAAATAATAAGGAAACATATGGGTCCTCTGTGGGGGCTACATGAGAAATGAAAATGGAACTTTGCTGGAAGAAATTTGGTGGAGAAAAGCAGCAAAGCTGCTGCTACTAATGTTGAATTTTCAGGCTGCCATGCAGCACGCCAACTGCTTACATACCGTACACAGTGCACCCCCTTTTTCTATAAATATGTTGCTCAGCTGAATAGAAAAATCACACAAAACATAAAGTTTTCTGCAAGTATTTTGTGAGTATTTCTTTGAAAATAGTAAGGTTGTCTTGAGTGTTCAAAAGGAGTGCAGAAATTTCTCAAGTAAGTATTCTAGTTAAATAGTAGTAATTGCACAAATACCTATTTCACACGGTATTCACAAATCTTCCTTTAGAAGACTCTTGTTTGAGAATATTTATTTTGAAAAGTTTTATTTGGAAGATTTATTTTAAAATATTATTTTAAAAATTATTTTTGAAGTTATTATATTTTATTACACTACAAAAAATTTATATTATATAAATACTTTTGATAGTTCATAATATACGAGTTATCATACACCATGAAATTTATATATGGTAATTACTAATTATATTATAAATATATAGGTTGATCCACTACATTTAAAGTAGTTTATTTTCACGTGTTAAGGTAAGGGATATCATTTTCTTTCATACTCTTAAACTTACTACGATAAGTATTGTTTGGTAAAATTCCTGAAATGATTAACAATTTGTGTTTCATTTAATATTATTTCAATTGAACCTTCCTATTTACTTGAACCTTTCTATTGAATTTCAACCGTTCTTTTGAATTATGGATCTTGAATATTATTCTTGAATTTGAGTTCACGTCATGTTGACAATTTGGACATTATTTGAATATGTGCAAAGTAAAATTGTAAACTTTAGATATATATTGTTTATCCTATTTTTCTCTTTTTTCTGTTCATTATTTATATCACTACTATTTGTTCTAATTATCATAATCATATTTTTATCAATATCTGTGGCCTGGGGCACAGATGATAGGATAAAGGCAATATAATTATTTTGTGTCTTTTAGGGCACGTGGTGAATGTTCTATTTGGCTTGAAACAAGGAAGAACTGTTGTTTAGCATGATTATGGCCAGTGGTGTTTCAGATAATAAAAGTTGATGATACTTTTCTGAAAAAGAGAAGTGAGTGAATATCATAGTTTATATAATTTTCCTAATGGTTATTATTACTTTGCAGTTATTGATCTAAACTTTGTTCAAGAATTTAACTGCAGTTGTTGATTTAAAACTTATTGCTTATTATATTCTATCAAGAACTCAATTGTTGAAGGCTAATGATAATTTATTCATTATTATCTTAGTTATGTTATTCTTTACTGGGCTATTTGAGCTCACCATTTCCTTTTTGTTCCACTGATCTTCAACAGGAGATGAGAGAGTAGTGAGTCTAGCCAGGGAATGGAGTGAAAGTCCGAGTAATAGCTGTAATAGTCTTCATATGTTGTAAAATAGTGTGTCAATAATAATGAAGACTTAGTTGTGTATTATTTGAATACTGTATTGTGGTACGTTGTACGTTGTATTGTAATAGTTATTGTGTATTTTAACGATTCAAGTTTAGGTTGTATGGACCCGGATTTGGGATCGTCACATTAAACACCTTTTACTTCTTAAATTGACTATAAATAGGTTTAACTGTTTATAAGCGATCCCAAATACTCTCATAATAAATCTAATACAAAGTAGTTGAGAATTTGGAGATGAACAATTAATTATTTGAATCCATTTACTGTCTTTTCTTCTAAATTAATGCTAAATTGTTCGTTAAGTATATATTTTTAGTTAAGTTTAAAAATATGTATTCTCCTCGTAGTAAAATATAAAATTATTGTTGATTTTTGAGAAATTAATTCAAAAGTACTTATAAATATAATTTGTATAAATTTTAAAAATAAAAAATCTCACACTTCATGAGTGCTGTTAAAAAATTTTAATTTATATTATTCAAAATTGTATTAAGCAAACTAAATAAAAATATTAATTTTAAATTTAAATTTTAAAATATTTTAATTTGACTTTTGAGAGATTGATTGACTACAAGTGAACAACATATATAATGTTAGTGACCAAGTGAACAACCTAGACAATGTTTGGATGAGTGATTCTTATTTCTCTATCGTGATTAACTGATCTATTATTTTTACCAACAACACCGAAGCTTTGTGGTATAGTGGGCTACGTTGGGCTTGTAACTTAATATATGAGGTAGACTTATCCATCAGTCCATTGGGTCGTAGTCCTATTCCTTACATTTTCATATTTCATAAATAACAGTATATTCACATTTCTTTTTACAATCAAGATTTACTCGTATTATAAGAATGATTAAGATTAAAATGCAAATTGCACCCCAAACTTTAGGGCGAAATCCTATTTGCACCATAAACTATTTTTTAGATTAAATACACACTAAATTTGAGCCCAAAAAATTAAAAGCACCCACCGGTCCTTTTTTTGGCTAAAAATGCACCAGAGTTTGGATGATATAATATAGACAGAGGTATTACAATCATTTCTTTTCAATTTTTGAAATGTTATTTTATTTCCACACGCTTGTTTGAAAAAATGTGCCCTAACAAATCCTAATCCCCAATCTAAAATTTAGGGTTATGAAATTTGAGAGCTAATGTGCAATTGATCTTGCTTGAGTGTTTATCATCTCCACAAATTGGTCGATTACATAAATAGGATGAGTCAAGCGTGTCAATTAATTTATGAGGGATATAGCCGATCATGATGCATACGCACTAATAGAGGGCCCTGATTATGGTAAGTCGAGTTTTTTTAAAAACTTAATACAAGTATTATCTACATCACTATTTTGTCTTAGTGTTGTATATTTGGTTTTTTCTTTTTTAGTGATTAATGTGATTATGATAATTATTTTGGTATCTTCTATTAACTGTGATTCTGGTGATCCTATTAACTGTAATATGTGGGCTTTCTTTTTTGGTGATTATGGTAATACTTTTGGTATATTCTATTAACTATAATTATGGTGATCCTATTAACTGTAATTTTTCATATGTAGTAGATTCTAAGTATTTCATTATTAAATACTTTCATGGTGGACAATTTATAAAAGAACCAAGACTAGCCTATGTGGGAGGTCAGTTTGATTATTATGATATGTATCATCCAGATTATATGTCTCTGATTGAATTTTATGAAATTGCCAAACCATTAGGATATATTGGTGGTCTGTTTGAGTTTAAGTATAGATTGCTTAAGACTGATATGGAAAGGGGTTATTTTCATTAGATACAGATGATGATATGATGGTTATGTGTGCATTGATTCCTAATAATAGGATTATGGAAGTTTACCTAGTCCATACACCACCTATTGACCCCCTAATATGTGAACCAGAGGCAGAGGTAAAGGCCCAAACTAAAAGAGAGGAAAACGTGCAGTGTGAGACAGAAGATGTACATTTTGAAATGGAGGATATGCATTGGCAAACAAAGGATAAAGAAAGGCATAAATCTAGTTGTTAAGACCAAACCTTTGTATTGCCATATTTGTCTGATAGCTCATATGATGAAAGCAATGATGATGATGTGATGTAAGATGAAAATGTGGATGAACATGAGGAGATTAGAAATAAACCTTGTGATGTGGATGATGAGGTCTTAGGTGAGTTTTTGAGGAAACAGAAGAGGGTAAGAAGATGTAAGAAGGAGGAAAGCTAAAGGATAGGAGAAGATATAGATGTTGATTCTTCATCTCAAGATCTTGATGACTCAGAAGAGGAAATGATTGTATGGTTAGAGGATGATAATGATGAAAGAAGCAAACAACCTAAATTTGATGCACAAAATGACATGGATGATCCAGATTTTGCAATTGGGATGACATTCAGTAGTGGGGATAAACTAAGAATGAAAATTAGGTCTCATGCAGTGAAAAATGGGAGGAAAATTACCTTTAAGAAGAACCTGTCGAACAAGATACAAGTTATTTGTGAGCCCCAGTGCAATTTCTATTTGTATGCAGCAAAGTTACAGAGAGAGAATAACTTCAAGATTATAAGACTCAGAAATGATCACACATGTAGCAGGGAATGGAATGTTGGATCTGCTTTGACTTCAAGTTGGTTAGCTAGCAAGTATGAGGTTGACTTTAGGCTCAATCCAAATTGGAATGTAGATAGATGAATTTCATGCCGAAGTTGTGAATGACTTAAAGATATAATTGAAAAGAAGTCTAGCATATAGAGCAAAGGTAAAGGCTTTGAAAATGATTGAAGGGCATCATGAAGATCAATTTGAGAGGCTTTTGGACTATGCTGCAGAGGTTCAAAAGAGGATGCCAAGTATTTCATTTATTATGAAGAAGGCAAATCCTATCTTGGGTGAGAACTTTAGTAGATTCTAGATAGTGTATGTTTGCCTACAACCACTAAAAGAGGGATTCACTAAAGGTTGTAGACCTTTAATTGGTCTGAATGAATGTTTCTTAAAAGGGTCATTTGGGGAGAAATTATTGATTGTTGTTGAGACTGATCCCAATAATGGCTTATATCTATTTGATTGAGCTGTTGTGGAGTCAGAAAACACATAAAGTTAGATATGGTTTCTTCAGTTGCTTGTACAAGATATCAACATGGTTAATTAATTTGGTTGGACATTTATCTTTGACAAACAAAAGGTACATATTTTTATATCTTGCATCTTTATTATGTTCTTTTTACTTTTAACATTGCTCTTATATTAGTTTTTTTTTTTTTTTTTTTATTTGTGAAAGAATTTGATTAGGACACTTGAAATTGTTGTACCAAATGCTGAGCATCAATTTTCTGTTATGCATATATACAAGAACTTTTGGAAAAATTATAAGGGGTCAGGTTTAAGGCATCTTCTATGGGATTGTGCTAGGGCTAGTAACAATTTTCTATTCAAAAGGGCCATAAAGAAACTGTGTGATACAAGCAAAGGGACACATGATTGGTTAGCTGAGAAACCTGGTGTACATTGGAGTATAGCTTTTTTCAGAACTACTCAATTGTCAGACATGTGTGTGAATAACTATTGTGAGGTTTTCAATAGCAAGATTGGTAAGGCAAGAGATAAACCTATAATAGCATTTCTTGAAATGATTAGAAGGTATTGTATGGTTAGGATTCAAAAAAGACTCAAAACAGTCATGTAGTTGTAGTTGATTTGAATAACAAAACATGTAAGTGTAGAAAGTGGGACTTGACTGGCATACCTTATTTTTATGCTGTGGCATGCATTTTTTATTAGCAAGAAAGTCCTTTACAATATGTACACAAATGCTATACTAGAGAAATGTACTTGAAGGTCTATAAGCACTTTATTGAGCCAGTGGGTGAAGATTGACCAGAAACTGGGCTTGAGCCCGTCACACAACCTATAATCTCAACTTCTATTAACAGACCTGGAAAGGTTAGAAGAAAGAGTAATGATGTATCTTCTGCATCAACCCCAACTTAAGGTTCTACAATAAAACTTAAAAGGACTGGAACATTACCAAGGTGTGGTTTTTGTAATGAATGGGGACACAAAACAAGGACTTGCCATAAGGTATGAACTATGAAGCATATTATGAATTGTGTATCAAATTGTCATATAACTTCTACTACTGTGCATAAGATAATTGAGGAGAATCAAGATGGAGATATTGAGGAAACTAATGTTGAGGGAGCAAATGATGAGGGAGCCAATGCTGGTACCTCAGGTGAAGGAATTATAATTTTATTTTCTTTAAATTTTCTAAAATTTCATTGTATTTAATTTTACTTTAATTGACTTGTCAATTCCTCAATTTGCATCAACCTACTAGCGGGACAAAGGGAATGCAGACTCTTACAATGACAAACATGACAGTGGGACAGAAGAAATAGTAAGGTGGAGTTCACATAGATACTTCAGGTGAATAAATGACTAGTGCAACTACATTTACCTTGAGGGAAAAAATTTATATTACCAGACAGGGTTTGGAAGCACTAAGAGAGAAAAGAAAGCATGACAATAGGGGGGGGGGGGGGGTAATTAAGTTGTGAACTTCATTTTACTGAGTCTACTGAATTGTTTTGGTTGGTTGTTTATGAGTCAACTGAATTTTTTTTGTTGTATATTTTGGTGATGGATGTATATTATAGTGCACAAACATAGTTTTCTCTATTTTGGTGATTGATGTATATTGTAGTGCACAAATGTTGGTTAACTGTATATTTTGGTGGAGCTCTTTGGTTAAACAGTGGTTGTAAACATTTATTACTCTTTCTATATGAATGCAGTTTCTTATTAAGTTTAGGTAAATTCAGTGATTGGAGAAAATATTTGATTCTCATTGTGTTTTGGTTATATGTCTTGTTTTGGTGAATTCACCTTATAGTTGGATTTGTTTTGGGCAATTATTTGTGTGGATGGATGCACACTTGGTTCACTTGGGTTCATATTAACCAAATAAACTGCAGGCAACACACAATCATCAACATAATGCATACAACAAATACATTGTTTCATTCAACCAACAAATTACAGGCTAAACAAAATAAACAACACTGCATATTTCATATTATTTAAAAAGAAGGCCTATCAATTCCTTAACCAAATGGAGTAATACAATCACTGTTTATCATTCTACTTCAAACGTCTTCAGTACATATCAATCCAATACAACCATGCCTAATCATTTCATCAGAAAAATTCCTAACAATAAAATTGAGCAAATGACTCAAGCTATTTTCTCTCTTGAATTGGTTTTCTTTAACTCAACTTTGAGTTTTTCAACCTCTGCCCTTTCTATGCGCAATTCTTCATCTTTTGTCTCCAATCTCCCAATTAATCATGGAATCATTGCTTTTGCACGACCACATAATGGGGATTGACCCATTTGAAGAAGTTGCATCCACTTTTAACACCTAAGGAGTCTTCCTACAAAACAATTTAGACAGACGGTTAATTGCAAAACAAACTAATCATTACAGACAAAATTGTATCTAATAATACCTTTTAATCAACACAACCAAAGAAACTTCTCACTGCATTATGGGTTTTCCAAGCACACTTTATCACTAATGACTTTTTATAATAGCAGACTCGATCTATGCAATTTTTCTTTCGATTATAACCCTTCAATTTGTTTGAAAATTACAGAGTGAGATCCAATTTGAATAGACCTAAAGCAAATCTAGAATATATATATATATAGAAAGAGAAGAAGCAAATCTGTTTTTAATGGCGGGAAGGGTGCCAAATTACCAACATATCCTCTTGTCTACACGCTTGTAACTTTCAGGTGCATTTTTAACTGAAAAAATGATCGGAAGGTACTTTTGATTGTCTGAGTTTAAGTTTGATGTGTATTTAATCTAAAAAAATAGTTTAGGGTGCAAATCGATTCCTCGCTACCTAAAGTTGGATGCAATTTGCATTTTAGTCGATGATTAATGAGTGACCTTGTACACGCCACGACGGAAGAAGTAACCTGTGCGTGCGAGAGAAATTGGGAGGGTTAGGTTCAGTTCGTTATGCACTCAAAAAGCTAAAAAAAAACCCATCCCAGTATCCCACCGTGTGCTTGTTAAATCCTCTTTTTTGAAATGGTATTATTGCCTGGTGGGTGTTTTTCCGAATAGAATGTAAAAATCAAGTATTTGAAGAGTGAAAGTGGACTAAAAATCAGTATTTGTGTATCTAAACAGTATAGGATCAGAAAAAAAAAAATGAATTTTTGCTTATGGAATTCAAGAACAATAGCAAGAAGAAGAGTGAAGAAGTAATTGACCCATGAAAGCCATTTCTTTATCAGCCTTTGGATATTGCAGCTGCTCTTCTTCCAAGATTGTAGCCCAGAAGGGTAAAAAGCCCCAATCATCTTCTACTAAGGTAATAATCCCCCTTCTTTCCCAGTCTTTATTAATTTTTTGATTCCCCCCTACAGTTTGAGCTATAGATAACTGAAATCTATATGTATAGGATAAATCAAATGACTACACTGGTTACGCACATAATAAAATCATAATTGGTATTTTTTTGTAGCTGCTGATTTTGCTTTTCAGTACCCATTATGGTTTTGTTTCTTGTTTCAGTATTAAGAGGCCTAAAATTTCAATATTACACCCTTTGCTTATTCCATTAAGGGAATATGCATGCTTCTAGAACTTAAAATTGGTTTGAATGGACATATTTAGATGATAGTTGAAAATGCTGAATAGAAGGAAAACAATATGTCGCTTTGAATTTACCTCTTTCACTGCCCAAAAGTTTATGCAAAATATTTTACGAGTCCACTAAATGGCAAGTGGCAATGTCAATGTCCTTTGAAAGTTGAGGAGTTTCGCCATCTTTCAACTTAGTATTATGATCATGGCTGACCAATAAGTCATTTAGTTACATTCACCCCTGATATTTTTGTTGCTAACCAGCTTTTTAGTATGATAGGGTTCTGAACTACCTCCTCTAAGGATTACTTCGAATGTGAAGCAGAATTTGCAGTTCTTGAAGTTATGGAAGGTAGATACTTAACTGTGATACTAAAATCCCGGAAACTGCTTATAAGATTCTCTTTTTAATCAGTTCTCAGTGTCAAACAAAATTAATTGTAGGAGTTTCAAAAGAGAAAATCTGGCACGCCTAAGCCTGCCACTAGTTATCGCAAAAAGAAGGTGGAGAAGGACGACATTCCAGATGATACAGAACTTTATCGTGACCCTACGTTGACCCTTTATTAGTAATGTTCTTTCCAGGCCCATTTCATAAGAATTCCTTATTTAATTTTCCAAGTGTGGAACTATTTGAGAAACTAAAGCATTTTATGAATTTTTTGAACAGTACAAATCAGGTTATTGATACCGCTGTTCCTGTCTTGCTCGTTGACGGTTATAACGTATGCGGCGATTGGGCAAAGCTGAAAAAGCATTTTATGAACGGAAAACTTGACATTGCTCGTCAAAAGCTTATTGATGAGTTAATAACATTCAGTATGCTGAGAGGTTGTGTTTTGCTTTTTCTTTCACTTCTATGTGGAAGCTTATATAGGATATATCTAAACAGTGTGATTAACCTATTTGACATAATCCTACCTTGTATATGATTAGAATCTACAGAAACATCAACTAACAAACATAAGTAAATTCCTGAGTAACATGCAACTTCTGTATTCATACCTGCACAAAGTTGTTTTGAAGAATTTTAATTTATTCCCTTTTTTGTTCTGTTTCTGTGCCTTTTCGAAGTATTGAAGACTTCGCAAACGTAATGCCTTACTGGCATAATGTCATCCTTGTGCATTTAGCATATTGCTGTTGAACAGGTGGTGAGGTTGGATGCTGAACACATTATAAGTACTGAAGGTAGACTTCTAATTTCTCTCTGAGGAAATTGGGTAAAAAACACACATCTGAATTGCAGGCCACTCTGTAACTTTATATAGAAGTGGTAGAGTTTTGCATGGATTTTTCTTGGTAGATGAACTGTGGTTCAGACCATAATTTTGAAATCACAACATTATGAAGTGAATTCAAGTATATATAAATTAACAAATTTACAGAATGTGTAGTTTGAACGTCATGTTATATAAAATGTCACTTATCCAATATAATCTGTTGATTCTGTTCTTTCTGATGGCATTCAAATATACGGACATGTGTTTTTTATCTTTTCCTTCTTGACATACTAGTTTGGCTTTTATTTAGGAATACTTGTATAATTACTAACTTTAAGTCTCGAGATGTTGGAAGCTGCTAATTTATTACTCATTATGGTTACATTTCCAACGATCCCATTCTCATTTTCTATCTGAAAATCTTTAACTATAAGGTCCACTATAAAGTGGTTTATGTAGATTCCTTCTTGATTCTCATGTTAGTTGTTCTAATGTAGGTTAAATTGTTTATTCATGTCGATGTGTTGAACTGGCCATCTTATTCCATCATTTTTAATGTATACAGAGGTGAAAGTGGTGGTTGTGTTTGACGCTATGATGTCTGGGCTCCCTACACACAAGGAGGAGTTTGTTGGGTATTTAGCCTTGACCCTAAATGTTATTAAGGATATTTTAGTCTTGACAACACTTATCCAGCTACTTGATTGTACCTCCATGTCCCATTCTTTTAGTTGGCACGTTTGGTCTCTGAATCATTTTTTTTCATTGGTCTTCTTTATCTTATCTTCTTGTCAATTGCAAACTTTTCATTTCCATTAGCATTATACATTTCTAATGAAAAGCTCCATTAAAGATTAAGGCTTTTGTGCAGTCTTTAGTTTTTTTGGTGGGCTAAACGTACAAATGACATGCAGCAGAGGCTAGACCCTTAAATTCTTATCTCCGATGCATGCATGATTTGTCGGATTGCGAGATTCATTCTCGCATCTTTCTCCATTGTTCAGTGGCTAGGCAACTTTGGTGTTTGTTGTTTGATTTGTTGAGGGGAGTGTTGGGCTTGTTCCATCATTGTGGAGAGCCTCATTCTTTGCAGATTTTGGGTTTTTGGTGGCAACGATTAGGATGGCAAGATCTTGTGAAGATGTGCGTGCTTTGCAATTTTATGAGGTGTATAGAGTATAGACGGTGAAATTCTGAAAATCTTCATCTGCTGATCTATGAATGTCTGCATGCTTTTGGGATAGATCTTCTTTATGCCTCATTGCGGGCCTGTTGTTTTCCATTGATGGTCTTGTGAATTTTTTCCCCAACTTTTTTTTTCTACTTTTTTTTCTTTTTCTTTTGTGGGATTCTTGACTACCTTTGCCTTGTAATCTTTTTCTGGCTCTCAAATATATATATATATATTTTTTATCTAAAATTTAATTTAGCAATCTCATATTGTTTCCAGTGTCTTCCTTCTCTGAGCTAAGTGAAAAGATCACAGAAAAGAAAGTTATCCTTTTACTGTACTGACATACGAATGTTCAAGTTTGACTTTGTTAGTAAAGCTGAAGTAGCGTATCATTTTAATGTTACTTTTGGTTGAATTTTTTTTACTCCTTTAATTATACAACAATTAAAATCTTAATGCTAAACATCACTGTATCATATGAGAATATGATAATCAACTTAAAGCTTCTCCATTTGACCTTTTTTTGTTTCTAGAATTGCTTTATGTTACTTTGATAAATCTATTAGGATTTTGTATGATAACATTTCATAATATTGCAGCATTGATGTGGTGTACTCAACTGAAACCTGTGCTGATGCGTGGATTGAAAAAGAGGTGCGGAATGACATTTAGCAGATGATAAAATTCCAATTTTGTTTCAGTTTTATAAAAAACACGTTAGTTTATCCTTTGAATCACTAATTAGACCACTAATGACCCTTCACTTTGTTAATGTGGTCATGAAGATATTCCGGTTAGAGCTGCAGAGTAGTATGCCCTTGTTCCAGAATGGCATGAATTTGTGTTTTTATTTTAAAAAGCCCAAATATTTACTGGCTGTAGAAAGAAAGAAGAATAGAAGAAGGAAAGGATAAAAATATTATGAGTAAAATACAAAAAACCACTTGTGGTTACTCACATTCTTGAGTCACCACCTATCGTTTAAAAACTATTGAATGATCACCGATGGTTTGCCCTCAATCATCAAGTGGATTTCACTCGCCCAAAAGCGAGTAAAGCAAGGGAAATTCTCTAAAATACCCCTGAATTATCATCCCAAGCCCCTACCCCGCCCCGATCTTGTATCACTACTCTTCATCCTTCTCTCTCTCTCTCTCAGATCTGCAACACATGTCATACCGCACAAATTGGCATCCTTCTCCCTCCCATCACGAGACATCACCCCTTCCTTCTCATCTCTCTCTCATCACAAACCTGCCATCACCCCTACCTACCATCAACACCAGCGTTGCGCCAGAAAAAAAATCACTAGAACAAAACCCACAAAATAAATAAAAGAAACATTTATTGTTCACTGGAAAGAAATAGCTCTAGGAGAGCAAGGAAAAGACTGGTGAAGGGGCGATTGAGCATGACCCATATTGTAATGACGACAATCTGTCATCAGCACCTTTAATTGAGAGGAATCAAATCAAAACAAAAAAAGAAAAAGAAAAAAAAAAACTCACTCACGACATCGATCTCGCAGCATCTCGATTTCATTACATTTTCTACTGCACCCATTGTTTTCAAAGAAGTTATAGCCGTCGATCTTGCCTCATCTTTTGATTTGGGAGTTGAGGCGAAGAAGATGATTTGAGCATAAATTACTTTATTTTTTATTAGGGTTAGTTTGGTTACGGAGAATATGATGAAATTAGGGATAGGGCTGCTTTGGATTTGGGTGTATATACTATGAATATGAAGGAGATTAAGGTGAAGAAGTAAATCTTCTTCCATTACACCTACGCAGCTTTAGGGTGAAGAAGATGATCGTAATTTATTTTTTTTGGGGGTTTTGACCCATTAGCTGTGTTGTTAAATAAGATTGTTAATTTTTCTTTTGTTTTTTTGTGATGATCGTAAATTTTTTTTTTGGGTTTTGACCCATTAGCTGAGCTGTTAAATGCGACTGTTAATTTTTGTTTTTTTTTTTACTTTTTTCCCTTTAATATAATTTTTAATCTTTTTTTAATAGGTTAATATATATAGAGAGAGAAGGAGGGGGGGGGGGGGGATTAAAATAGACTTTAACCTTAAAAATTAGCGGCGTTAAGCAAAAATCGTTAACGGGTGCTGATATGATACTTGAGGGCAAACCACCTGTGGTCGTTCAATAGTTTCTAAAGTCTAAACCACAGGTGATGACTCAAGAATATTAGTAAATCACATGTGATTTTTTGAATTTTACTCGAATGTTATTACACTACTTTTTCTCAAAACTTTCGTTATCCTTCTTCAAGTACTACTGCACAACTTTACGTGATCAAAACTTCCTTCGAATTAACTTTTCAGTTTTTTACTCTACTTTTCAGCTCAAGTGCATGTGTGATGCACAGAAAGCTTTGAAGAAAAGCTTTTGATTGTAGGTTGTCCCTTTATTTAACTGTGTCAATACACACATGGCTCCCCCCTATTTTGTGTGCATGAGTAATGAAATTTCATAAATCTCCATTTGTCTTCAAGATTTTAATGTTGCTTTGTATTGTTGTTGCTTTTTAGGTTACTCCGTTACACACTGAACTCGAGCATGTGTTGTCTTTTTTATAATATTTCTTGAAGTTTTTTTTACCTCTACTCTTTTAGAAGGTATCCTCAAGTTTCACTATAGCAGCTGTTTTGTTTTTCTTCCCAGAAAACAATTATAATTTGTTATATTGCTCGCTTATGACTTTATTAAGTCTCGCATTTTGGTCATTACCAATTGTGTGCATCTAAAATTTATAAATTGCGAGGTTGAATATCAACATTCTGTTATGTTCAGAATTAAATGCAGACTCATTTTTCCTTATCATTCCCTTATTTTTCACTTCTTCATAAACTCGATTTGTTAACATACTACTGCCATACTGTTACAGAGGTTTTTGCTAGATAACTGGTCTGCTTGACGCCCATAATTTTTGTTTTTTGTATTTATGATTCATTTGTGTTACTCACTACTCTATTTTCATGATTGCCTGTCATCTTGTTTTCACAGGTTGTAGCCTTAAAGGATGATGGATGCCCAAAAGTCTGGGTCGTAACATCTGACCGTCATCAGCAGCAAGCAGCACATGGAGCGGTATGTGTTTTCCACATGAAAAGGTCATCTTCATGATGATACGTGTATGTCTGTTTATGTGCATATGTATGGCACTATGCGGTATATACTGCAATTTGTTTATATCATGTGTCCTAGAGGTTGTAAATACCAATTGTTCTCGCCAATTGTTCTTGGATTCCAGTGTTCCTAACTTTGAAAATTACAAAACCTTTATGAGCTGAGGGTTTATGACTTTATTGCCAAATGGTTGTTGCAGAGGAGGGAGAACCTTGTGTCGTTTTTCTGAGTTCTTGTTGATTGCTGAAATAATTTGTTCTTGGTGTCGTTTTATTTTTCCCAACTGACTGTTCACATTTTGAACCCTGTTCATTTATTGTCATATCTTCACCTTCTGTTCATCGAACTTAGTACTTCTTTCCTACCATTTTTTTTCGTGGTGTGTGTATGTGTTGGGGGGAGGAGAAGGCTGCTCTCCATTTCAGAGTTCTTAATGTTTTTTTGGACACAAATTTTTAATCACTTAATACTTGTACCTGGACACTTACAATTATCAGACAATCTAAATATAGGTTCCAGTTGCTGGCATTAGTTTTATTCTCACATTTGAATCAGTTTTTGATATGAAAGTTTCTGCTGGAAGAATAGTTGCGGCTCCCATATAGATTATCCTTCCAACAGTATAGGCACACATAAATATACATAGTAGCCTTGTGTCTGGTTGACATTTATCCCACACTATTATTGAGTTTCCTATTCATGTAATCGTTGGACGGCTCAACATTCGTAGTTCTCAAGCAGTAGTAGTTTTTCAAAACTTTCATGAAAACCTTTTATGTATTTATGTTGTAAAAATCTTTGAATATTAGTTAAATTGATTGTATAACAGAATTGATCAACTTGTTTTAGACTTTATAATTATCTACAGGGAGCTTTTGTTTGGACTTGCAAGGCATTGATTTCAGAGGTAAGGGTGGATTCATGTTTGCATGAATTTGACATTCCAGCTTATTAAGACTCTTGTGGAAGTCATAGTTTGTTTTACTCGTGTAATCACCATGTGATATATAATGTTGAAATCCCATTTCATCTCTGTTACACAAGTTCACAAAGTTTTTACTTGAAATTATCTTGCACCACGATACATGTTGCCTATACACGCATTCCTTGCTTTTTCATGTCAAAGATGGTTTTGTCCTATGTTACTTGATTGCGGTTCGATATAGTACGTGGAATGAAAACGGGAATGGGATCATCACGGTTAGCACGGAGAACATAAGGGTAGGTTTCTTCGGATTGTTTAGTTGGTAACAAATATATTTAGCCGAAACGTTAAAGATATAGTTAAATTTGGTAAGCTTGTGTTGCAACATGCACATTTTCAAGAGCTTGCACCATGTCAACCCTTATTGGACACCCACAAGGCTCTCACTTGATGACACTAGTTGATATTTCAGAGTAAATATTAGGGTTTATGATAGAGCGTTATAATTTTATGTATGTGATCCCAAGCTTGTAGATATCCTAGATATTTTAAATGAATATTATAGATAGGCGATCTTAGCCTCCCATTAGATTTGATCCTAGACTATTTGTAAATCCTAATGACTATATAAAGATGCCCTCATTTGCAAAATCATAAAACATAGTTGTAATCATTCTTGTGGAATAGAAGTTTTAGTCTCTTTGTCACCAAATAGAAAAAGAAGTTTTGGATCGCAAAATTTAATGTTAGGAACGAAAGCGTTACATATTTTAGAACGTTCATACCAAAACACAATTCACTAATCTGCTAACATAATAGTGTTTTCTAGTAACACAGGGTTTGTCAGTAGATCAGTGTCAAATTGTTTGTCTTCTCCCATAACTTCATCTTTAACTTAACGAAGAATAGATGCGCTAATCTATGTTTGACCTGGTGCATTTTAGCAAATATTTCTCGTACTTAGTAACATATTAAATGACATGGACTCATAAATTAAGATGGAGTTCAAAATTAGGGAGGGACCCACTTATAACAGTCTTAAGCTTCTTATTCTTACACTTTTAACTATGTGATTTTCTTTTCAAACTAAATATTGGATTTATAGTTCATTACATGACTTTTATACACACCAAATTTATGCTCTGTTGGAGCTGTGGATGTATATCATCCACATTGCGCTCAAAATCATAATTGAATAACGTTTTCGACTTTAAACATTTAATAGTAGTTTAAATCTTAATATTTTCATTCTTGATGGGTAAATTTGACCTAATGACGGGACTTGCACAATAGTTCAAATATTATATCACCACAATCTATGATCGAGTTAAAATTTGGCTAGAATGAGGGAATTGGATGAGCAATTAATTAATGGTTGTTAAATGTACAAAAAGTAACTAAAAGATGTTGATATAAGAAAATCATACCTTGTGCAAATGGATCCCTCCCCTAAAGATTATGGCTTAATTAGTTTAGAAGTGTCGCAGAATTTATTTTCTTATATTCCATCTTGGGACTCATTTTCAAAGTTTTGAGTGCTATACAGATTAAAGCTTCTCAAAAAGAGGTCGAGACAATGCTACAAGAACAAAGGTGTGCTCCTCTTGGTATAAACCGTATTTTTATCTACTTTTTTTTTTTATCAGGATTAAAAAAAATAAATCACAAAAGGCATTTTGGATAAAACTTTTCACCTTGCATTCATATAGAGAATATAATGCAAATTTTGTAAGATTGATTCACTTTGTGCATAACATTTTGATTTGGAAATGATTTTTTTATTTTTTATTTTTTATTTTTCATTATATGGAAATAGGCTCAAGGATTTCTAGTAAACATCTAATCGTACTCGCAGTTTCTAATTGAGCTCTTATGATGGACTTTAAACCGCACATGTATATTAAAAGCATGAAGTGTCTTTTGTCTTCCATGATTTAGAGTTTATTAGAACATATAATTGAACAAATTTATATGACTATATTTATCTTAGATTCATGAATACTTACTAGTGTTGAGGGTGTAGCACATATAAAATAATAATAAGCCCATTATAACTCTAGTTTTTAACCATTGGAGAGGAAAATTACATCAAACTGTACCGGTGAGATCTTTAGCAATGTTGAGATGAAACTTGCACCATCTATAGCCTGTCTTCTGTGTTTAGGAAATAAATGAGAGGGTACTTATGTTTACTGATGTACTTCAAAATTCATTTAAAAAGCGAAGAGGTCCGTCACTGAAAACCGTTGACCTTAAGAAAGGGAGGCGATCATTTAAAAAAGAAAAAGAAATTAGTAGTTTTCTATGAAGGGAGATGTAGAATGGTATCACTAGTACCTTATATTAAGTCAGGGTTCATCAAAAAAACCGAAGTGATAGGATTTCATGTGTGCGCTCCTGTTTCCCTCTTGTCAATGATTCCAGAGTGTGACATGGATTCACTTTTTAAAGAGTCATTATAGTAATATTTTGTCAACTTTGATCAAAAAAGACGACATTGTACCAGAGTGATGGTTCATAAGTATGTCTTGGGGCAAAAACAAAGAGAAAAGTTTTACATTATTTATCCTTTGAGTCTTAAAGAAACAAATGAAATTTTGATTATAGCGGGACATTGCTCTCCCAATGCCAAGGGCGAAACATGATTATTACTGGACTATGTCTAATATCTTGTTCTCTAGAGGAACATTCCTTTAATAGTTTAGAAATTTACCTGTTTTTTGTTATTATAATATCATTAAGTAAATATCATAATAAGCTAAGAAATAATTTTTTTCTTGCTAAAGTAGTTTTTCGATTTACATGATTTTACAGATCTTCCTCTATGCAAGGTAAGTTAAAGCACAATCTTGACTCCGAAGTTGTGAATGCACTCAAGGATCTCAGGAACAAGCTATCTGAAAATGAATTGCGCAGTTGATTTAGAGATCTTAGACCCTTCAACCTTGACGGTGAAACTGAAATTGCTTACCTATGCCACCGTATCATTCTTTCCATTCCTTAAGCTTGAGCACACTCTTTGTATATCTTTCTGCTGTCAAGGAAAGTAACAGCTTCTGAATTTGTGATTTAGTAGCTTTCCATTTAAAGCATTTCAGTTTTGCAGAGTCTGCTATATTATTTTTTGCCATCGACTCTGGAAAGTGACGAGACATTTTATTTTATACATTCTGATTTCATTATTATAGAAACATATATATTGTTTATTGTTTTCTTTGATACAATTAAAGGTTGAGTAAAGATGAATTCCCTTGCACTCTTGAAGAAAGCTTTTTTTTTTTGTTCCTTTTTTTTAAGAGCCTTACACTCAAGTAACTGGTTTACTACCATAGCCTGACATGGAGGACTAGAAGTTGAGTATCAGTTAACAGTCTGTAACCTACTAGTACCAAAACTATGTTTGTGCATTTTCTTGTCAATTTTGACAGCTACAGATGTTGTCTCATTATATCACTGGTAAACAGTTGACCTACTCATATAATTCTCACTCAGATGCAATGACCAAAATACCCCAGAATAAGGGGTAGAGAATTTGAATTATTTGTTTGTGAAAATGACTTGACTTTGAATCATTCAGCTCTTAATAGGACCTGTCTGGAACTTGGAAGCATTATGTGATTGTAAAAACTCAAAATAGATACATATTACATACAACTGCAAATAGGTCTGCTTGGGTGAAGTATATTATGATGGCTGTTAGATTGTGTTGAATTTTAACATGCTTCGGGTAAGAAAAAAGTTGAATACTCAAATAGAGAGCTCAATCTCAGTCAAAAGTCGTATATATAACACATGCTTTGACATGTATAAATTCTTTTCTATGAGTATAGTCAATTCAACCTATGATGTATTACCATATTATAGGGATGTATTACCATATTATAGGAAGTGAAGAATCAATCTGGGTATGCCCTCTGCCGTTGTAATATAATTTCCTTTTTTTATTTACAGTTTTAAATTTAGTAAAAAAAATAAATATGTACACTCAACAAAGTCGCATAAGAAAAAGGGATCTACACGTTCAACTTCTGCCTTTTTGGCATGACAAAACGTACTCAAGTTTGATATGTAATTTTTTGCGTTATTTGAAATATTTAAAATTTATATTAAACGCACTTAAAAATTTTATTTATTTCGTAAAAATATTTTTAAAATAATTTAATTAACACAAAATGACAAAAGAAGAAGAAGAGATATGGGACAGCTGAACATGAAATGTTAACTAAATGTTTCTGCACCAGTCTTCTCTTTTGTTCTTGTACAACTCCCATGCAACTATTACTTCACCAATAACATTAAATTTAAAAGTCTGACAGTCAAACAATCTAGGAGGTCCACTCCATTAGTGTGTCAGAGGGTCAAACTTAGACTTTTTTTAATGAGGAGGATCCATGGCCAGCCAGGCCTACAAAACTTTAATAATGGATGAAATCCAACGGTGGTGGTGGACCCCGTATCCATATGATAATGGTGAGTTAGTTGGTCCAGGTCAAGTCCCAGTACCCTGATTTTAGTGTCCTCTTTTTTGTTCTTCTAAAATTCTTTAACAAATTTGCAATTGCATTAAGGGTCGGCAGATTGATACTAACATAAACCTTCGAGCAATTAATTCTCATTTCATGGTTTTTCATTAGTTTAGTGGTTAATATTTCCTCATCAAAATTAACAGCTAGATTTTTATAAAGAGCATAACATCTACGAAGAATAATGATCAAATTTATATAATTATCTGATACATGTGTTATTAATAGATATTTTTTTTATAACATTTATAGAAAAAAGACAGTTTCTTATAGACAAGTAGTGCGTTTGCACATGCTTGTGCAAATATTACGATATTTGAGAAATGAACAAGATTAACATAAGAAAATTAAAAATGATCAGTGACATATACATATAAATAAGAAAAAATATATATACACAGTTGTATAGTGCACAGTTGACTATGACGACGGTTTTTTTTGGGTTATGGCCACGGTTGAACCGTCGCCATAGTTATTTCTTGTCTATGGTGACGATTGAACCATCGTCATAGCCCATAAAAACTGACCCCATAGCCGACTATATACTACACAACTGTATGTATATATATATATATATATATATATATATATATATATATATATATATATATATATATATATATATATATATAAAAGCTTCTAACAGCAATATCTGCTGTCGTAAAAGGAAGTCTGGTGTGACCAAGTATATATGCTTATAACAAAAATCAAACATTGTTAAAAGCAAGTTTTCTAAAGTAGTAGCTAGGCTGCAAAATTAAATAATTAACCTACATAAATTGTTTAACGAATATTAGAGATGAAAAAAATGGAAAAGAATATTAATGAAAGGTGCATGGAAAACATATTTAAATAAAGGTTGAATACACTCTATATTTCCAAGTTGCTAACTAGTTTCGAAGTACGTAGCCCTTCGACTGACAAAATGGACAATTTCATCTCCATAATTGGTACTTATGTTCAATTATGTTGTAATTCTATTGATTTTTTGTTTCAATTTCTAGTCATGTGTTATATAGGTACGTACATGCATTTTAGTGAGGGTATATTGTCTTTTTGACCATATAAAATTCAGTTGGTTTTGAATTTACATATTGATGACCGCAAAATTTAATGAATTTGGATGTGAAAATTTCAGTAGTGACAATAGAGAGTTTGAGAAGATAACATTTTGTATATTCTTTAGTTAAATGAAAGAGATACATACATTCAACTTGAAGAATGCTACAAGGAAAGGTTTTAATCTTAGCCATGGCCATTTAGCTATTCATAAAAACTGAAAGCTCTTGGACATAAAACATCAATTCAAGATTCTTGCCCTACCTTGCATAAGTTTAAATTACCTCTTTTTGAATGAATAATACAAGGACAATATATATATATATATATATATATGTGCGCGCGCGCGCGCATTTGGAAGATTATTCATTTCCACCAAGAAGCTAGATATTTATATAAACTGCAAAAAGGAAACAAAAATAGATGAAGAAAATGAGAATTGATTGCATGGGATGGGATGGGATGGGAAGGGATTATTAGCCATAAGATTAGATGATGGACAGGGGCGGAGCTATGTACTTATTTGGGGGTGCCATGGCACCCCCTGAGTTTTGAACATCCTCTCTTTTATATATATATATATATAATTAAGTATATGTTTTATATATTTAAATTTTGACACCTCTTATAAAAAAAATAAAAACTAAACTTTACTTAAGTAAAAAAGATTTTAGACTTAAGACTTTACTTGAACTCAATGACAAAGTTAGGTGGACTAAAGTGGGATCAATTGACCCCACTAAAAAAAATATTTTATAATGTAGGATAAATTTTAAAAATTTTAAATATTATATATAAATTGACCCCACTCAAATTTTATAATTTTTTTATTATACGGGGTCAAATTGAAAATTTATAACTTTCTCAATCAAATTTTAATCACATGACTCATATACCCTAAATATATGTATCTCTTTCTATAATATTTTTAAACTAAATAATAATTTATATTATATTATTTTTCAAAATAATTAATGAATTAATTATTTATGAATAGTTGTGATTAGAAAAATCTATTATGAGTCAATATAGTGTATATATACCATATATTATTAGTTATTATATTGTCATTATAATATAGTATATATTATATATGTATGTGTGACCCGAGAGTACAAAAGTATTAAAAAAAATTGGCTCAGGGGCGCTGCCCCCGAACCCCCACCAAATTATTTATAGTTTAATAACAATTTTGATTTCGTTAAAATACATTTCTGACTTCACCTCCTTGAACAGTTGTGTATGTATGTAAATAATTTTTGCACCCCCTGAAATAAAAACCTGGCTCCGCCCCTGATGATGGATAAATTAAAAGATGACGATCGAGTGACAGACAGATCGATCATTGTGTGTGTAAATGCATGTAACCTTCTTTTGAATTCATGTTTAAATTTGAATATAATATGTACTTTAGATTTAATAAGGGTAATGGCGCATGCTCAGCGATGCACTTACAGTCTTACAGTTGGTAAGTTCATCATACTCATGCACTCCATGGAATCCAAATCTAAATTTGAAAAGGCAAAGAAATTAAGGATTTGATCAAAGCCTTGGCCATTTATTCATCAAAAGTGAAAGCTCTTTTGACATAAACATTATATATATTAGTAATCATGTAGTTGGCTACCTGTTCTTTATATCCACCGTATCATCTATGCATTGGGAAAAGATATAATAATTTTTCGACTCCCTTTTACAATAATTTTAAGAAAAAATATTATTAACTTAAATATATAATTAGTTCATGTATAACTAGTCAATATTTAATATCACATATACATTTTCACTTCATCATGCAAAATGGAGGAACTTTCGTAATTTTTAATGTTATACCATCAGGGTAATGATCCATCAACCGGGTGTGGACAAGGACATTTTTCTTTGTATTATTTCTCTAAAAGTTGATAAGCTAGGCGAATACGTAAAAGACTTAGTAGCACGGGCTGTAATAAAGACTCGGTGTCATTATGTTAATAAAAAGTTTGAGAATTTTTCATTCTGAATTTTCTATTTTTTTCTTTTCTTTTCTATTTTGTTTTTGTAATAATTAGCCAAACAACAAATTGATCATCAACATCATTCACATGGAGATAAAAAATTAAAATAAAAAATATCAACATAGAGACCTTAAGATTCCTGCCCCTACCTCGAATAAGTTTAAATTACCACTTTTTGAATGAGTTATATGAGGACATTTGAATTTGGAAGACTATAAACATTTCCACCAACAAGCTAGATATTTTTAACTCTGCAAAACAAAGCAACATATCGGAAGGTATTGATTTAGCCATAAGATTAGTTGATGGATAAAAGATGAGTGACATATCATAATGTGTGCGTTTGTTTGTGTCCTCACATATAACTCTGTGACCTGACCTGAACTGACCACAGTTCATAATCATATGATATGGTCGGTGTGATATTGGCTCAAACCAAATCCAACTTGTAACCCTACTCTAATTTTGGATATATCTTTCTTGCATTAAATAATACCCCAATATAGATTATCACAATCTAGTTTTCATCCATTTGCATGTATGACATATACGTACACATATACGTATGTATTGATATTATGATTCCGTCCGGAGTTTAAATTTCATGACAGATTTAATAACCAAAAAAGTCATTGAACTCTTATCGAGTTATCAAAAAAACATGTAATTTTTTTTATTACATTAAAAATTATTGAATTTTCAAAAAATATCAAAGATGTCAAAAATTTAACCTTATGAGTTGACATGTTGCTGACACATGTATGTACAAATGATTTGGTCAACTTTTGATATTGTTTGAAAGTTCAATAATTTAATGTAAAAGAAACACTTTATATGTTTTTTATTTGATGATTTGACAAAAGTTCAGTGATTTTTTCAATCTATTAAATCTTTTATGAAATTATCACTAACATATATTCTTTTGTCGATACTTGTAGTGACGAAATCAGAGTTTTTATTTAATAGGGTCAAAATACATTATAAATAATTTAGCAAAAAGGTTTAGAGATAGTGTCCCCAAGTCATTCTTTTTAAAAAATAGTTTTGCACTTTTTGATTGCATATATAAAACACGTAATTAGTTACGATAATAATACAATAAATCGTAACATTATATATAAACACGTTATTTACCATTAATATATGATTACAATATTAATACAATAAATAATAAAATTATATATAAACACTTTATTGACCACTAATACGTTTTTCTAATAACAAATTTGTCCAATAATGCTTAATTCCTTAATTGTTTTAAAAGCTAATATAAATTAAAATATTATTTATTTAAAGAAGATTAAAAGGCATATATAAAAGAGTAGGAGTGATATGTTTAAAAAAAATAATTTAATCTCATATATTAAAAAATTTATATAATTTCAATGAAATTAATTTATATATTATACCTTTTTAAATTTATCATGCATTATAAAGTATTTTTTTTCAGTGAGATCAATGGACACCACTCCTCTTAACGTGGCTTCGTCCATTTCCTTGAGAAATGATCAGTTATATTTGTATAAGAAGAGAGTTGTATTTACTGGCCTTCGATGGCCTTAGTTGTACTGTAATTCTTTTGCAATACATAAAATACAAGTACTGACTAAGATTGTAAATTATTGGTGTAATGAAACGCATGGTTATGAATTATATGTCCATGGAGAATGGATACAAGAGAACTAGGGTTCACGACCGCCAAATTGGTCCAGGCCACGGGATTCTTGTGGGAAAACTACACCTCAACTAACCCCTTGAGAATGGCAGGCAGGCCCCATGCGTTTAGGATTTTTCGTACTAAACATACATGCATATATATACAGGGCCTTTCCTGAGCACGGATGGGAGGGTCGACCGCCATGGCCCCCCAATCAGGGGGTCCCAATTTTTATATATATATCTATGTGGGAAATTAAAAATATAAATATATAATCATATAGGTATACAAAAGTAATTTTCAAAACTCAATAAATTTTTAAAGACTTAACTGGGCCAATTCTAATATAGTGTTGAAGTTCAAACTAAACCAATTATAAAAAAAGAGATGTTAACTTACACGGTTGCGCCTAGTACTTTACTTCATTTCTCAAACGCTTACATACATCTATTTTCCTTCTCTCCTTCTCAATTTTCCTTCAAGTATCTCTTAATGTTTCAATTGCTTATAGGGTATTACTAACTATTCCTGTAATAGTGATATATGCTGAAAGAAGTTTTTCGAAGTTGAAATTGTTGTTGAAAAATTACTTGCGGTCGACTATTGTAAGACCCCGAATTTTATGAAATACAAAATTTAATTTTTCTTCATATAGATATTTTTTTTAAACAGTAAGTGGTTAAATCGATAAAGTTAAAAGTTAAGGATGTTATGTGCAAATTTTATTTTGTCGGACAATATTCGCTTTGTCGGGGAATATTCGTTTGGTCGGGGAATATTCGTGCCGTACGACGGCGCCGAAATAATAAATTATTGGTGGACCCCACAACGGAATATTTGTCGGATATAGAAAACGACAGAAGTAACCTTTTTAAATAAAAATAGTCAACGGAACTGTTAAAATACCGGTGATAAAAGAATAGTAGCATACGGTAGTTTATGGTATTTTCTGTAGCACACGGTACTCTACAGTAACACACGGTATTGCATAGTGTCTCATATTATTGGTCTGATAATGGACACCGTAACTGTTACGCATCATTTCATCGATAATTGTCACTGCATAATATTTTATATTATCAATTCAATAATTGTTGTTACACAGTATTTTGCATTATTCATTTAATAATTGTCATTACACTGTATTTTATATCATTGAGTCAATAATTGTTGTTGCACTGTTTTTAAAATTATTGAACCTAATAATTGTCACAGTAACATATGCACAGTAATTCACATTTTTGAATCAATAATTATCATTACACAGTAACGTATGCTTTATTTTACATTATTGTTATCTCTATTATGATGCTATTTAAACAGTTGTATTTCATTAATTTATTGACTTGATATCTAAGAGCTAACTATACTGTATTTATAACAATTAGTCATAATAATTGAATTGATAAAGTTATTTGTTTATAATATAAAGTTAGGTGATTATTAGGTGATATGAAATGAATGGTGTAGATTAAAGTGTGAATTATTGTTGAATAATTGAATTGATTTGTTTATAATATAAAGTTAGGTGATTATTAGGTGATATGAAATGAATGGTGTAGATTAAAGTGTGAATTATTGTTGAATAATTAAATTGATTTGTTTATAATATAAAGTTAGGTGATTATTAGGTGATATGAAATGAATGGTGTAGATTAAAGATAATATAATATTTGAAATGGATGGTGTAGATTAAAAGATGATCTTTAAATGAATGGTTTAGATTAAATGAATGATAAGATTTTTGGCTATAAATAGAAGCCTTAACTTAAGGATTTTTCATAAACTTCCTTACTTGTTCTTTCTTTCTCTCTCTAAATACTTCTTGTGAAAGTTCTCTCTAAGTGTGCTTAAGTCATCTTGAGTATTTGTGAAGATCTATAAGTATACGTGTACTGTTCAAGTTAATCAACCTCATTTAAATCAATATCCAGTCACGTGTTACGGTAAGGGATACCATCTTTTTCATCTTCCATTATTCAAACATACTATGGTAAGGGATTATCATTATTTGATTCTCGATAATAATATTGTTTCTTCCTTACTCATAAGACGTGCCTTTTATTTCCATGTATTAAATTGTGGGAATAACCTTACGGAGCGGATTGCCGCCTGTTGGTGAATAACCTTTCGTATTCATTCATTATTAATCTCTGAGAATAACCTTACGGAGCGGATTGCCGCCTGTTTGGTGAATAACTCTTTGTACTCAAATTCTATTAAATTGTGGGAATAACCTTACGGAGCGGATTGCCGCATGTTGGTGAATAACCTTTCGTATTCATTCATTATTAATCTCTGAGAATAACCTTACGGAGCGGATTGCCGCCTGTTTGGTGAATAACTCTTTGTACTCAAATTCTATTAAATTGTGGGAATAACCTTACGGAGCGGATTGCCGCCTGTTGGTGAATAACCCTTTGTATTAATTTCCTTCACCTTTTGTTAATCAAACCTGCTACGGTAAGGGATATTATTTTCTTTCATACTCCTAAATCGAAATTTATTATGGAACTATTGCTTCTATAATTCCTGAAAATATTATATGTTCCATAATAGTTGAACTTCATTATTTCAACTGAACCTTCCTATTTACGTGAACCTTTCTATTGAATTGTAACCGTTATTCTGAACTGTGGATCTTGAATTTCACTCCACATCATGTTGACAATTTGGACATTATTTGAATCTGTACAAAGTAAACTTCCGATACTTATTGTTATCCTATTTCTTCTGTTCATCATTTATATCATTCTAATCATCCAAAAATCAAACTGTTGTGAATATCTGTGGCCGGGGGCACAGATGTGATATATTTGTTGAACAGATGATAGGTTAAAGGCGATATAATAGGTTAAAGGCGATACATCTGTTCGGTGTCTTTTATGGCACGTGGTGAATGTTCTCTTTGGCCCGTAGTGCAAAGATGAACTGTTGTTTGGTATGATTATGACCAAAGGCTGAATCTGGTATAATCATGACCGTTGGTGCTATATTGAATATCTTTGGCCCGTAGTACAAAGATGAACTGTTGATGTGCATGATTATGATCAGGAACTGTGAATTTGTATTATCTTGACTAATGATATTTCAGATGATAAAAGTTGATGATGTTTTTCCTAAAAAGAGAACCGAGTGGACATTATAGTCTGCATTATTCTTCTAATAGATTACTCATTCCGCTGCTATTATTGATCTGAACGTTGTTTAAGAATTTAACTGCAGTTTTTGATATAAACCTTGTAGTCTATTGTATTCTATCAAGAACTCAACTGTTGAAGACTAATGATAATTTATTCGTCATTATCTTAGTCATGATATTCTTTACTGGGCTATTTGAGCTCACCCTTTCTTTTGTTCCATTGTTTTTCAACAGGAGATGAAAACATAACAGGGTCTAGCCGGGGAATGGAGTGAGGGTCCGAGGAATAGTTATCATAGTCTTCACGTTTTGTAAAATAGTGTGGCAATAATAATGAAGACTTAGTTGTGTATTATTATACACTGTATTGTTGTACGTTGTGTTTTGTTGTAATAATTTTGTTGTAGTATTTTGACGACTCAAGTTTGGGCTGTGTGGGCCCAGATTTGGGGGCGTCACAGTTGGCATCAGAGCTTAGGGATATGGTCTTTAATGGCGATCTGGGGTAGAACTAGGAGGGGAGAGACGAATAGAATCAGTCACTAGTGTGTCCTACCTAAAATAGATTTTATTATCTAATGAGTCGATTTGAATGTAGGAACATGAAGTGATGAGTCAGTTTATTTGAACTAACATTTATTTTGTGACCACAGTTTAGTATGGCATCTGGAAATCAAGAGGTTAACTATGGAATGCCTGAAGCGAATGTAGCCGAGAATCAAGAGGCCCCAAACAATCCTCCTGCCAACTCAGGAAATAATGTTCCTGATAACATGATGAACGATGGATTCTTTAGGAATTTCATGCAGTTCATACAGAATCAAGCAAGAGGAAATCCAGTCAATAATAACGGTAGAAATGCTGGTAATTTGAGGATGGTCACTGTCAAGCAATTTAAAGAATTGGGACCACCTGAATTCCACGGGAAACCTGACCCACTCAAAGCGGAGGCATGGCTGAAACAGACGACAAAAATACTTGATGTCTTACAATGCGCTGATGATCAGAAGGTGCCATTTGCCACTTTTATGTTACGAGGTGAGGCGGACCATTGGTGGGAAGCGGTAAAACGTATCCAACCTTCAGCACTCGAAATGTCTTGGACAGAATTCGAAGAACTGTTTAACGAGAAGTATTTCCCAGAAAGCATCCGCCATATGAAAGAGGTGGAATTCATTAAGCTGGAGCAGGGAAACATGACAGTCTCCCAATATGAAGCCAAGTTTGCCGAGTTATCTCGCTTTGCCACCCATCTTGTGGATGACGAAGCACGAATGAGTCGGATGTTCCTAAGAGGTTTGAGATTCAAAATTCGTCAACAACTTAGCTCTCATAAATTTAGTTTGTATTCAGATGTTGTGGATAGGGCTCAAAGGGTGGAGCAAACAGATGAAACATTGCAGCCAAGAGTTAATGAGCAACATAGAGAAAGGAATGACAACAACCACAGGAACGAGAACCATCGAGTAGGTAACCAACACTTCGGTGGTAATTCCACATCAAATAACAGAAGAGGAGAATCCAGTGGGAACAATTTCAAAAGAAAGAGATTCCATAATAATTATGGAAGGGCACCAGCACCAGTACCAACACCAGCACCGACCCCAGTTTCAAGGGGAGAAGATCGACCACCAGTGAGATGCTATAGGTGTGGTCAGGAAGGTCACATCAGCCCAAACTGTACTCTGCAGTCTAAAAAGTGCTACAGTTGTGGGAAAGAGGGTCATCTTGCGCGATTTTGTCCTGCCACAAAATCAAGTCCAGCTGCAATGATGATACCAAAAGCTAGCGCGGATAAAGGAAAATCTGTAGTTCAAGGGAGAGCTTTTGTTGTGACATCCCAAATGGCGCGAAACTCGAACGAGGTGATAACCGGTAAGCTATTCATAAATTCTCGTGAAGTCTACGCTTTGTTAGATACTGGCTCTACCCATTCTTTTATCTCACCTGCATGTGCTCAGCGTTTAAACTTAACTCCTGAAAACTTGGACTTTGACTTATCAGTTGAAACCCCATTAGGAGAAATGACCATTACATCTACTGTCTATAAATCTTGCCTAGTTCAAATCAACAACCTCACATTATCTGTTGACCTTATTTCTTTGGAGATGCGTGAATTTGATGTGATTTTAGGAATTGATTGGTTGACTACCCATCATGCTAAAATTGATTGTTTTCATAAGATTATTAGTTTTCATATTCCTAATCAACCTGTCATGCAAATTCAAGCAACTAAACCATTGAAATCTATAACTGTTATTTCTAGCCATAAAGCCATTCGTTTATTGAAAAACGGATGTCAAGCCTTTTTAGCTCATGTCACTGATTTGAACAAAAATACGTCAAACTTGAATGATATTCCCATTGTTAATGAGTTTCCTGACGTTTTTCCTGAAGAACTTCCTGGCTTACCCCCAAACCGTGAAATTGATTTTTATATTGATCTTGAACCCGGTACCAAGCCCATTTCCAAAGCTCCCTACCGAATGGCTCCCATTGAACTTCAAGAGTTAAAAGTCCAACTACAGGAATTGTTGGATACCGGTTTCATTCGTCCGAGTGCATCACCTTGGGGTGCTCCTATTCTATTTGTGAAGAAGAAAGACGGGAGTATGAGATTGTGCATTGACTACCGAGAATTGAACCATGTCACCATCAAGAACAGGTACCCGTTACCTCGGATTGATGACATGTTTGATCAATTGCAAGGCGCTCAACATTTCTCAAAGATTGATCTCCGTTCTGGATATCATCAGTTAAAGGTTAAAGCTGAGGACATTCCAAAGACTGCTTTCAGAACTCGTTATGGGCATTATGAGTTCTTAGTCATGCCTTTTGGACTAACTAATGCTCCTGCAGCTTTCATGGACATGATGAACCGGATATTCAAGGAACATTTGGATCATTTTGTAGTTGTCTTTATTGATGACATCCTCATATACTCCAAGAGTCGCGAGGATCATGAACAACACCTGAGATTGATACTACAAAAGCTCCGTGAAAACAAATTATATGCCAAGTTGAAGAAATGTGAGTTCTGGCTTGAGGAGGTCGCGTTTCTTGGGCATGTGATTTCTAGTCAAGGAATATCAGTCGATCCTGCGAAGATTGAAACGGTACTAAATTGGGAACAACCCAAAACAGTAACCGAAGTCCGAAGTTTTCTGGGTCTAGCTGGTTATTATCGGAGATTCGTAGAAGGATTTTCTCGAATCGCCACTCCATTAACGCAGCTTACTCGGAAAAGCACAAAATTCATATGGAGCGAGGAATGCGAGAAAAGTTTTCAAGAACTCAAGAAGAGACTGGTTTCAGCTCCTGTTCTGACCATACCATCAGGATCAGGAGAATTTGTTATCTACAGCGATGCTTCTGGCAAAGGTCTAGGCTGTGTCCTTATGCAACATGGAAAGGTTATAGCCTACGCCTCTCGACAACTCAAAGATTATGAGAAAAATTATCCTACTCATGATCTAGAGTTGGCAGCAGTCGTTTTCGCGTTGAAGATCTGGAGACACTACTTGTACGGAGAAAAAGTGGATATCTATACGGATCATAAAAGTCTCAAGTATTTCTTCACCCAGAAGGAACTCAACATGCGACAACGACGTTGGCTTGAGCTGTTAAAGGATTATGACCACACAATCCAGTATCACCCGGGAAAGGCGAACGTTGTAGCTGACGCTTTGAGCAGAAAATCTTATGCAAGTACAAGTGCACTGCTAACAACACAAAAGTGTATTTTGTACGACTTGCAAAAGATGGAGATAGAGCTAAAGACACCAGGGACCCGCTCGAAGATTGCTCACGTGCGAGTAGAACCAACTTTAATCGATAAAATTAAAGCTGCTCAAGCTACCGATCCGGAACTGATAAACATGATAAAGAAAGTACAAGAAGGTGCCATTCCCGAAGCAAGAATCGACGAGAAATGAATACTTCGAGTCAACTCTCGACTCTGTGTTCCTAACGATCCTGAATTAAAGCATAAAATCATGATGGAGGCACACAACACGCCGTTCGCAATCCACCCAGGAGGTACCAAGATGTATCGAGATCTTCGACATACATTTTGGTGGAACAATATGAAAAGAGAGATTGCGGAGTTTATCTCAAGGTGCCTAACTTGTCAACGTGTCAAGGCAGAACATCAAGTTCCTAAAGGTCCATTACAATCACTTGAAGTTCCCGAATGGAAGTGGGAACACATCAATATGGACTTCGTGACGGGTCTTCCAAAAGTTTCTCAAGGCTTAGATGCAATTTGGGTGATCGTAGATAGATTGACCAAATCTGCTCATTTCTTGCCTATACGAGAAAACTTTTCACTTGAACGTCTTGCCGGTATGTACATAAATGAGATCGTGAGATTGCATGGCATGCCAGTTTCCATAGTTTCTGATCGAGATTCTAGATTCACTTCACGCTTTTGGACCAGTCTACAAAAAGCTATGGGCACTGAACTACGCTTTAGTTCTGCATATCATCCTCAAACGGACGGACAATCGGAAAGGACGATCCAGACCCTCGAAGATCTTTTGAGACTTTGTGTATTAGACTTCAAAGGAAGTTGGGATAAGTACTTGCCGTTGGTGGAATTTTCTTACAACAACAGTTACCAAGCAAGCATAGGCATGGCTCCATTCGAGGCATTGTATGGAAGGAAGTGTCGCTCTCCAATATGTTGGAATGAGGTAGGAGAAGCAAAATTGTTGGGACCCGAGTTGGTACGCTTGACGACCGAAAAGATCCAAATGATCCGACAACGAATACAGACCGCACAAGAACGACAAAAGAGTTATGCTGATCTCCATCGGAGAGACGAAAGCTTCAACGTCGGAGATCATGTATTCTTACGTGTTTCTCCATGGAAAGGGGTTACGAGATTCGGAAAGAGAGGAAAGCTTAACCCTCGATTTATTGGCCCATTTGAAATCCTCGATCGAATAGGAACCGTAGCCTACAGACTAGCCCTACCACCAAGTATGTCTCGCATCCATAACGTTTTTCACATATCTATGTTACGTAAATATGTGAAGGACCCAAACCACGTCATTGAGTTAGAACCAGACGTTATAGCAGAGGATTTAACATACGAGGAGGTACCTGTTAAGATCCTGGATAAGAAGGAGCAGATCCTACGCTCAAAGGTTATACCTCAAGTTAAGGTTTTATGGAGGAACCAAGATACTGCGGAAATGACCTGGGAGCTAGAATCTGAGATGAAATCTAAGTATCCTTACCTCTTCGATATGTCAGGTACGTCAATTTCGGGGACGAAATTTCATAAGGAGGGGAGGTTGTAAGACCCCGAATTTTATGAAATACAAAATTTAATTTTTCTTCATATAGATATTTTTTTTAAACAGTAAGTGGTTAAATCGATAAAGTTAAAAGTTAAGGATGTTATGTGCAAATTTTATTTTGTCGGACAATATTCGCTTTGTCGGGGAATATTCGTTTGGTCGGGGAATATTCGTGCCGTACGACGGCGCCGAAATAATAAATTATTGGTGGACCCCACAACGGAATATTTGTCGGATATAGAAAACGACAGAAGTAACCTTTTTAAATAAAAATAGTCAACGGAACTGTTAAAATACCGGTGATAAAAGAATAGTAGCATACGGTAGTTTATGGTATTTTCTGTAGCACACGGTACTCTACAGTAACACACGGTATTGTATAGTGTCTCATATTATTGGTCTGATAATGGACACCGTAACTGTTACGCATCATTTCATCGATAATTGTCACTGCATAATATTTTATATTATCAATTCAATAATTGTTGTTACACAGTATTTTGCATTATTCATTTAATAATTGTCATTACACTGTATTTTATATCATTGAGTCAATAATTGTTGTTGCACTGTTTTTAAAATTATTGAACCTAATAATTGTCACAGTAACATATGCACAGTAATTCACATTTTTGAATCAATAATTATCATTACACAGTAACGTATGCTTTATTTTACATTATTGTTATCTCTATTATGATGCTATTTAAACAGTTGTATTTCATTAATTTATTGACTTGATATCTAAGAGCTAACTATACTGTATTTATAACAATTAGTCATAATAATTGAATTGATAAAGTTATTTGTTTATAATATAAAGTTAGGTGATTATTAGGTGATATGAAATGAATGGTGTAGATTAAAGTGTGAATTATTGTTGACTAATTGAATTGATTTGTTTATAATATAAAGTTAGGTGATTATTAGGTGATATGAAATGAATGGTGTAGATTAAAGTGTGAATTATTGTTGAATAATTAAATTGATTTGTTTATAATATAAAGTTAGGTGATTATTAGGTGATATGAAATGAATGGTGTAGATTAAAGATAATATAATATTTGAAATGGATAGTGTAGATTAAAAGATGATCTTTAAATGAATGGTTTAGATTAAATGAATGATAAGATTTTTGGCTATAAATAGAAGCCTTAACTTAAGGATTTTTCATAAACTTCCTTACTTGTTCTTTCTTTCTCTCTCTAAATACTTCTTGTGAAAGTTCTCTCTAAGTGTGCTTAAGTCATCTTGAGTATTTGTGAAGATCTATAAGTATACGTGTACTGTTCAAGTTAATCAACCTCATTTAAATCAATATCCAGTCACGTGTTACGGTAAGGGATACCATCTTTTTCATCTTCCATTATTCAAACATACTATGGTAAGGGATTATCATTATTTGATTCTCGATAATAATATTGTTTCTTCCTTACTCATAAGACGTGCCTTTTATTTTCATGTATTAAATTGTGGGAATAACCTTACGGAGCGGATTGCCGCCTGTTGGTGAATAACCTTTCGTATTCATTCATTATTAATCTCTGAGAATAACCTTACGGAGCGGATTGCCGCCTGTTTGGTGAATAACTCTTTGTACTCAAATTCTATTAAATTGTGGGAATAACCTTACGGAGCGGATTGCCGCCTGTTGGTGAATAACCTTTCGTATTCATTCATTATTAATCTCTGAGAATAACCTTACGGAGCGGATTGCCGCCTGTTTGGTGAATAACTCTTTGTACTCAAATTCTATTAAATTGTGGGAATAACCTTACGGAGCGGATTGCCGCCTGTTGGTGAATAACCCTTTGTATTAATTTCCTTCACCTTTTGTTAATCAAACCTGCTACGGTAAGGGATATTATTTTCTTTCATACTCCTAAATCGAAATTTATTATGGAACTATTGCTTCTATAATTCCTGAAAATATTATATGTTCCATAATAGTTGAACTTCATTATTTCAACTGAACCTTCCTATTTACGTGAACCTTTCTATTGAATTGTAACCGTTATTCTGAACTGTGGATCTTGAATTTCACTCCACATCATGTTGACAATTTGGACATTATTTGAATCTGTACAAAGTAAACTTCCGATACTTATTGTTATCCTATTTCTTCTGTTCATCATTTATATCATTCTAATCATCCAAAAATCAAACTGTTGTGAATATCTGTGGCCGGGGGCACAGATGTGATATATTTGTTGAACAGATGATAGGTTAAAGGCGATATAATAGGTTAAAGGCGATACATCTGTTCGGTGTCTTTTATGGCACGTGGTGAATGTTCTCTTTGGCCCGTAGTGCAAAGATGAACTGTTGTTTGGTATGATTATGACCAAAGGCTGAATCTGGTATAATCATGACCGTTGGTGCTATATTGAATATCTTTGGCCCGTAGTACAAAGATGAACTGTTGATGTGCATGATTATGATCAGGAACTGTGAATTTGTATTATCTTGACTAATGATATTTCAGATGATAAAAGTTGATGATGTTTTTCCTAAAAAGAGAACCGAGTGGACATTATAGTCTGCATTATTCTTCTAATAGATTACTCATTCCGCTGCTATTATTGATCTGAACGTTGTTTAAGAATTTAACTGCAGTTTTTGATATAAACCTTGTAGTCTATTGTATTCTATCAAGAACTCAACTGTTGAAGACTAATGATAATTTATTCGTCATTATCTTAGTCATGATATTCTTTACTGGGCTATTTGAGCTCACCCTTTCTTTTGTTCCATTATTTTTCAACAGGAGATGAAAACATAACAGGGTCTAGCCGGGGAATGGAGTGAGGGTCCGAGGAATAGTTATCATAGTCTTCACGTTTTGTAAAATAGTGTGGCAATAATAATGAAGACTTAGTTGTGTATTATTATACACTGTATTGTTGTACGTTGTGCTTTGTTGTAATAATTTTGTTGTAGTATTTTGACGACTCAAGTTTGGGCTGTGTGGGCCCAGATTTGGGGGCGTCACAACTATGACACAAGAAAGGTTAATTAAATGGGTTGACAATTATGTGCATCGAGAAGGATATGCTAGACAAGCTTGATTTTGAACATTTGATTGAAAATTTTACCTCTAGGAATACTAGAAGAGAAGAATCTTTCAATGAATGTAATTCTCATATATTTTGTTGTAGTAAAACTAGCTATTTAGTCGAACTTTTCATGTATTTTGTTGTAATCGAAATTCTCATATATTTTATTGTAGTCGAACTATTATGTTTTAAGCTCAGAAAAAATACTTTTTTGGATACAACTTGTATTTTTTATTTATTTATTTATACATTTTTTAAGACAATGTTTTGAAAATGATCTCGCTTTCATTTTTCGTCCTGGTCCACCAAAATCTCAGGAACGACCCTGTGTGTGTTTATATATATAACCACCCCTTCAAGATTTTAGACTCAATTAATTAATTCATGTATTTTTTTTTCTAAGGATATTTTAGCAGATGACGAGGTCACTCTGATGCATGGATTCCATCAGAAAACTTAGGTCATGTTTGTTTGTAAAAAATATGCTTATAATTGAATTATTTGTATTAATTTAACACTACTTTGGACTATTTTATCACATGATGGGAATTTATAGTTATTGAAATAGTCTTAATGAACTATTTTTTATTATTCCTAATTTATGAGAGATTATATAATTTCATGAAAAATATGAGATTAATAGTTCCCTCATTTTAAGTTATTAAATGACTTTATGGGATTAATAACTTAATATTAATGGATTAATAATCCTTCGTCAAATGATTAAATAGTGTAAAGAAGTATTAAATTAAGACAAATAGTCCAATCCCAAGCATATTTTTTACAAACAAATATAGCCATAATGTTTAACAATGTTTCATCTCTCTGTCTGTCTGTCTGTCTGTCTCTGTCTCTCTGTCTCTCTCTGTCTGTCTCTCTCTCTCTCTCTCTCTCATGTATGGTAATGTTTGAATTAGAAAGACTAAAGAGTACCCCAAATTTATCATTTTATGGAGATATGCTGACTTCACGATATAACAAATTGTTATCTCGTTGTAAAATTATAAATTTTGGGTTAGTTTAATATTGCTAATTATACTTTAAAAGACATGATTTTGTACTAATAATTGTACTTTGAGAGAAGAATTTGCTAACTAATTAAACGCAAGGACGAAAATATTACACGGCCACGGACAGATGGAGAGTACTTTCGCATTTTAGTTAATTAGAAATATCTAAGCATAAAGAGGCAAAAGCTCCATTATTTTGGAGCTTATTCACTACAAAAAAAAGTCTATCTGCGACAGCATATCAGAGACCGAATTATGTCGCTAATATCTATCTATCAGCAACCGTATGTGGTCGCAAATTATCTAATCGTTGGTTTCACACTGGCGACTGTCATCAGAGACTGAATTATCAGCGACCGATAATAGCGATTGAAGTTGTCGCTAAAATGACTCAGCTTCAGGTTGATGTGGTGGCCACGTGGTTTCACATTCAGCGACCCACATCACGATCGCATGCTGTTGCTAATAATATCGGTCGCTGAAAATATATTAGCGACCCTCTACAGTCGCTGATGTGAGGGAAAACATGGCGGTCGCCGAAATATATCAGCGACTGCGGGCGGTTGTTGATACAAAAAAAACATCCATGTTTTGTGGATTTCCCAAAAAAATTGTACCTACTTTATATCCCAACACACAATAGTTCATATATATATAGTAAGTCACACACAGATTCATAATATCAACTTATTCATTCATTATATCTAAAAAAAATTATATCAAGTGCAATCCATTCGAATTAAAATATAAATCAACTAACGTAAAGTTTATAAACAAAGGTGATCAGAATATAAATATCATATCCATGTATAAACTAATAAAAACGTAAAAAAAGACAGAGAATAATACAAAACTGTCTTCACGCATCCTCGTCCAATTGGGCCTGTAAAATAAAAGAATAAAATAATGTTAAATATATACTAATTAAGTAATTTGAGTCTTTGTAAATATCAAGTACTAAAATTACTTTAGAGCTATCATGGTGCTATGCTGCAACTACCACTACATCTACTAACTCATTAGGTCTCAAAGACTGCAGTTATGCATTAGTGTACAAAGAAGCTCATGATCTTGACAGATAGCTTTGACACAGTTAGTAGTAGTATGCGACGTATTCATGTGACCTGATGTCTGAGTATAGACTGTGTAGCAGAATTGCCCGTGCCATTGATAGACGGTCGGCATCGTTGTCCTTGGCCTTTGACATAATTTTTCTTCACAACCGACGCCCTCTCCCATAATTCTTGATCTATCGGCGGCCACGTGGTGCTAGTAGGATATCGCTCATCCATTAATGTGTTATAAGTATCATATCATCAGGTTAAAAATTAAATAGGTTATAATTAAATAATTAATTACGCTAAAGAACAGTTCATGTTAAAAATTATAAACAACATATCAACTTATAAAAATTTACACGTATCTGAAGTGCCTCTGGTATACCATCGCGGGTGGCCACGTACATATCCAGCCAATGGATGGACTGACCCTGAGATGTAGCCTCTTATAATTATAACTCGAAATTCATACAGAACATATATTAATCACATGCTTTCATACTAATATAATGACTATAAACATAAAATAAAAAAATAAATTACAAAATACGTACCTTAGTAGTAATATGATGCAGCTATGAGATACCACCACCCCTATAGGTACCTTTTGCCTTGTTGACTTCAGGTGCACCTAAGGTTCTATTTATGGCGATAGTCTTGCTTTGCGTAGCCCAGCTCTCAGATTTCTACTGCTCATACATGCTAGCCCATATGGGTTGCACACACCACCAGGGGAAATACTCATTCATGTACTGCTCAACCTATCCTGGATGGTCAATCTGAGCATTCTACAGAGCTTTCTGTCTTTTTTTGTTCAAGTTATCTTTAATTCATACGGTGCAATTTTGCCAAAAAAAAATATTTGTATTATTATTGCATGTGCGTCGTCCTATCTATACCTTTTTGCTAATAAAAATACAATAATAATAATAATAATAATAATAATAATAATAATAATAATAATAATAAAAATAATAATAATAATATAACACTACAAAACAATATTAATTCATTAATTAAATTATCTTACATAATTTAAAAAAATACACCTGAAATTCAGCCCATATTGCATCTTTGTGGGTGAGATGTGTTCTTTTACCACGATCATATGTCTTTATATGAAATTCACAGCCATTTACTTTGTAACCATTGCGGCTGACTTGGTCTCTATCTGAGCCCATGGCTAGAACTTGTACATTTAAAAGAATCGTTCCGTCATTAAGAGCTTACAACAATTTTATAAATTTTAAATTATCATTTCATAAATTCTATTAAATTAAATGAATGCATAAATAATTACGTGAAAGGTCATGCTTAATTAGATTAATTAACATAATTTGTTCTTTAGCTAAAATGTAAAATTTTGATCACGATTGAGTTGAATATATTTATCAGTGATGCCGTTTTGATTTGTTTTTAACTCGTCATCGTATGATATATACATGTATTATAAACATTAATAAATAAATATATAAGATTGCAGGTTAAGATATAAAGTTAAATATTAGTTTTACATGTATACCTTTCAAATTTGTCAATCTCCTCGCAATTGAGAAGAATGTAAGTATGTGCAGCATGTGATTTTCGCTTAGATAGGAATATGTGCGTCCCTTTTTCATAAGCGCAACCCAGTAGACCAAATACAGAAAGCCGACTATTTAGTTCAACATTGCCCCCATCATCATGCCTCAGGACTTGAGTGGTATTTGTCAAGACTTCATCGGAAAGATAGTCTGAAACAAACATAGATATCTCATTAAAACTGTATGCCTCACATATCGACCCCTCGACTTAAGCTCTATTTTTCATATTCCTCTTAAGGTTTCCCATCATCCTCTCAAAAGGGTATATCCTTTATATTGAACTAGACCACCAACACGAGCTTCATAGGGTAAATAGATTTGTAAATGCTCCATGGAGTCAAAAAACTTGGTGGGAATATTTTTTCAAGCTTATACGTGATCTCAATGATGTTCTTCTCAATTATAGTCATGTCTTTTTCATTTAACGTTTTTTGAACATATGTCTCTGAAGAAACAACTAAGATCAATCAAAACATCCCATATTGGTTTATCAAGTAAGTCTCGAAATGTTATATGCATGAGTTTCTCCATGAACACATGATAGTCATGACTCTTCATCCCTTGCAATTTTTTATCTGTAACAAACCTGACAATATTTGACGCATATTCATCTGGTAGTTTTAGAGACTTAATTCACGTGCACACATTTTCAACCTGTTTTTTGGACAATGTCTACCTTGCATACGGTTTGACCATCTTACCATTAGGAGATTCATAAAGTTCTAATCTAGGACACTTACAAATATCTTTCATATACAACTGTGTCTTATCATTATCTTTCGTCTTCCCCGTAACACCCAATGACGGTGTTAAACACATTGTCGAACATATTCTTCTTAATATGCATCACATCTAGATTATAACGAATCAAATTAGTAAACCAATAAGGCAATTCCCAAAAGATGTTTTTCCGAACACAATTATGAGATTCACCAAACCCATTGATTATATCTGAGGCAACAGTCTTACCAAATGGGATGATTGGCAATCTCTTTACACGGTCACGCATCTCCGTCCCCGACAATCGCGGTGTAGGCATATCATTATATAATTTCCCTTTTTGGAAGTTTTCTCTATTTCTTTGAAATGGGTGATCTGCCGGTAGGAAAACACCGATGATAGTCAAACCAGCATAGCTTTCGACCATTTGATAGATTAAAAGATTTGTATGTTCCATACAATATGGATAAGCCAACTTCTCGTTTGTGCTCCATCCAGATAGCATACCATAACCAGGGAAGTTACTTATAGTCCATATAACCGCTGCCCTAAGGTTGAAATTTATTTTCGTGGACAGATCACAAGTTTATCACAAGTTTATACTCCATCCTCGAACAATACATTCAACTCGTCTATAAGAGGTCTTAAGTAAACATCTAAATTCTTTCTAGGACTTTTGGGACCAGGAATTACGAGCGAAAGAAACAAATATGACTGGTTCATACACATCCAAGGAGGCAAGTTGTACGGAGTAATAATCACAGGCCAATAGGAGTACGGAATAGTTGAGTGACCGAAAGGGTTGAAACCATCAGTGGACAATTTAAGCCTAACATTTTTGGGTTCCGATGCAAACCCAGGATGTGCTAATTTAAAAATTTTCCAAGCCTTCCCATCGTGGGATGGTTAAGTTCCCCATCTTTAGCTGGAGATCTCGCATGTCAAGTCATATGTTTGGTTGTTCTTGAAGACATGTACAATTTTTTTAGCCGAAATGTAATTGAAAAATACCTTAAAATCTTAAAAGGTATATGTTTCTTTTTTATAGTCACACCCTCTTTATTAGGCTTGAACTGTTCAAGACTGCACAATATGCACTTTATCTTCTGTTCATTTTCCTTATAAAATAACATACAATCATTCGAACATGCATCGATCTTGTGGTATCTAAGACCCAACTTCTTCACTATTTTATTACAAAAGTAGTAGTTATTGGACAACTTTTCACCATCAGGCAACATACTCTTAATGGACTTCAATAACGACTCAAAATACTCATGGCTCGTGTTATGATCAGCCTTATTTTTAAGTAACGTAGCAACTGCGGACAATGTGGTTTGCTTGGTGCAACAAACCACAACGGTTAACTACCCTCTTCTAACAACTTAAAGAATGATTTGTCATCAGAATTCATAGGTCGTTCTCTGTTTTGTCTCAATCAAAATTTGGGCTTGCAATATCATGCACCATGTCATTCATACGATGGGTACTGTATGCTACCTAAAGTATGTACTTGTGTGTAGCCATTATCTTTTCTCTACCTATGTGCCCGCCAGCATTCTTTGTAATTTCTCATGAACCCATAAATAAGTAAATGATAGTTGACCATGTCTCTATCTATATAATTTGTATTATTACACTTCAAGTAAGGGCATCTTATCTTGTTCTGACCATTAACACATTTCGAGTGACTATACGCATAATCTAGAAACACTTGGCAACCAGTTCTAAATTCACTTGTAGCACCTAATTGGGCACTTGACTTTCGTCGTCTCATCCAACTACGGTCTGAATAGAAATTCATGATACTATGGTACCTATTTTAACAACAATTATTGTATTATACTGTGTCATCTTTAGGTATAATTAATGCATATATAGTTCCTATCTAAATATGTCTCCACCCTTATTAAACCGGTTATGTTTCTATCCCATTCTTATATGCGACGTCCCACTAATGTCAACGATTCAAACAAATGCATCTGTTGTTTGCTAAAATTTCGGCAGCATCTTCCATCGGTCTCTAAGTACACGAAATAGACTATAATTTGTACAATCTAAGTATGTACCCGGAGAACAATAGAAGATAAACAAACCAAATTTTTTTTAGAATAAACATATACATTTGCTTTAGTCGTTGACACCAGTTTAAGTGGGAGCCTGACATATAAGAATAGTCCCAAATTGGGGACTATTCAAAATTCACTTATAATAAGTGAATTTTGAACGGGTTTCTAAGCTGAATGTGATCCTATTATTTTAAATTATATCATTGACAGAAACCTCGTCTAACAGACTGAGCTCGGGAAATCTCGGACGAATCAGTGCCCGTCTTATCCGTATTTGTAGCAACCACCTCCACCGCCACCACTATACCTTTCACCGCCACCACCTCCGTGACCACCGTGGTAGCATTCATATGCAATATGCCCAATTTATCACTACACTTGTAGCAAGCATTTCCATCGACACCTCCTCCGTATCCGATACCACCACCACCGTATCCACGACCGTCACCATATTAGTCTTGAAAAGGAAGACATATTAATTAATGGGTTAAGAGAGATAACTAAATTTATTGGAAGAATTTTCACATGAAAAGCAAGTATGCAGGTGTCTCCCTAATTGGTCTTCATTTGAAAATTCTTTCAATAAATTCAATTGTATCTCTTAATCCACTAATTTGGCTTTCTTCCATAGACAGTATGGTGGATACGATAGTGGTGGTGGCGGCTACGGAGGAGGTGGCAGCGAAAACGTTTGTTACAAGTGTGGTGAGACTTGTCATATTGTAAATAAATGCTACTAGGGTGGTGGCGATGGAAGGTATAGTAGTGGCGGCGGAAGTGGTTGCTACAAATACAGAGAGGACGGGCACTAATTCGTGTGAAATTGCTCGAACTTAAACCGTTAGAATGAAGTCTCTATCATGATATAATTTAAACGGGTTGCTAAGTTGAATATAATCCTATACATGCAACACTTTTAACTAATATGAGAATTTATTGAGCTAAGTACTGATTTCTTTATTAGTTTGGGAGAGTTTCTTTCTCTTTTGTTGTGAGATTTTAATTTTTTCATTTAGTGAACTTATTTAATTAATTAATTTGTATAAGATTCTATTTTTAGTGTGCTTATTGATAACAATAAATTTATTCAAATTTGAATATAAGAAATTAGTGGCAATTTGTTATTCAACATTATCGCGTATTGAAAATTTCCTTGTATCTAATATTGCTATTAATACTTTAAATATTTGTCTTCCAAAATAATTATAACTTTTGACTATGGATAATGTCCATCTTTTGTATTATTTTATTTTATTTTATATTAAATTATATTATTTTATTTTATTATAAATTATATTTATTTTTATATTTATTTTTAATTATATAATATTATATTATTTGTATTTTTTTATTTTTTCTTTCGTTGTAATTTTATTATATTATATTATTGCATCAACTATCATATGATATTTATAATTAAATTAGATTATATTATTTAATTCTATTTTAAATTATATTTAATTAAATTTTATTTTTAATTGTATATTATCATACTATTTGTATTTTTTATTTTAATTCTTTTTTATTTTATTATATTATATTATTGTATAAAATATCATATTATATTTAAAATTAAATTAAAATAAATTATTATTATTTTTTAAACTATATTATTTTATTTTATTTTAAATTATTTTTATTATTATTATTTTTTTTTCTTTCATTTTAATTTTATATATTATATTATTGTATAAAATATCATATCATATTTAAAATAAAATAAAGTAAAATAATATTATTTTATTTTAAATTATTTTATTTTATTTTATTTTAAATTATATTATTTTATTTTAAATTATATATATATATTTATTTTTAATTATATAATATAATATTATTTGTGTTTTTGTGATTTTTTCTTTCATTTTAATTTTATTATATTATATATTGTATAAAATATCATATGATATTTAAAAATAACTTAAATTATACTATTTTATTTTATTTTATTTCATTTTAATTTTATCGTATTATATTATTAGTATTTTTTTTCTATCATTGTAATTTTATTATATTATATTATTTTATTTTATATAATATAATATGATATTTAAAATTAAATTATTTTATATTATATTATATTATAATTTAAAATTTGATTCCTTGGTATATATAGTTTTGAAATCACATGTCGAGAGATTATGACAATATTCTTGCCTCAGTTTAGGTGTCAGCTATAGGATCCTTTTGAAGAACATGATTTTCACGAGAGCTAAAAATATTTAGTTTCTTTGTATTAGACAAGTTCTTTTTCCCATCTTCCATCTTCAATCAACAAAACCTATTAAAGTAGTCTATTAAAGTAAATAGCATAGCCATAATAGTTAAAAAGAAAATCAACTTTAGTTCCATCAATCATCAATGTACAAGCTGAAAATGGTAATATACCTAATGAAAAATAGTTAATATAATCAAACACATAATATTCAGCTTAATCAAACAGTTAATATAATCAGATTCTTTAATACACAAATCCAAAACAGATTCTTTAAAATAAACAATTTCTAATTTGGAACAGAAAAATAGTTGATATAATCAAACAAAAAATGAAAAGTAAGAATGAACTAATTAAAAAAGGGTTAATCGAAGGCTTAATCAAATATCTTCAATATTTATTTCTCGGATGAATAGTTTCAATTTGAGTACATTAGCAGCATATATACATTTGAGACAGTTATCTTCCTGTTGTGTAATCAAATTATGACCGTATTTAAGGACCGTTTCCTTTTAGTTCATACAAATTAGTTAGCATCTTTGAAACATGGCATAACAGGTGATTATGATTTAACAAAATAGTCAATACATTAGGCACGGGGGCGGCGGAAGCTAGTGACAGCTAGCGGAGACCGGCGACGAATCTCCTCCTTCTATTCTCTCTTTCTCCTTTTCACCCTCAGCTTTGTCTATTCCTCCTCTTTTCTTTTTGTTCTGCGTCGCGTTTTTGAGTTTGATATGTATTAAAAGAATCAGAGACTGGCTTCGATCGTTGAAACCATCAGACTTCCTATCATCAGCGTCTACTTTCAGCGACCGTCGGGTCACGCGCCAACATTCGTGCCCAATTTTTAGACGAAATTTTTTGTAACATCGACCGATCAACGTCCGATTATCGGTCATTATTACTAATAGCGACCAATTTCAACTGTGGTTGCTAAAAATACCAATAGTGACCGATTGGTGTGGTCGTTGATATATTTAGTCGCTGATGAGATATTTTCTTGTAGTGATTGCAAATTCACATTTCTTTAAGTTTTTGAAATAGGATTAATATAAAAAGAAATTAAAATATAATAGTTCTCTTTTTCTTACCATCTTTTTTCCTAGATTGTGATGGAGCTAAAGAGATCAAATTAATTAATGGTACTTGCCTCACGGTGGGACTTGATCACGTCAATGCATGCATGCTTATATATATCGGCATTGTAATTTATTTATTTTATTTGGTTACACAATAATTAGTTACCAAAATGAAAGACTTTTAATATTATTTGGTTATAACTTGCAGTTCAGCCCCTTTGATTTTACCTCGGGTGCGTGCTACAATCTCCCCATATATAGTACAACACTTAGTGTATATACTTATAAAGAATAAGTATAATTGCACAACATTTAAATATAATATTTAAATAAAACATCTTTTTTAATCATTAAAAAATGAGGTATGATATTAAAATTCGTGTCATACTCTACTTTTTAATGATTAAAATGAATGTAATATTTGATTTTGTATTTAAATATTGTGTATGTAAACTTGTCCAATTTTAAATACAGTACACAGACATGCATGCAATGCTGTAATTCCAAACCCAAACAAATACTTTCCAATTCTGGTTCGATCATTTGCCATTAGGTAATATTATGCTAAACAATAATGATACTAAGTTAGGCTCATAATTCTCACCAACTTCTGAAAAGGGTAAATAAATATTGAGAAGTTACTGTATTGTTCTCTTTTCTTGATCGATAAACCCAAGGAAAATACCAAGGATGATTCAAACGTTGATAAGTTAGGCTCATAATTTGAAAAAAGTAATTTTTAAAAGAATTTTTATTTTTGATTTTACCAATTAAATTATAATTTTTTATCATTATTTTATGTAATTAATTAATTAAGACAATATAAAAATTATAGATATATACTACATATTATCTAAATTTATTAAAATTTAAAATTATATCGAATCACACGATTAATTGTATTAATAATATATGTGAATTTTTTTAAAACATAATAACTGTAAAACTAGTTGAAAATTTATAATAAACTCATTACTAGCTAATTGTCATAATTAAATTAAAACTTATTAGAGCTTATCATACTTCTATTCGGATTAGAATTTCAAATAAAGTTTGTCAATATAAACAATTATATAGAATTCCATTATAAATTTAAAATAATAATTTTCTCAAAATCATAACTAAATAAATATGCACTCCATTCAAATATTTAGCTTAATAATTTATCAAAGTAACTTATAATATATAATTCAATATTTATTATTTAAATAAATATTTAATAATCTAATAATTACAACTATCTTTTTAAAATTTTAATTAATATTTATCTCTTTAATTACTTCGCATGTAATTAATGATCTTGTCGTAGCCTATTTGACAGGCCAGACACCGACTGAATCATCGGTTGACGTTCAGAAATTTCAGCTTTTGGTATTATACCTCACCTTCTTTTTATATAATTGTTTTATATATACACATGCATGCAAATATTTGTCCAAATGATCCAAACCGGTGATCAGTAATCTCCTTGTCTGGCTGTCTTCCTATCTAGCCAGATACCCACCCAGCATGCAGAATAGTCAAGAAGTAATTCTTTTATAACAACTCCGTCGCGGCTCCCTCCCCCACCCCTCCCCCACGCTCCCCCACCCCTCCCCCACGCCTCCTTTTCCGTCCATTTGAATCAATCAATAAAGAAAGAACAAACAAAAACTAAAGACTTCCATTTCTATATGTTGACATTTTAACTGCCCTTTTTAATTTCCGGTCTTAATTTGATGATGCCAACTATCAAAGTGATAAAGTGTCTTTAAAGTTTAAAATATAACTGAAATAAGTGTAAATTACAGCATTTATTTTGACAATATACTCCTTTGTCCTCAAGAAAATAGTTTAAGTTACAATTTTTATTTGTCTTAAAAAAAATGACAATAAATACATGAAGGAAATGACAAATATATCATTTAGTAAGATCCACTAACATATAAGAAAGACTTTTTATGTAGTTTTGTAGAGCTGTTAAGGATAAAGTTGAAATTTTTTCTACTCTCTTTATTTTATTTTACTTTTCTTAATTTATATGCAAAATATATTTTTTTTTGGAGGACAAAAAAAGTAAATGTTAATTGCTATAGCATTATCAATTGTCATTTTTTTTATGGCGTATATACAAAACTTTAACCTTAATTTTTCGATTTAAGACATTCAACCTTAATTTTCTGGAATTTATATAAAAAAAATCTTATATATGGCCATTGAGTTTAACATGTTTTTTTAGAATAAGTCACGTGCTGTAGACTCAAAATGAAAGGGTGATTGATCAGTCTTTTAAGAATATGAATCATTTATATCGGCTCCAATTTTTTCTTCAATTTTTTTTCTTCATCTCAAACTAATTAATCACGTTTCCTACAATTTTTTGTGCTTTTAAAAGTATTTAAGAGTAAAATTATCTAAAATATCATCATTCCAATCATTTATAATACTCCGGAAGGTTATGTTTATTGAAATTTAACTAGGGATATTAAGATTTTATGTCTTAAAATTGAAAGATTGATGTTTAAGTTCTAAAATGGGTGAAAAATTGAAAAGGTTTATAATGTATTTAAGCCTCTCCTTACATGTTCACACTATTAATAATTTGTAATACAGTCTTTTAATTAAAAAATTAGGCATACATTTGATAGATAATTTTTAAGGGTTTTTTAATTTCCTTTCAAAAAATTTCTTTATTATGGTATTACAATTATATACATCCCTCAAAATATGCTTATATATATCAACCAAACGTGTATAGAGGGTAATCTTTTGACTTCTCCATCTATTTTAGACAGATTGAACTAAGGTACGTAGCAGATCATCAAATTTATAAAGTTTATGGACTAAAGGCACACAAAAAAAATTAATTTGAAAAATAAACGTCGAAAAAGTTCAATAATTTAATAGTCAACGAAGGCGTTGTTTCACTAAAGAGTTAAATGGCTTGATTGCTGCAACGTTGATCGAGTTTAATATTATGAATTATCACTAACGCCTAGCTATTTCTTTCTATATATATAACCATCATGTTTTATTACAGCGTTTGTATCACTTCTGTTAAGTAGTATGTTTGATAAATTTGAATATACACTTAACTAATCTATATATTAAAAATAATGTTATATCTTAACTATATATATATAATTGTAAATATTTGAAATTAATAATCAAATGTAAACTAAAATTAGTACGTTTTAATTTTCCTCACGCTAAAGAAAGTGTTTGAATCAATGTGTGTCAAAGGGATTATCACTCCCTGCCTTCCCTTTTAATTGACGAGAAAATACAAAAATTAAGAAATGCAATTAATACTTTATCTGATTGACCAAAATAGTTTTAAAAATCTCAATATTATCATTCTAAAATTTATTGAAAAAGATGAAAGAGAAATAAGTAATATTTAATATATGGATAATATGAGAAATTAAGTCATTAATACTTTCTTGAAATCTATAGATAAAAAATAATAAAGAACAAATTTTACTCTCTAAAAAAATAAATAAAAAGGAACGGATGGAGTATAAGACAGAGCGAGCTACAGAGAAAGAGAGATGAGGGTAACATGGGTAAGCTTAATTTATTTTCTCCTATCTCTCTCTTTTCTTTTCTTCTTTTTTTTTGGTAAATTATTTAGGACCCCATGTCAATGTTTCTTAGTTCTCTAGTGAGACATGGTTTGGCTTTTTCATAACAAAGAAAAGAAAACGTTACACATGTACATATATCACCAAAGTTGTCAAAAATACTAATAGAGATTGAATGGTGGAGTGTGTAATGAATGAGAGAGAGAGAATGGTAATGATCCTGTGTATAAAGTTTTCTCTCCTGCAGGAATTGATTGTGCGGTGGAGTTGGGAATGTCCATATTTGCTAATAAAAAGATATTAAAAATAGTATCTGTCATATATGAATGAATATATATACAGCTCAATAATATTATATAATAAATAAAGAATAATAATAAAAGGACCAAAACAATATACATGATTAAGGTGTGAAAGGCGGGTAATAAAAACAAAGAAAAGAAAGGCTATTGTTAGTCATTATGGAGGGAGGGTGGTCACGGGCATCTCTTGACTCTGCTGGTGATCTTCTCTTTCTCTCTTTCTCTCTCACACACAAAAACACACTCACACGCAGTAGACTCCAATAATCCATCCCATCCCTAACCTAGCTATATATAAGTTGCATGCCAGTAACGTGTGTCTTTCCCCTCAAGCCCCCACATCACCTCCCTACACTATATATACCTCGATGTAATATATATAAATATGTATATATATATATATATATATGTATATATATATAAAACCTTTCTTACGTTTAGATTTCATGCAAAAGTTACACTTCCTTTTTTTGAGAAAGAAGAATCCTATTTTCATTTTCTTTCCCTGTCCGTCCGAAAATGAGAGTGGGGTTTACAACAATAATGAAAAACAACTAGTAGTAACTTTATTTAACCAGCTAGCTAGTAGCCTGTAATAATTTTTTTTTTTGTATAAATAAGATTATTGGACAAATTCTCATTCTAATTACAGCTATATATTGTCTGAATACGGTGGCTTAGATATTTAATCACAATTAGACAGAGTCTTGCTACACCTGACGATAAATTTATGTTGATAATAATTAATATTAATGTATGTAAATAGAATACGAAGAAATTAAGAAAGATCTATCTTAATTTATTTTATTCTAGAATTAGAGTTTGATGTTAAACGCAACTTTATTATGAGATTTATAGACATATAAAACATTTTCCATTTCGACATTGTTTAATGACATGAGTGCTAATGTATTTTATATTTTGGAACCAATTAAGGGATGTAATACATCATCAGGGCTTTCAGCCAAGCTTGTTATTGAAAATGAGAGAAGGGCCCTTTAATTGTGCCATCTGGGAATGTCCCCTTTAGAACGCGCATGGAGATATAGGGCTAATAAAGTGGGACGGTGAGGACGATGACGGATCTGGTTAGCATTAAATTGTTCCGTCAAGATCATCGGTCAATTGATAGTTTCGGGTGCCGACACGTCATCGGGCAGACGAATCAATGGTCGGGATTCGGTATTAATTTTTGAATTTGGAAAAGAAGCAGAAAAATTCAAAAATTAATACCGAATTCCGACTATTGATTCTTCCGCCCGATGACGTGTCGGAACCCAAAGCTATCAACTTACCGATGGTCAAGACGGGACAACTTCATGCTAACCAAATACTTAAATGTATTGGAGTTGTGACTGCGCCTTGGGTTGGCTACTTGGCTGCATATGACAAGATACCAGAGCGGGACGACGCACGTGCCGCATCTCCATACACGTGTGTGTGTGTGTGTGTATACATATATATATATATATATATATATATATATATATATATATATATATATATATATATATACTAGTTTTTCATATTTTGTTATGCAATTAGTAATATCTATGGAGAATTCAATTTTCCATAATTTTCGTCATTGTGGTATTAGTGTAGATGTATTATTTATTGAATTTTGCTATATGTAATGACTCATGCAATGATGGGTACAATGATCTAATATAAAAATGGTGAAACCCACCATTTTTTCATTATGGGACCCACCATTTTTATATTGAGTCATTGTACTCGTTATTGTATAGCTCATTATTCGTAGCAAAATTGTTATTTAATTATAAATTAATTATAGAACACCTACTGGAAAGAAATTTATCAAAATGATGGCATATATAGATACAAAAATTAAGCTTGCAAGTCAATTGTATTAAGCTCATGTTCATGTACCAATTTTGCTTGAAGTGGACAAACAAGCCAAAGTGCATTATAATGCTCAAATAAAAACCATAGATGATAACATGATAATGAAGATGATAACATTTTTTTCTGATTTTTTTTTCTTCACAATTTCCAAGCAATAAAAATTTAAATGAATCTCTCCTCTTTCTTAAACTCCTAGCTAATTGAAATGGAAAAACATTACCTTCTTCTCCCTTCTAAATTTTCTCTAATATCTCAACATTTAATTTAAAAACTCACTAGCAAAGAATATATAAATACTCGAGTGTTCATTAGATACTAAACCTAAGATGTATTATATTTTGTTTTAACAGTACATTATATAAACACGAAAAAACAAAAAACTAGCATATAATATAATTAATAAATACCATAAACAAATGAATCTTTAATTCAGGTAGTTATGTATGCTCATGATCGGAAAATTTTTGTAATGGTGCCCAGCCTGCTGTCAGCTCCGGTGTACCTTTAGAAGGTTTAGTCACGTACGTCCGTCCATCTATTCTGTTAACTTGCTTCTTGGTTCTTTCCAGCTAATGTTGTATTCATCAGTTCGCTGACATTTTTGTTTATTTTTCTTTCGGTCAAGTGTCTCAAACTTAAGACTCTCGGTTTCAATATTTTTCATTTTGTGACCATAAATAAATAAATTATTAGGGTTTTTCAAAAATCTCTTATGGATTTTTTGATGGTGTATTTTAGATTTTATTAATAATATTATTTTATCAAAAAAAATATCGATAGGAGGCTCTCAATGATGGAAAGAGTAAATTATGTTGGTACCAATAACCTTTTGACAGCAAGCAAAAAAAAACAAAGAATATTAGGTCAAACACCAGATTAAACACGAGTAATATGCATGCATGGGTGTGCATTTATAATTAAGTTCTTACTGGTTATAGAAAATATAATGGTTTGCACTATATACCCCTGGACATTGACCTTTGTTGCATTTGCACAACATGATTTATCATTTTCCATATCAGTTTTTAGACATCCTATTTTTCGAGATGAGTTCATTTAAAATTCTAAGTTTTATACATGAAATTAATGTTGTACAGAATGCAAGTAGTTCCACATTGAGGACCAACAAACAAATTCTAGCTAAATATCCCTAGCTTCAACCCAATTTACTTTGACTTATTGTCAAAGATTAAATGAAAGTATTTGTGTTACTATAAAAATAAAAATAAAAAAGAATAACAGATTTAGGTATTCTAGCAAATACTGGTCATGGATTTGAAATTAAATAACGCAATGGAATAATGGTTAGATTATAACATTTTAATACAAATGTAAATAAATTTTTGCGCATAAAGAAAAATAAATAATTCTTTAAGAGAAACAATAAGTGTATTATATGAGTTAAATTGTTGATTTTCTAAGAAATCTCAAGACAACCTATATTTATAGGCTTAGGTTACTTTCTTACATTTATCCTGAAAAGGATAATAAATAACTCTTCTAATCTACTTTGAAAATGATAATAATACTGTTAATTAACTTTCCTACGAATAATTGAAAATTATTAAAACAAAGATAATAAATCTAAATCCTACCAGATTAATTCCCTAAATAATAAATAAAAATATATTAAATAAACTAAAACTTCATAAATAATAAAATATATAAAAATTTTAATTTTTATTATAATTTTCCACTACATCATTAAAATATTATAAAAATATTAAGTAACTAACTCATATAAAAACTTAAGATATTAGAAAAACCTTACACACCAAAAGCTCGATACCATGAGTTTAATTTTTTTTATTGAAGTACATAGTTGTTAGTGCTAAAAGATATTAACATAAGAATTATTAACCAAGCAAAATAACAAAACTTATGGTAGAATTAAGAAAGCCTCCAAACCCACCGCTAAGGGGGGCTGTTGGCCACCCTGTCCTCCCTTTGATATGTCCTTTTCTCTTTTCAACACCTTATTGCACACAATTCATCTTCCATGTAGGGCCTAAAAGCTCTATGTAGATCTTTCTTCTAATAAGAGAAATTGACTCAAGACTTCCATATAATAAGACTTAAATTTTGGGACAAAATAAGGTACAATTAATACATATTTTTACCATCAATATCATCATCTCTCTCATCTTCCCAACGTGTACAACTTGCACCCCCACCACCATCATCTTAATTCTTATCATACCATAACCACCTCTATATATTCATAAAGGGAAGTTTGATTGCCTTTATATTATAATCTCATTAGCTAGTTTATGGCAGTTTATTCCACCATGAATCAAGAAGATAATCATCATCATGACGACAACAAGGGCGATGATGTGCACGAGCATGACATGGTCATGCCCGGGTTTCGCTTCCATCCCACAGAGGAAGAACTCGTTGAGTTTTACCTTCGCCGTAAGGTTGAGGGCAAGCGTTTCAACCTCGAACTCATCACTTTTCTTGATCTTTATCGTTATGACCCTTGGGAACTTCCTGGTATACACTTTTTTCCCTTTAATTTATTCCCATATATATATAGACCTAATTTACTTCTAGGGTATATACAATAATATTTTTTTTATAGGATTATCATTATTTAGCTCAATTTTAACTAGATTTAATTCTTTCTTTTTTTCTGGTTACATGTATATATAGCCTTGGCTGCAATTGGAGAGAAGGAATGGTTCTTTTATGTGCCTAGAGATCGGAAGTATCGAAACGGGGATCGGCCTAATCGGGTGACAACTTCCGGCTATTGGAAGGCTACCGGAGCTGATAGAATGATCCGAACGGAGAATTTCCGGTCAATCGGGTTGAAGAAGACACTTGTTTTCTACTCTGGGAAAGCTCCAAAAGGCATCCGTACTAGTTGGATAATGAACGAGTACCGTTTGCCTCATCATGAAACCGAAAGGCTGCAAAAGGTATAGACCCTTATACTGTATTTGAATTGAAAAAACGAAATAGATGAAAGAATAAAAATAATTTCAAGTGTATATTTGGTTATTAATGATAGTGGGTGGTGTAATATAATGATAATATTATCACATATATTTATTCTATTGAAATGAATTTTATTTTATCACATTTCACATGTATTAAAAATCAAGGGGATGGATTAAACTTCTATCCCAACGTAGCATTAAACTTCTTCATATATTGAGCTAGATTTAGAACAGTAGAAATTTAATAAAACCCAAGAACAGGGAAATGATAAACGGATCGAAAAAGTTTGAAATTATTTAGCTAATCAAGAAGTTCTCTTAAAAAAATCTTTATTAGGGTTTACCTTTCTTGCTCCTGCTCTTGATGATGAAGATCTATACAACCTATGAGAAATTTATAAGAACAATATGAATTCTTTCAAGTATCTTTATTTCCAATCCAATGTTTTCTATTAAATTAACCTAGTTTTTGACAAGGCCAAGAATTCTCAGATATGGTTGCAAAGTTTGTGAATTATATAGCTCTCACCTCCAAACTAAATCCTTGATCCATAGCAAAAATATCCACAAACCCCTAAGAAATAGAACTCCTTTTCTTTGTTTTTTGAGCATATAGGCAAATAGCTAGGTCGAAAAAGAAGAGAAAATTCTAGCTGAAAAACACATACAATTGATAACTGAAAAGTATGTTTCACAAATAAACACTGATTTACTAATTAATTAGTTTTGTTTTCATTTCACGAGTCCTCTAAATTTAACAAACAAAACTTAAAGCAACCTGCATGAACATTAAATTCAGAAACCCAAAACACCGCTTGCTTTTAATACTACAGATTCTCTCATATTAAATCCAAAAATTCCATTCGTAGTGTCAAAAAAATACTGATATCTCTATATTGGCATAAAAACACCTTTGTCCCTCTAACTTTCTTGCATGTCTAATGTTTAAGCCCTTTACATTTCTTATCTCCATAGTAAGTTGAGCTGAGTGTTGACTCAATGTTCTTAAATTCCACATCGTTTACAGGCTGAAATCTCGCTTTGTCGCGTGTACAAGAGAGCTGGAGTTGAAGACCACCCGTCTCTCCCTCGTTCCCTTCCTACCAGAGCTTCCTCATCATCATCAAAATCCGACAAAAAAGATCAAGATCATGCAACACAGCACGCCATCCAAACTCAACAAACGGATGACGAAATTGGAGAAACAAATAATATTAATAGTACTAGCAATGACATTGGGACAGCCCTCGGCCTTTGCAACAACTCTAATTACAATATTGCATTAGCCCCAATCAGCGCCAGGCTTTCGCCACCAAATTGCAGCACCATCTACACAGGCAGCTCCTCTTTGGTGCCAATACCTAATACAATTGATGATCTTCATAGACTAATAAGCTATCAACAAGCTTCAGTGAACCAGCAGCAACTTTATCATAATACTCACTCTAATATGCAGCCTGTCCCACAATCACAGTCACTTTCTCTCAGCATGCTACCGGGCTCGGTGCAGGCGGCCGGCTTTCCGGACAGAATGTGGGAGTGGAATTCAATTACTGATGCAGCAAGCAAAGATTATGGTAGCGCTTTCAAGTAATTAATTAATCGATAAATATATGGTTGATTTAATTACTAAGACTTGAATAATTTCTCTACTCTAATGTTGTGTTGTTTTGGTAACAAGTGACTGATCTTGATTAGTTTTGAGCATAATGGAACACTAAGATTTTAATTATTTTATTATAATCTACTCCAATATTATTGTTTAGGTTGAACTCGTGACTAGGCTTGATTAGTAATATAATTAGTATTGTCTGCTGTTGGTTTAGGGTTTCCAGGAAAATGGAACTATATTTATGATGTCCCAGTTTTATTGAAGGTGGTATCAACTTATGAAATTTGTGTTTTAACCTTGCTAGGTGTTCAGGAAGAAGATAATTGTGATTGTGATTAGGGTTCCAAATTATATAGGACTATTTTGTTCATTTTAGTTAATTTCAATCTAGCTATATTCTAGTGACTATAAAAAGAATATAACTTTTAATTATTGTGAGGGGGGAAAATATTGATGCAGGAGCTAGGTACTAGTCAAGCACATATATAGACATAGTTATCTAGGATATAACATGTTAATTCTTAGCCTTTTAGGATTAACAAGTTCTGTCCTACAATGGAGTACTTTTGAAGTGATAGAAACATCTTTGGGTGTACATGAATGATGCATGTATGTCCGTTGTTCTCTCTTCGTTTAAAAATGAGAGTCTCACTTGATTTGTTTTACTTTTTTAAAATTCGTACGAAGATTTCATTTAAAGACACATTTATTTTGCTTTATTTATGCAATATTGAGTTTTAGGAAGGAAAAAAAAAATCTGTTTAGGGGACTTTTTTGGTTTGAAAAAAGAAAACTCATGTTAAAGCTTGTAGCTAGTCTAGTCAAACAATGCATATAACACATGGAGACAATATTTCCAAGCAGTAAATATCATTTCCAGTGCAATACATGCATAGTTAAATATATTATGCATGTATATTTAAATATTGTTGTGCATTAAGCTAAAAATGATATATATTTCTTATGCTGAAAATATTATTTCCAAAAAAATATTGTTTTCAGCACAATGCATGCAATATACAAGTTATATATATCATGCAATAAATCAAAATGAGACTCTCAGTCGAAGAGGGAGTATCTAGCTGTGTGAGCTAGCCTATTTTCTGCTAGCCATAAAGAATGATAATGCCATGAGCCCATGATTGATACTCACAGTACTGTCACACATAGTGCAGAGAGGAATAGTTAGGTATAATGGAAGTTTTAGGCTTGGGGTGGGATCGAAGGGATGGACCCATATATATCACAAGCCAACATTCATAATGAAGACAAAAGCTTGTCCCATTTTGTTGGTGGGTGAGAATCTGAGGATCAGAAGAGATTTGATTATAACTAATCCATTACAAAAAGTCAGCAGTTTTTCACTGCACTATAGTTTTAAAGAGCAAACATTTTTCTTTTTGGCTCAACAAATGAAAGGTAACTAGGTAAGGTGTCCCAAACTCCAAGTATATTGCGTCTATAACAATTATATATCTAAAGGAACTCACACATTTGAGCAAACTTAAGTAATTACGATCAACATTTATTCTCAAAAGAATATCTAGAAGTATAACAATTTATGTCTACAAAGAAAAAGCATATACCAAAACCAGTATATTTTAAAAATATAAAATTAAAATTATAAGTGTACAAAGACTAGTTTATTTTCAAAAAAATAGATACTACTAGTTTAAGAAAGAAAAGCATTCACTAGTATACTTAATGGTATTCTCAAAATTTATTTTCTAATCTTTTATTTTAATTTTAAATAAGTACAAAAAAATATACTTTAAACATCTTTTTGTGAGAATGCCTTGTATATATAGGGAATTGATATTTTCATTAAAAAAAATTGATATTTTCACAAAAAAATTATCATTATAAGTTTATACTGATATTTTTAATTGTTACCGTATTTTTATAACGATAATTTTTTTGAAAAAATATTAATTTTTTTATAAAAATGTTAACTCTCTATATATAAAGCTTTAAATTTGTCACAACCTTAAATTGTCAACTAGATATTTCTAGCTACCTCTAAAGACTTCCAACCGGATCATTCTCTCTCTATCGGTAGATACAGCTACATTCTTCCTTGGGATCTGGTCTATATATATATATAGAGAGAGAGAGAGAGAGAGAGAGAGAGAGACAGAGGTGAAGATAGCTGTGAATTTTGAATAATATATAGCTAGGATGTAAGAATTATTATGTTAAGAGCAGTGATCCGCATGTTGATTGGCATGCGTTTTTAAGATATGTAATAATTTTATTAATAATTTATATATTTATTTTTATAAAAAATAATAAAATTTACTATTTATATGATAAATTTCACTATTTTTTATAAAAATTATTATATAAATTATTATAAAATATTATTATTCATATATTTTTTTCGTCTTTTAGTGATAAGATATATAAGGTCCTTTCAACTTCTCAAAGGATACGCAGCTTTGCGCTCTCTTTTGCCCTACTAGCTAGAGGCGTAGGCTCGGCTACCAAAATTATCAATTTGCCCAAAAAGTTGAAATTTCAAGGAAGTAATTCTACTAGTTAATGGAGTCGACAGTAATTAAGATAAGGATTTTTAATTAGTATAATTTAGTCGTTGAGATATACATGTAATCTATTTATTTTTGAAATTTCATTTTGGGATATACAAACTCCAATATAATTATAAATATCAAGAACTAATTAAATCTTATTAGAAAAAAAAGAACTCATAAATAAATTTCATATAAAAGAGAAAATATATTTCACATAAAAAAATAAACAAATTCTCTTAAAAACCTAAACTTAAAGATTAAGTACGTTAATTTTAACTATTAATTACCTTCTCTCTTTTCTACTTTCCAATTCCGGACATCAATTTTAAGATTATAGCATCATACTACTTATAGAATTAAGATCGATAAGAATAACGATCGATATTCTCAAAATAAAAATAATATTATCATAATAATAAGTGTCGTTATATTAATTAAAAAATATCGCTAAATGTATCTTTACTCTTTCTACATCTTTTTGTTCTGGCCATACTAATTATACCCACTTGCAGACCTTGAGAAAATCCTCCCCTCAATCCATGCGGCATCAGCACATTACGTTGTAGCAGATTGTGACTGGCTGCCAGTTCACCATCTGCTACTAGCATTTTCTACACAGCGGAAGGTTTGAATCCCTGATGGCTGAAGGAGAAGTTGAAGCTGAAATTGAGCAGCCAGCATACCTTGCATGTAGAACATGGAAGAGATCAAGATTGCGATATTAATATTAAGCTTTTTTCATGACTTTACTCTTGGGTCACCAAAAATTAAAAAAAATAAACAAACAAAATTGATAATGTCGAAACAATAAGTGTACTGAAAAATCAGAATATTGTTAAAACAAAAATAAAAACGTAACTAAATACATATTTATTCTAACAACATAAATAATACTCTGACATTATCAACCGTCATTTACTTCTATGCCTAAGAAATAAGAAGAAATATTTTTAGCAACAACTAATTCTTGAAGGGTTTTTTTTCCGACTAATCTTCTCAATTGTTGTATGTTTAATATTTCCCCAGAACTTGAACTTCTAATGGCACAGAATCTCCATAGAATGACACTACTACCAGGATTCAGAAATTAAATTTATAGAGAGCCTTGTGTTCACTAATACTCCACGTAACTAGAATAAGAAGATTGTCATTTTTTTCAAGTTTATTTGTATTAAATGCCACTCATATTATATCATTTTGACATAAACCACGCTCAAAATCCATAAATTTGTTTTGCAAGCATGGCTTCAAAAAATTATAAACTTTCTCCAACAAGATCGCGAAACCAAGACCATCTAGTGGATCTGTTAACCCCATTATCATCAGTCGAGTGCCATCAAAGTAATGCTTCAGTATGTGCCTCAAGTACAGCATATATGGGCCCGTTTAGCTCATTGATTAAAAGGTGATTAATTACCCTGATTTATTCTCTTCGTGTAATCCAGGAGGCGTCTTTGAAATTTAAGCTGCTGTTGTTGATTCAGGTATGATGATAGATAGCTCTCTTATCAGAAACCATCCTTCCAATGATTTTTCCAGCAGATTGGGTGTTCTTGCTATTGCCAGCGCTATCCCCAGAATTCCTCAGAACAGTCCAAATCAGACCAAATCAGAGTCTTCCGTCAAAGATTTTGTGAGGAACCTCACCACTGTTTCCGAGAGTTGTCTCTTCCCACTCACAAAGGCAACAAAGGTAGGCGGTTGCGTTTACACCTGAGTGAAATACTTTATCTTAGGTTGGGAAGCAGATCCTTCCACGAATGCCTGCTCATAACCTGTTCCCATATCCCAATATACCCCACACGGACAGAGTATTTAATACGTGTTAATTGTGTTGTTTTGCAGGTTGAGGGGGGGAGAAATAAGTTAATATCAACATACTAACCTTGAGCAGCCAACAGTTAAGACGAGCAGTTGGTAACCTTGGACACCATTTTTCATAGGTATCAATGACCTGATGCATCACAGCTAACCGACCGCTTCCCTCCAATGCTGAAACAAATACAATAGGAATTCCTGTCACTGCTAACAATCTTTCGTCAGGTCAACATCAACTATTTTATCATCATAGTAGACATTGTCACGTTCATACTTATGATATCAAAATTAAATGTAATATAATAAAACAAAAAAAAAAAGATTAAAATCTTTCCCAAATTTATTTTTTTGTTATTTATATAATTTCAGTGATCCATCTAAAAATTTCCCTTCCACCAAATTATCATAGATAAGCTCGAGGGTCACGAATGAAGAATATATGGACATATCAAAATGCTACATCAATGGACAAAAACCTGGGGTATAAGTGTCTTGAATTTCTTCGGGAACAGCCTGGATGACACTCATATAACCCAGAATTTTGTCTTCCTCTTAGAAGGTCCATCTTGTTCACAATCACAACCAAACCACGACCTTCTTCCACCTCTCGCCTTACTATAACAACTTCATCATGCTTCAATGTCCTCTTAGCGTTAGCAATCTGATCATCACACATTATATACGTAGCAAACAGAAGCATTGGGCAACATTTTTTTTATTTTTGGCTAAATATTGGGCAACGGTTATAGGTTATTCATATTAACTGAAGTAACATAGCCAAGATTTTTAAGAAAAAGAATAGTAGCTAGTTGTAATATTGTCAATGGTAGCTATGCAAACGTCAGTATAATCACCAAAATTACACATTCAAATATGATTCAGATGATTTCAAATTCCTTTTTATTTTAATCATTATGATAGTTTTGTTCGAGTTGCTCACATACAGTAACACCAAAATCTTCATAAAAATAGTGTGGTCACTCAAAACAATGAACTGGATGATTACGCAATTTTTACTAGGATTATCACTCCAAAACATAGGAGATTGTCCATGATCATACCAGACACCTTAAGATCACACAGAAATTGGTCCAACAACATAACTTCACCAAAATGACTCATAGAACTGTTCTACAGCCCATTTCGAGCATACTTAATAAATTTAAAATACTCTCAACAAGTTAAACAAATAGTAAAAAAAACTGATACTGGAAGTTTTATAACCTTGAAATTAATATCAAATAAGATTTTTGACCACTGAGATGCTTAGACGAGATTTAGGTATGATGGGAAAATTTAAAATTTAACCTTCTCCTAAATTACATGGCTATGTGCTCAACCATCACACAATAATTACATGGCCTGGAAATCATGATCCATTAACTAAATCAAAGGGAGCATAAAAGAATTTGTAAAGTAACAATAGGTTTAGTTATTAGTTCACATAAATTTACAGATACCCACCACAAGCTCGTCATAAATTCATGTGGGCAACAAAAAAAAGGAATACAGACATTGCAATGTAAGACGCACCTCTTCGACATCAAGGACTAAGGCAACTACATGCGCCCTCATTAGGTTTTTCAGTGCTTGCATGATGCTTAAGGATGCTGGTCTTTCTCCTGATTTGACCTTTGCAGCCAACCTGCAGTATCCAACTGAACAGTGAAAGTGAAAGAATCATAAATCTCAATGTATTTGTAATCTGAGATTAAAAGAATTTAAGTGTGCAGCCAAACATAAAGCCCAACTTCTTAAAAACAGTGTTTAGAATTCAGGTACTGTTGATTTAAGATTAGGCAAATAGGATTATAGGACAGAATTACCCAAAGTTTTAAATTGTTATTCAGTGCTTCACATTACAAGCAAATGGTTGAAACAAACTAAGCAAATCAAAGGGAAAAAAAGAAGAAAAACTTGGTAAGGCAAACGCTTCAAAGATGACGAATGGTGCAGAATCCATTATAGAAGCTGATATCAGTATAAACAAATAAATTAATTAATAGAGGAGAGCAGTTGAGGTTTTTAAGAGATGAATTTAGTATTAACTTTCCATCATAACATCAACAAGGACCACCCGGTTAAGAGTCTGTCCTTGAGTGAAGAAGGGATATGTAAGAGAACTAAAGCAAACGAAATTCCTCTGGGCCATGTTTGTTTGCAAGGATTATAATCCCAAGACATGGATTATAATTCCAATGTTATGTTTGTTTGCAAGAATTACACTTAGGATAAAACTGTTAATCCCAAGTGTCTTATTTGTTTTTAAATTTGGACTTAGGACTATTAGTACAGGAATTATAAAATGACTTAATAGTCTTGGAATTATAATCCCTAATTGAACATAGTAGTAAATAGTCCCCCATATTAAGTCATTTTATAATCCTTGGACTAATTGTCCCAAGTCCAAATTTAAAAACAAAGAAGACGCTTATGATTAATAGTTTTATCCTAAGTGTAATTTTTGCAAATAAACATAACCCTTGGGATTATAATCCATGTCTTAGGATTATAATCCTTGCAAACAAACGTGGCCCTAGTATTTAGTACTGTTTTGCTACCATTTAATATTTTCATTTGCTTCTTCTTACACATTCTTAAGTGCCCACGAGAAGGAGAACTAAGGATTTATTTTGAGAGTTCAAAAGCTAATACGGACAGATCAAGTTATATGAATTTTAGCACCATCCAAAGTTCGCATGATAGATTAATAGCATAGAATATGAATAACTTTATCCTTCCTTTGAAGTACAAAACATGAAATAAGTAATGTACCATGTATATGGTTCTTCCTTGATATTCAAACTGAGCTCTAACTGAATCTCTCGAGTCAAGCCAGCTTCTGGCCTCACCAAAACACGATCTTCTTGTAATTATGCATTCAACAAGGTTGACTTCCCAACATTTGGCCGTCCAACAACTGCCAACTGTAAGGGTACTGCCTGTCACTCCTCATCCTCAGAGGGGCTATTTTCCTGATTGCCTTCATCTATATTAAGAAATGGAAAGGCAGATTTTAAATTAAGGAGATGAAAAAATGGACATTTTATTTGGGGGGAAAAGTGATACATGGCCGAACATTGATAGAACAATGTCATTTTATTTTTGGGTTTCAAATGTGTACGTTCATAAACTCTACTTCATAATTTTACATTTGTAATCAATTGTGCAATGTTCCTTGAAAAATTAACCATAACAATTCATCGATTATCTCAACCTCTAGCCAGTGAAAAAATAATCTCCAAGAAATCCATGGATTTCCATCTCACAATTTTGAAGATAAAAAAAAAACACAAAGGAAATAGCACACATCTAGCATAGAATTAAGTAAGGAATAGATTGGCCGTTTAACTGTTTAACCTTCATTAAAAAACTCTAGGGTCCAAAGAGCACTTCATCCAGATAGCGTTCTCTTCTCAAGTCTGTCTTCATCATTCTAACTTGAAGGCTAAGGTTTTGGAGAAGCTTCGGAGTAACAATCTATAGAAATAAGCAGAAGAAAAGTATAGGTATCAGATTGTATATTGGGTGGATAAATGTAATTTATGAGGGTAGGAAATTTAAATAATTCTATCAAGCTTTTTTCTGGAATGGCAAAGTCCTTTAGCAGAAGATATTGGTAATTTATGGAGGATAGAAGGTGCAATATGTGTTAGAGTTGTCTATCTCTATGCGATAATGGGTGTCTACAGGGGATTGAGGGAAGGTCTGATCTCACCTGACCAAATTATCTATGTTCATATATAATAAGACAAAACTTCGCTTTTTGGCCTTCGTCTTTGATTTTTGGTATAGGCCTAGAATTTAACTACAACTAAAACACTTTTTAAAGTCTACACAATTTTATTTTATTTATTTTAAATTAATCCAAAGAGATAAATCTATTATCTATACAAAAATATGTAGACAAAAAGCTGACTCCAAACAAATATCAAAGAATGGCAGACAGAGCATAGAGAGAAGAAAGAAGGTGATTCACATCAGCCCAGTGAACTTTACTTTTCAATAAATCAAGATGATTATAATAGTTGGGCAAAAGATTATCAATGTCATGGTTATGTAAATATATACACAAACCACCAACAGTGAGGCGGAAGAGGATTAATCCACAAAACAAAATTTCCATATTCATCTTCCAACTAAAGGTTAGTTTATAATTCATTATGTATCTTTGTTGAATTTCAAGCAATATCTTTAGCAATTCATGTCGAGAGGGGCCAAAATATTTAAGAAAAAATATATTATTAATTAAATAATTAATTTTGTTTCTAAACATACAAAAAAAGTATTAAAAAAAATCATTGTACCTCATATTTTTTAATAAATATTTGACTGTTGAATCCATATTCATTTTATAATATAGGATTAATTTTGACTTCTTAAAATAAATTTGACATATTTTTAAATTTAAAACTGAAACAAATTCAATTAAATTTTAAAAAAAATAATTGCAAAAATTGTAAACTAACTAAATGGTAATACTAATTTACATTATTTGTTGTTATTAAAAGTTATAAATTTGAAAATATGTTAGATTTATTTTATTTTTTTAAAAATCTTATATTTTAGAAAGGATATAAAAATATATCAATAAATTATCATAGGATTAAAACTAAAAATTTGGAAGTATAAGTGAAAACATTGAAAAATCAGATGTTGCATATTATAATTTGACAAAAACAATGACCGAAAATGAATTTTGGTCATCTTCACATAAAAGTTTAAATATATTTCAAATTATGACTTTTGTTTGCAAAATAGAAAATAGAAATAAATTATATATAGTGAGAGAAAACAATTGAACATTTTTTAGAGGATTATTTGATCAGAAAACAAAAACTTAACCTATTGGCACTTTATGCAAGTCATTAGCCATTTCAACACCTTTACTTATTTAATGTTAAAAAATATATAAATTATATATTAGTGATTAATCCTATAAATCTTAGTGGTAATTTATTAATCTACAACACTATTATTCTTTATAGAAGTGTTTGAGTTAATTAATCATAGATCTTGACTTAAAAATAGTGTTTAGAATTTTACCTTGTATATTTCTACTCAACTTCGGACTCTAAATAACTACATATTAAAAATATAAGAAAAAATATTATGATTAATGAATAATTAATCTTGAAATTATATAATATATATTTTAAAGATATATTAGTGGTTAGAACTTTAGTTACCAATATTATATCATATAGGAGTCCTTTAGTTAGCTAAAAAAAGTTCTAATTTAAAACTAAAAAGCATAATGATAACTTCTTAGATAATTTTAATAACAAGACAAAAGAATTCATCAATACACTATTGTATATTAAAAAAAAAAACTTCTTAAATAAAAGATATTGTTTCAAACAATAATTGTACATTGTAGTGCATAATTATAAAAATTAATTCATATGTGTAATATAGTCTATTAAATATTCAAGAATTTAAATTATTATTGGACCTGTTTATAAATAAATATGTTTTTTTGAGCAATTGTATATGGTATGTATTCAATATTGTAATACAAAGTAAGTTAATTTGTGACATTAAAAAACTACTTTATAATCATTGCATATAAAATGAATAATAATCTAGGAAACTTTTTCCTTGTTTTTCAAATGGACACCATCCTTGGAGAAGATTTTTTGAAAGGATCTTTAATGAAATATACTTCCGAGTTGGCCGGGTCAATTCAACCGCATTTATAGAGGTGTTAGCTACTTGCATTTTGAATGGTGCCAATTGGTAACGTTATTCTTAGTGGAAGTGATACCTCTATTCCCCAGAACAATTATCTGGAGACACAAAAATACGATGACCTGTGAGATGATACTCTGCTTTCACTCACCCCCCCCCCCCCCCCCCCCACCCGGAAAGAAAGAAAAAGCCAACAGATCAAAAAAGCAAGGATAAAAATTAGATTAAAAATAAAAGAAAGGAGTCACTCCTAGATGTCATACGAAAGATTTAGCATCTAACATTTTAAGTACACTCCCTCCCTCAGCCCCTCTTTGTCCCATTCTATTAGATCTATTTACTCGGAAACACTTAATTGGTTATGCCCACTTGGCCCGTGTGTCAACATAATCGTTTCAAAAAGGTATTGGAAAGTAAAACAAACATAGAAGTACTGAGAGCTAATTATCACGCTTTTAAATTCATCAATATGCTTCATAAATTTTCTATACAATATAAACGTTGAATTAAAATGCATGCGTGCATTAAAACAAATATCTAAAAAAATAGAAAAATAATAAACTACATACAAGAAATTTGCAAAGCCGGATTAATCTATTAGTATGCAAAACTTGGAAGAATACATGGTCTTACCATTTAAAACTTCCAGCATATAGTCCTCAAGCAAAGGCCGAAGAGCTTCATAAAGTTCTACCATACCCTGTCCTATCTCAGCAGAGAGAGCAATAGAATCTCCAAATCCCAACCTAAGGGCTTCACCAGCAGCAGCAAGAGAGCCAAGACCATCATCTAGTGATTCAGCTTTATTAATCACTACAATAATCTTCATTCCAGGTGCATGCTTGCGCAACCATTTTCCAATATCCAAATCCATGGGCTGCAATCCGTCTAGTCACAAAACAAAAAAAGGAAGGTTAGCAAAAGATATATTTCTAAGTTGAAGGATTGCACTTTTTAAGTGTTCTGTTTTATTTTTTAATTCCACATGTTAGATTGGGTGGACATTTTGTCACCTATCTACTTATTTCCTCTTTCTTCTGTTAATATAATAGCTTTCTCTATCAAAAAAATATATAGTTCAATCCTAAGTCCTAAGTATACCAAATAAAGGACCACAATTCAAACTTTTATACCCAAATTCTGGCAAAACGACCCATTTGGTCCCTGTACGCATGATTTGGTTTCATTTTCGTCCCTGTACGGGTTTTTTTTCACAAAACCCCTGCACTATTTTGGAGAGTATGACTTTATTCCTCAGTCTCTGCCACCTCATTTTAAAATCTGACATGGTATTTTAAAAATAAAAATAAAATGATGACATGTATATTTTAATGCCTCAAACGTGTGAGGAAGTGGATAGGAGTGTCATTTCTCACTCCCTTCTTCTCAAAGGGCTATTAATTTTCAAATATATATGATAAAATATCTGATTGATGGCTGCAGCGCCCCTCTCTACTGGAAAATGCTCAAATGCTCCGCCACCGGAAAATGTCCACCTGCTCCCTCCTCCAGCCCCACCACGACTTCCTCATGTCCAACATCCAATCCGTCATAATCTCGCCCACTCCTGACACCATTTTTGCCCTCATCAACTACTCCATTGACTCCCCAATTCTCAACCACTACAAATCCCTCTGCTTCAAATTTTCTGGCCACACATGCGACGAGTTCTACGGCGCATGCACCTTGTTCAGGCTGTTCCATTTGGTGTCGAACAGCACACTGCTGCAGTGTTTCTTTACGGGGTACGATACAGTGAAGTATATGAGTATGAATATACTGGATTGTATGCATTATTATTTTTTTCTTACTCTGAAAATTAATAGCCCTTTGAGAAGAAGATATAGAGAAATGACACTCTTACCCACTTCCTCACACGTTTGGGGCACAAAAATATACATGTCATCTCCTCCCTTTTTTTAAATGCCATGACAAAATTTTAAATGAGGTGGCAGAGACTAAGGATTAAAGTAATAATCTCCAAAATAGTGCAGGGGTTTTGGTGAAAAAAATGCAACAAAACCATAAATACAGGGACCAAATGGATCGTTTTGCCCCAAATTCTCAACCATCACACAAGGTATCCATTATGAGTAAATTCAGTTAGCTGTTATGTACAGCATGCATGCTCCTGATCACATCCATTCAACTTATATTCCAGCTTCGTCCTAACATTGATGTTTGTTCTTCATTGCCAGTTCTTATCATTCTTTAGGCATATATGTTTATAGCGAAAAAAGAAATATACATAAGCACAAAATAAATTCCATAAATAAAGTTAAAACTGCTTACATTAAGTTACAACTTCTTACTCAAACTGACCTTGCATCTATGAGGAGGAGTGCAAGCTGAGACCTTCTTAACACATTCTCAGTCATTCCTGAAATTCTACCAAGAACAGAGACAGAAGAAGCTTCTGCTTGCAAACCAGCTGAATCCAACACCCTAAACCGCAAATCACTCAGTTTCGACAATCCCTTCTCGAATGTCCTGAGTGACATGATTGTTAGGAGTATTGTACACGAAAGCCTCCCTCCGACGAATCAAACTACAACAAAACAAACACAACGCATCACTATAAATAACTTGCATAGCACATACTAACCTACCATCTGTATAGCCATTCTATAAATTGAAAGTAAACATAGCATATTGGATCAAAAACTAACAGATTGAATAAAGCAGACTTGTCAACATTTGGTAGCCCTATAAGTAGTACAGTGGGAAGCATGTCTGCATCAACTTTGCTGAACTTATCACTTGTTACCTTAACTTTGGGATTATAAATAGAATCAATATTACAAGAATAAATCCACACCATTCCTTTCATCAATTTGGGACGAAATCGTACAAAAGCAACCCATGTTTTGGAACACAGCAAGAAGTGAATTCGAGATTAATCTACACTGATTCAGACCCAAATTTGTAGCCCCAATACCATTTATTGCAAAATTATCAGGTAACAATCCTAAGCAGCAGAATGGGGAAAAAACACCAAATAAAGATCAAAACTTTAATTCTTTCCAAGTCAAATACAATAACAGTTTCTATACACTGAGTCACATACATATATATTGATAAATATTAATGTAATTATCAAAATTAAGCTAAAACACTTACTGGGATTTGGAGTGGATTCGAAGGAGGCTCTGTATTGATAGGAAATGGGGATTGGATTTTTTGATATAATTGGGCAGAAAAGAAGAAAATAGCGGGTTGGAGAGGGAGAGGGAAGGGGAAAGAGGTGATGAATGAAACTACAAACTTACCCTTTGGTATTTTGGGTCGAATCAGTATTTTGGGGAGGGAAGGGTAGGAAAGGAAAAGAAGAGAGAGAAAGATAAAAGAAGGAAAAGAAAAGGGTAAGGAAGAGAAGAGTTCGATGGAGAGAGATAAGCTGCACGTTAAATTATAAAAGTCCAACATCTGCAACGCAAATATAAAAAAAAACTTCGAACACAGCTTCACAGCAAGTAGCATACCAAAGCAGCGGCAGCAGGGTGCAGCAGTGCAGTTTAAGGAACAGCCACACATAATGATGGTTTATTGCTATGCTTTTGCTATTAATTTTTTTGTGTATTGTTAAATTTAATTTCTGAGATTATGATGAAATACTATTAGTTATGTACGGTAGGATTACGTATGGTTTGAAAAATCATTACAATTCCCAAAGTGGTTTAAACCTTAATAATTCTTATTTATTCGATTAATTTAAATTAAATTATTTCATTATTAATATCAACTATTTTAAATTGTTACAATTAATTAAATTTAATCTAAGTTGTGATTTAAAGTTTAATTCTTATTTTCAAGGCTTATACATTAATTCTTGAAAATAAAATTGTTAATAAATAGTAAGACATCATAATTAATATATGTGGATTTCGAATTTTAGAACTTTTCTTCCATTGAGTTAGTTATTTAATTAGTATTAATTTTTATTACATATTAATTTAGTTTTAGTTTGATTTTTAGATTAGAATTTAATTTAATTTAAATTCAATTAATTTTTAAATAATTCTCGTGAATTTAGCTCGTATTTTTAACATAAATTAATCACAACAGAAACAGAAGCAAACCAAGTGGAAAGAAGGCAAGAACTGCCACTTCATTTTAAATCGTTACGTTTGCTTCCTCATGTTATGATTTTTCATCTTTTTTCTTTTGTTTCATTGGCAGTCTCGGCCATCTGAGCCCCATCCAATGGCAGTAAAGACGTCTCCACCACCCGAAGAAAAGGGCGAGAGTGAGATGGAAGAGGAACAAGAAGATGAAGAGGGAGCAACACTTTGTGGTGCTTGCGGGGATCATAACTATGCCAATGTTGAATTCTTTATTTGTTGCGATGTTTGCGAGAGATGGTTTCATGGAAAATGTGTAAAGATTACTCCTGCCAGGGCTGAGCATATTAAGCAGTACAAGTGTCCCAGCTGCAGTACCAAGAGGGCTGGCTAGAGTTCAACTTTAGGTTATGAAGTTGGAGAAGAGGGAATTAATCAATAGACCAGATATCTTTAATTTAAAAGATTTAGAATGTCTGCTATTATAGTTTTCAAAAAAATAAAAATTGTGTTTGGGAACTGATATTTTCACATGTTTTTGATATTTCGCATGGTTTGGTCTCCATACTTTTGACATTTCGCATGGTTTGGTCTCCGTACGAAAATATAAAAAATACATGCAGAAATAGTGTTCCCATTTGTGTTTCTGTTGTCTTCAGTTTCTTGTGAATTGTGTTTTAATCTGCGGCTGCCGAGACATTTATATAGGTTGGTGAATTTCTTTCGGGGTGTGAATTAATTCCCAATCTGCTGTTATTATATTTATGCGTTTATCAGGGGTACTTCATGCTGGAATTTATTTTCTAATATTTGTTGTTGCATTGCTCTGTTTTGTTGCTTGGCAATTAGCCCTGCATTGTGGTATTAAAGTACATGAGCTCTTTTAGCAGATTTTCAAGGACATGCAAGAGGCCAAGATTTAAATCTGCCTGTATATTCAAGTGTTGCATCGAGTTTGGTGATAAGAATGCATGAGCGGTACTCTCTCGGTTTTATTTTATCTGTTACTGGAGGTCGATGCATATATTAAAATTACTGCTAATTAAATTTTCTATTAAATATCCAAAATATCCTTAAATTTGTTTATTCATCTAATAGAAAGGAGAGAGAATTGTACACATATACATAAATTGAAAGCACTCCAATAGAAATAAGAGAGAGAATTATTAAGTCTTTAACTTTTTATAGGATCCCGATAAAAAAGAAAGAGAGAATTGTTAAGTCTTTAATTCTCCGTAAGACTTTAATAAAAGAGAGAGAGAGTATTACACAAATATACATAAATTTTCTTAAAAATCCTTGAACGACGGATATTTAGGAAAAAAAAACTCTAAAACGTCAAATATTATAGAATTGAGAAAATACTTTTTTTTTATTTAGTTTACGATATTTATCATTGTATAAACTCAAATTTAATGAATTTACTTTAACTAACAAGTAAACTCGTGCCTCCCTATTTTAATATTCGTATATAACTTTTTATAAGTATAATAATTTTAAATTTTAAATTATGTATGATATAAATGAAAACTTTAATTTTAAAAATTATCTATCAACTTTTCTAGAGAATTTTTTTAATGGTAAAAATATAATAGTGACTGTGAATTAGGCAGACTTGAAATTAAGTTTGTTTTTGGTTATATGTCAGGTTTGTCAATGAACAGTCATTTTCCATTCCCAACTATGTAGTTAAATGGGTGGTTTGAATATATTGTTAAAATATCCTTTAATTGTGGGTAGTAGACGATTTAGTAGCAGCTGTTGAGTCGACAATTCTGAAAATTGAAGTAAATAAAGTTCTTTGGTACTGACACAAATTTTTTTATTAATTTTTAAACATGAAGCTTTGAATTGAATGAATATATGGCCTCAAATAAAATTCATAAATTAAATTAACTTTATACCCATTAAACATAATTTCACATTGAAACAAACAAAGAAAAACAAAATGATTGACAAATAAAAAAAATAACAAAAAATTAATTCATTAATTTGAAACCTCGATGGGTCCACTAGTTCATAAATTAAATTTAAAATAAATTAACTCGGTTAATTCAAAATGTACCAAGTAAGTTAACTCATTTTAAATTTAATTTATAAATTAATGTACCAATCTTAAATATGACGTGTTTTTGTATATAGGTATTGATTTTGAGTTTGAATAAATGTCAAACTAACTCTTAAAAAGTCAAAAATAATTTTATATTTTTAGACATATATAGAACATCGATAAGATAATCTTATAAGTTGTAAATGAATTCATGTAAGAATAAGGGGTTGTTTGTTTTTCACTTAATAGAGTTGAATGTTTGAATCGATAGGTCATTCACTGTTTTTGTTTTTGGCTGAATGATTGAATCGGTCAATTTTTTTGACTGAATGACTAAGTCTAATTTTTTTTGCTCAATAGTTAAGTCATAGCTGAATGAAATAAAAAAAATAAAAAAATATTAACTATTATATTAAGTAATATTAAATAAGTTTACAATAATTTTGAATTTTTTTAGAGGAGTAAAATAGTAAAAATATGTTATTCAGATATTTCAGACATGTCATTTATCAAACAACTTTTTTCATTTAGTATTCAGAAATCTATTTCATTCAGATTACTTAAGTATTCAGAATTAGTTTCATTTAGTTTTTATCAAACACTCCCTAAGTATAAACACACAACAACTAAACACTATACTATTAAAAAGTAAAACATGATATTGGAATCCGTGTTATGCTCCACATTTGCTAATTCATAATTTTTATTTGGTTTAACTAAACAAACCAACATTTCAAATTAGCTCAACTTATAAACTCAATTATTTGTACATAAAAGGTTGGACCGTAAGTAAAGAAAAAGAAAAAGGAAAATAAATTTGAATATTTATTGAAATTTATTTTCCTTTTCCTCTATCCAAACTCCAAACTTATAGAAAAATATATAGTTAGTGTGACGTCCCCAAATTCGGGTTCCATAACCTTGCATTTGGTGCTCACGAAACAACGTCATCAAACACATTCTATAATCTAAAGTGGAATAAATAAACATACATTGTTCATTAAAAATGTACTTTTAGTCCCAAGGTCTATTAACATTTACATAATACCAACATACACCTTGATTGTTCAAAAGGGTTTACATAACAAAATTACAAAACACAAAGTAAACAGCATGCATAGCTACATTATTCTTGAACTTTATTCTTGCCCTTGTTCTTCTTCGAGTTTTCTGGCTTGACTGAAAAGTAATGTGTTATAGCAAGGGTGAGCAACTATTTTGCTCAGCAAGTTTAAATAAACAGAATTATATGAAAGGTATATCACGATTTTAAAGAGATAACTTTTAAGATTTTCGTCAAGATATAACACGTGAAGGAAAGAGAATCAAGTTCCAACTTAACAGGAATAAATGAATCTTTACTAATGAGTGGTCACTAAGGACCATGAACTAGCGAAGGTAAATCAGAATTTCATCTGATCCTTTTAGTATTTTGGTATCCGAGGGGATCAACTTCTTCAACCCATATGTATATGCATAACACTTAGACATCTTGCGCATGTTCAGTTTTTCGATATTAATCCCCTGATATGGTTGTTCTTTCTCAGTCTTACTATAAGAGTCCGCACCAACTATTGGTTTGGATAAGTTTTAACAATATTTCATTTATTAAATTTAATCATGCAATGTCTAGCTGAAACAATTAGCATAAACAACTTCTTAAACAATTCATAAATAACAGAACTATAGTGTTTCACAAATAGATAATGAAACAATTCTTTAAGTGCATCCAGGTGCGAATAATAATATTGATGTGGATTAATTTTTAATAATTAACTCACACAACATGCTTGTAAAATAAATACAAAACTAGATAAAGAAAACTTGCATCGTCTGTGAATTACTGCTTACAGTAAACTTATGTACTTCCTTTGGAAAGACCTAACATTGATAAGATTGACCTCCCAACTAGTAACTCACATTGACATATCCTTAAATCGTCTTAAGTACTAACATTTAATCAAATAAGTCTAACATAAAACACTTAAAAATATTATCATCATTTGATAATAATTTACTCACTTAATAAGGATATTAACCATTTATTATTCTTTAACACTTGTCAAATATTATTAACCATTTATTAATATTATTAGTTATTTAATAATATTTTAATTAAGTTTTTAATACTATTAACCATTTAATAATATTTTATTTATTTTGAAATATTATTAATTATTTAATAATATTTTATTCACTTTCTAATATTATTAATTTTTTAATAATATTTTATTTATTTTATAATATTTAACTCTTCACAAAAGAATAAATCATTTTAACATTACTCATAATGATTAAGTGATATATTACTTAATCTTTCAGATTTTAAATCAATTTATTATTATATCAATAAATAATCACTTTTATTCAAATAATAGTCAAACACTATTTAAACAATTTAATTTAATTGTTTAATTCTTATAATTCAAATCATTTAATAACCAAATCATGCCATTGATATAAAAAATGACTAAATTACCCTTGATTAGCATTATTAACTTGTTTTAACAAATAATAGTCCATAAAATTACATTTCATAATTTTATGACTTAATTTACAATAATTTCTTCAATCCTTCTTAACTCAATTGTATTTATTAAAAATACCAAACTGTCTTATTATTTTTTTATATCTTATGGATATCTTTAGTATAATATATATCACTCACAAAATAAATTTCCTGTAATTTTTCAAGTCCATTTCCTATTTTTAAAAGGGTCATTTCTGTCCAAAATAACAACATTTATCAAAAATTAACCGTACATCAGAATGTAACAAAAAATTTACAGTAGCTACATATGACAATATACGGATTCCACAAAAAAATTCATAGTTTTCTGGGTTGTAAAAGTCAAGTTATAACCATTTTGTTTTAAAATTGCAAAATGTTTACCGAGCCATAACTCACTCGTCCGAAGTCGGAATAAGCTCATTTTTGGTAAGTGGCTTATTTATAACATATATTACAAGTAATAAAAATTTCAGAATTTTTGAAATAAGATAAGTGGTCAAAACAACCTCGACAAAAATCTGGACAGTAGAGTTTTGACAAAATTATCGATATGAACTGTTTTACGAGAAAAATCACTACGGACAGCTCGTTTGATATTTTTCAGTCGTTCCACTTGAAAAAGTTCCTTATCTCATAGATCTACCATCCAAAATTTACAGATCTCGATTATGAGTTACGGAACGTGAACAGTAACTCCGAAAACCGGACTGTTCAGTTTAAGCTTTTTCTGACAAGGTTGATTTCATGCATTTGTTCAACTTTTTCGACACTAATGCATACAAAAACTCATTTAACACCCATGCAACCATAGATCTACCACTCTAGCATGTATTTAATATTAGAGAGTTTTGAAAATAGGTTTTGACCATCAAAATACATTTTGACCATTAAAAACACTTTTCATACACATGTATGAATATATACACATAGTACACATATATTCATCAAATTTCCTCCATCAAATCTTCTTCCCTTATATCTTCTAACCCTTCATGGTTCCACATCACATAAACTCCCACAACCAACCATGACAAATACTTTTAAAAGAACTTTTAACCATAAAAAAGTAAAAATAACTAAGGATAAAAGATTTTTAAACCTTGATGATCTAGATGTTCTTTTTCTCTTCCTTTCAAAGTATGATATGAGACTAGATGACATGCACCTTTACTCTCCTTGATCTATCCAAGATGCTAGAACCAAGCTTTCTATGTGTTTCTCTCAAAACTCTCAAGAACACAAGAACACTCTTATTTTCTCTAGAGAACTCTCTCTCTCTTTTCTCTCTAGCTTTTTTTCTCTCTAAATGACTAACACTTGAACTAATTAAATGAATTAGGAGTGTAATACACAATTAACTAGTGAAAATATATACTTACAATGTGTGTAAATATACACATCAAGTGTACCTCAAGTAGACTTGCTAGCATGCAATGGAGAAGAGTGATGTAGGGTGTTCTTCTTAAGAAAGCTTGGAGCAATACACCCCAAATGGGTCCCCCTTCACATAGCCGGCCACCTCCTTCTATTTTCTCTCATTTTTAATTTTTCTTTATGTCTTAATTGATAATATATATACATATATATAATCACCAACTTGTATAACCATTGACCATCCTTTTGACTTTGTGTTGGGCTCTAAGTTGGACTCTTGAATTAATTTAATTGGACTCATCATATTAATTTGATTGGACTCAATTAATTCATTTTATTAAACTAACACTAACTAATGATACTTAAAATTAAATTAAGCATTTGACTAGTTTAATTAAATTATGGTCTCATTATATGAACTAGTTATTTCAATAATTTTATGGACTTCTAAATTAATTCTCTTGAACTTTAATTAGTAAATACATTAATTAAACTCATAATCCAATTAGATTTATTTTATTAAAATCAATTAGGCTACTAGGTTAAGTAGTTTATTTTAAATTATATTATTTAATCTCTTCTTTAATTAATTACTTTATTAATTCATTATCTTTTCTTTAATAATTAAATGAATATACAAATACATTAATATAATCATTCAATCACATAAGTGCACAATTAATTAACACAAAAATTTTAATTTATTGCTAATTAGTATTTAATTCTAATTACAATGTGAGATGAAATTTGTGGTTATTACAGTTAGGGATAATTTTTGTAAGGCACAAATACTTCATGGGTTCATTTGCATTTCATTTTGCAATCACACCATTGTTTGCGAAAAAAACACATTCACAATTCAACATGAAACCTATTAAGTTTGTTTTTTATTTTTGGTTACTAAAACCAATTAAAGTTTAGTGTACAATATAACAATAAGATGATTTAATAATTTACTAGCCATGTTTGTTTGTAACGATTATAATTCAAAAATTATAATATCAAAGTATGGGTTATCTTTGTTCGTAAGGATTACATTTTTAATAAATCTATTAATCTCAAGTGTTTTGTTTGTTTTTAAATTTGAACTTATGACTATTAATTCATGGATAATAAAATGACTTAATATGTGAATTATTTAATACTATATTCAACAACCAAATATTATAATCCTCATACTATGCCATTTTATAATCTTAAACTAATAGTGTTAAATTCAAATTTAAAAACAATCAAGACACTTGAGATTAATAGATTTATTCAAAGTGTAATTCTTACAAATGAACATAACTCATTGGAATTATAATTTATGCCTTAGAATTATAAATCCAGGATTATAATCCATACTTAAAAATTATAATCCCAGGCCCATTTACTATCTACAAATTAGGGAAGTTAAATGGGTTTCTCCTGTTTTTACAGGAGAATGTCTACGGCTAGATGCATCCAGCCTATACTAGGGCCCTCCAATAAGAATTGGACCAAACTATAGCGGTCTTACTCCAGGCTAAGCTAGACTTTATCATTGAGAAAGAGTAGTCATGCACAACGGGCCCACCTGCTTTGGGCCTATCAGGCCTTGGCCATTAACCAAGTTGGGCCGGACCTTTGACTTTCGGCCTGTAGGCCAAGTCAGACCGAGCTTAACGCTTAAAAAGGGGGCCTGCTAAAGGCTGCAGGCCAGTCCAATCCGGTCCATTCAATTTTCTTTTAGTAATTTTAAATATTATAAAACTACCAATTAAAATTTTAAACTTAATTAATATATTAGTTAAAAGTAACGTATTACAACTTATAACTTACAAATTACAATAATAAATTAAAATATTGTACAATTTTAAAGATATTGTATTATTTTATACTATCATTAATACAATTTTTTATTTATTTATAAAAAGTATTTTTTTAATTATTATTATTATTTTACAAATGACTTTTTAGTTTTTACACTAAATATTTATTAAAATGAATATGCAATAAAAAGTCTATAAAAAGTGTAGGTTGTTAGGTAGGTAAGGAAAATCCTTATATATTACACTACTCAATGTGTTTTCATGAATTTCTTTTTTCATATATAAACAAACATACATGAATGAACATATTGAAAAATATCAATTTTATTTGGTTTATTGAATGAGTTGTCACAAAGAAAAAATTTTCGTCTACAGTGAGAGAATTAAAGTAACAAAGAAAGAAAATTGACAGGTCGAGCCGGGTTTTGGGTGAACCAGACTAGGCCGAACTTATTGGCAGGTCAGATCAGGTTGGATTTGAGTAAAAAAAATGTAGCATATTGTGATTTCTAGGTCGGATCAAGCCGAATCAGGTCTTGACCAGGTCGGACCGCACACTGCAAATCATTTGTGCACCACTATGAGAGAGTACGCGAGATTTGGTTTCACAGTCACACAATCGCGAGACCCAGTGAGTTCATGTTTCCGGAACAAACAAGATAGGAATTAAATGCAAACAAACATGGCAGTTTGTTCCTTTGTAACTATAGAAGAAGAATCCTTAATATCTTCTTGAAATACCAAAATGTTTAAATCCTATAATTTATATATATATTTTTCTCAATATTGCATTAATTGTTTTTCCGTTGTATTGTTTTAGTTCCTTTCTGATAAGTACTTTCAGTTCTTGAATGATATTTAAATTTCAACAATACCCTAAAAAAAACGAGTGTTTAATGGTGAAGAAAAAAGTATTTAATTAAAATTTTAATATTATAATATGTAATTATATTTTAATTATTTAATTTAAATAAAGGGATATAATTTTAATACTCCACAGGAGCCCAATCCAAAACAGGCTGCTATTACCAAAAAAAAAAGGGAACACAAACCGCTAAAATTTGAAAATTGAAATTTAGGATTTCTCTCTTTTTCGTCTGATCTCAAAATTCGGTTCATCGGCGATCCTCTCAAAATTTGTCTTTCTCCGATGGCATCCAGTTCTAAAAGAGGCGGTGCCGCTCCATTCCGATCGAGGTAATATTCATAAAATTTCCTTTTATATTTTACTTTTTTCATGGCGAAATTTTGGGTCTGAGTTTATTATGATTAGGGTTCCATTTTTGTTTTATTTTGTGTGTGCTGTAAAGAGAAGGGCTAACCACGAGAGCAGTGGCGAGTAGTTCCGATGAAATCCAACTACGGATTGATCCGATGCACGTTGATTTGGATGATGAGATTACTGGCCTTCGAGGCCAAGTTAGACAGCTAAGAAACGTGAGTTTTTCTTTTTCTGAGCTTATATTTATGCATACATGTATATGCAGATGGAAATTTTGTTTGGAGAGAATTTATGGGGGTGATGTAAAAATGGAATATGAATCAAAACCCTAGGTAGCTATTTGGCAGAAAAATCATTGATAATTTTATGTTTTACGGCTTTGAAATCTATTATGAAGTTTACAACGTTCTATTATTTGCAAACTATTGCTTTTCATGTTGTTGGTAAAATTTGTAACTGAAGAGTAGTAACATCGAATTTTACGTTTGTTTCAGTTGCTTAATCATTATGGCAACCTTCATTATTTTATTTAGAGTTTGGATCAAAGGAAAAAATCTCTTCTTCAGTTCCTTTTATCCTCCAGGTTGCATTGGTTGTTGTCAGAGTTCTAAATGATCTATATATTGTAGCTGTAAACAAGGCATCAAAGTTAAAAGAGATCAAACGACAACTTTAGCGACTAGCGTTAGCACAACACTTGGGGACGTTATGGGCTAATAGAAAGTTGAAGTTTAAGAGATCAGAAATACCTTCCACACATAAAAATGATATTAGACCAAACAATCAAGAAGACATACTTTGGAACACTAGTTTGAACACACTCAAATGTGTTAAAGAAGAGGATTTGAAATGATAAGAGAACAATCCTTTTTCATAAATTGGATGGGAAGATATGTGGAGGTAGTTTAGAAATTAAATTATAAGCTTTTGATTCTCTTCAAAGATTCACATGAAGATGACACATCTCCACCAATTTACAATAACTTGTTATATAGTAATTTTATAAAAGAGTTAACATCTGGAAACTTTTTATTATCAATAAAGTTGTTCGTTTTTGACTTTTGTGCTCCCAAGATATGTTGAATCTTCTTTTTGACATCGTCTTTGAAGTTTTTCCTTTTTATATGAGAATTTGGCTTTGATAATGGCTAAAATACAGTCTCGTCCTCTTCCACCTCTGGCTGTACCATTAGCCTTTCCTCTATCTAATCTGTAGCTATGGTTGGAGAAGCACTTTAAGCGTCATGCTTTCATTCAGAGGAACATTTATGCTATTTGTTGGTTCTGTGAATGAGGTCAGGAGGAGACTCAAACAGGTTATGGTTTTATCTGCTTTTGAAACCTTATTGATTTTTTCTTTACAAAGTTGTTATAACTTACAAGTTATGTTTTCAAGAAAAATAAATAAATGACATAATGGTTGACAAAAAAGATCCATAACTGTTAATTTTAGATATGTTAGGAATTAGGTTCAAGATGATTTTGAACATATTATGCTATTGCAGAGCACTAGAGTAGTGGATGAATCACTTGTGGCACCAATTATTTGATTATATAAATACCATAGAATGAAGGAGTTTGTCTTTGCACTGCTTTAGTGGCTGAAGTGTAGGTTCTGGACTATCTAAGCCTTGAGATAGTAAATGTCACATAAAGAATGACTCCTCTCTTTTAGATGCTGTATTTGGATGTGAATGAAGAATAGAAGGTTTAACTAGAATTTCGAGCTTCAACTTGTACACTTGGATCATGTTCTTTAATTAATTTAAAAAAAAAGAAAATTGTTTACTCAAAACTAATTGAGAACTTCCAACATCTTTGCAGCTTGAACTTTTACATTTTATTGGTAATTTGGTTTTACTTCAGTTTGCGTGCTATTTGTTGTCTTATAAATTTTACTCTTATTATTGTTATCGAAGGAGTTCTATTTTGTGAGTTCTTATTCAAGTATAGTGCTGCAGGTAGCTCAAGAGATTGGGTCAGAAGCGAAATTTCAGAATGATGCTATTAACCAGCTGGTACACCAACTCCATGCTCTTTAGTTTATGACATTTTTTATTTGTTTGGGTTAACTTCAGTTAACAATAAGATGCCTTGTCTAAATTGGATTGAGATATTGCTAAATTTAATTGTTAATTATATGAATATTAAATTTAGCTACATTTTTGACAAAATCATAAAAGTTTAAAATGGGTTAGAAAGGGACAGAAGGAATCGAGTTTATAATGGAATTATGTTAGTCAAGGTAAATTTTTTCCAATCACAATTTTTTTCACGTTAAGTTGATAAATCCATCGATTAATTTTGTCCAAGTGTGTTGTTATCTAACCTTGACACATGTAAAAAGGTCAAATGAAACTCTGCTTTTGGGTCTGAAGAGTATATTGTAACATAATTTTGAAAGAAAAATATATTCATAACTTCATTTCATCATCTAGATGGAATATCAATTTGTTCATGTGCTGCACCTCGGAGTTCAACTTTATAAATCTTAAAAATATGAGAGGGACCATCTGTTGAGTTTAAGTAACCTTAAGATCCCATAATCTATCCCAGAAAATAATATATAAATAAATACCAAATTATATCAACAAGAGATGCTAATCTTGGAAGGTGCCGATCTGGTTTGGTGGATGTTTATTTACTTCACACATCTTAAAAAGTTTTTTTGCGAGGATTCTGTGGTCAAATTAACATTTGATGGCCCACTTGGAGAGATCTTTAGGTAGGACTCTTGGCTTTGGGTTGGATCACATATGGTAGCAATTGCATTTGGCATCCCTCCTTCTAGTGTATTTCTCTCTCTCTTCCAGCAACTATATAACATTCAGCCTAAGTTGTTTGTGATATTGTCTGTAAGTTGCAACACAATATTCTCATTTATGCCCTTCATGTTATTCGTATGGAGCTTAACATATGCATCCTCATTTGGTGAAAAAATTGCCACCACCCTTGACTATACTTGAATACATACTCTTATTAACATTACCCTCTCTCTATTTAAACAGCAAATGACGCTGATCAAAGCTCAAGCAGCGGTGAAGAACAATGTGAGGAAATTGAACATGAGTATTATCCAGAGTGGGTCGAGCCATGTTGTGCATGTGGTTCTTTTTGCACTAGTTTTGTTCATGGTGGTCTACATGCTATCCAAATTTTCACGAAGATGAGGACCTTTTATTCTGCACTCCTGCTGCCAAGAACACGTTAAATCAAGGCGAAAGCGGATAACAAGATTTCTTTGAAAGGTTTCACTTTGCTGTGACGCCTCACTCTCAGACTCTCCCGGCTGTAATCCTGGGTTGTAGACCTTTTTATAAAAATATAGGTGGTTCGTTTTGTATATAAAACTTGAAACATCAGTTCGTATGCAAGAACTTGGTGAAATCAACTCTGTTAAGAAAAGCATTGTTTTTACATGATTGAAGGTTGAATTTCAACCTTAGTTTCTCTATTCTCCCGTTAATAAACACACCAATCAAATTGAATATCCAATCATTAAGGAATAGAAAGAGAGCCGCCTGCCAAAACAAGGCACAAATTTTACAGATTGCCCCGAGAACAAAGGGGGCAACCAAGTAAACAAATCTTAATTGACCCAGAGAAAAAAGGAAAAAAAAAGAGGACTCACGAAACAAACAGCTAAAACTAGGTGTTCTACCCCTAACTGTAAAATTACATACTAACATCATAGGTAAATGATTTAGATGTCGACAAGTCATCTATGACTATGACGGAGTGGAATTGCGTAAAATTTTAAGCGATAAAATAGAATAAATTTAGGTGAAATTATTTTTAATTCTTATCATATATGCACTTACGTCTGTCGACATAAATTTTAAATTTGTCGTCTTCAAAATTAAATATCAAAAGTACAAACATGCTTTACTCTAGGTAATTAGGTATACTGTATTTACTTCAATTCCTAGGGAGTTGCTCATTTAGCATGTTTTAAGTACATAAGACAAAATGAATTAACACCCTACTCCACTGGTGCCAATATGCAGCCAAAGCCAATATAGTTCTGCAGCATAAAGTAACACAATAGCAGATAAAATTCTGCAGCACAATAATAGCACTGGAAAAAAAATATATTGAGGAATGTCAAGTATAAATCTTTAATTATCATAGCAAATACATGAACATTGATTCTTACAATGACTAAACCAGAATTTCACTCCATTTTAGAATTTTGGCGGCAAGGAATGCAAGTTTTCTGTCGAATTACACTCGTTAAATACATCTATATATGATTAGATAAGAATCTCTTTAAAAGAGTTATCATTAATATTCATTAAAAACAACAAAAAAATTGATATATATATATATATATATATATATATATATATATATATATATATATATATATATTGTTCTATTTTTTGTAAGTGGTTGAGACCGGGCACACAATAACTTCTTAACGCAATCTACTACGGCAACATAGTGCGTAATGGGGGTGAAGTCACTCGTAATAAATTTGAATGTTTATCGTCCTTCACAAGAACATCTAGAAGGTCGGACACCCTTTTAATACTCTTGAAACACGACATGAAGTTGCCACTTGCAGGTAGTGACTCGGAATTTTCAGCAATAATAGGGTGTTGTAGAAGCACATCAGCCATTCATCTCCCCACAACATTAATTCTTCACCGACCATCAGCCGTTCATCTCCCCCACTACATTAATTCTTCACCGACCACTCCTTCAAACACAAACAATATTCCGCTACATTCACACAATATTCCAGTTAATGTGATGCACCACCATAAGAAAAAATACATTAAACACCCTTCCTCTTCGTATAGGTGAGAAATTCCTTAAATAAACATACAGGCATAAGCACTTATTCAAGTAGCTTTTTGGCTTAAAAAACAGTATCAGGCACATACTTGGCAACAAATTGTTATAGGGAAAGCTAACACAACTTATTGAGATTTCTTAACGCACTAGAGCATTTTGTCTAATCTAAACTGAATTGTATTTTGGTATCAATGTTCTAAAATATAATACCAAAATAACAAAAACGACCATTCAAAATATTTCTCCACTATTTACTTAAACTTCTATTGCGCAACCATGATTACAACATTTACTTTATGATTTACAAATGAGACACATCCTCTTATATAACCATCCGTTGAAAATTTGAAAAATGTCATCTTATATAGCCCTTAGACCATATATCCAATGACTAAAATCATATATAATGGAAGGTTAGAATCGATTATTTCGAATAATAATCAAAACTATGTAAGATTTTTATAAAGTATAATAATCATATCAATAAATCTATTATACTATTACAAACCCTAATATATAAATAAGATTATAAGGAATGCTACGTGTAAGTGTCGAGTAAGAGATTACATAACATAATCTCGTTCAAAATATCTTGGTGTGACATTACGTTTATGAACAAGTCAACCCGTTTAATTATATCTCATCTAATTTTAACTACATCTCTTTAAAAATTCTTCTTCAAATCTAAGGAACAAGATCAATCAACAATTTATTTCTTCTTATTTTTCAGTTGAATAAAATTTTATTTGGTGCAAATATTTTTATTTGGCATGTTAAGAAGATTTTTTTTTCCCTCGTGTTAGATAAGTTTTGATCCAGTCCTCACCTAAAAATAATTTCCTCATCTAGATATTTATTTATTTTTATTTTTCCTTCTCCATCACTATGGGACCCTGGCTATTTCATTTGAAATTTAAGTTGCTGTTTGATGGTGGGATCAAGTAGTATTCAATTATAATGTATCTATCTTCGAAGTGCATTATTAAATCTGCGACTATTTTATTAGATTCTTCTTGTTCTTAGTGCTTTGGACAACTTCATTTAGCCAAAATTCTTAAAACATTGTCATGTTATGTGTTATGAAAAGATCTCTATAATACTCCGCACTATTTTTCTTTTCTTTTCTTTCTAGTTCTCTTACTTTATTAATATTAATGGTGTAATTAAAGACATTAGGTTAATTTTGTCAATCAAAAAAGGAGGAAGACATTATTAGGTTAATGGATTCTTGAGTAAATGTTTTTACTATTACTAACGTTATCATTTCCCTTTAGAAATCGCATATATATATATATATATATATATATATATATATATATATATATATTACTCAATATGTTCTCTAGAAGAGTGTCACTTGTAAAGAATTTTACTACAAAAAAAATTATCGTTCTTGTGCTGATGATATTAAGTGACATAATTTTCTTAAATGTGTAATTACAATCTCATTATCATATCGTCATTATTAAATTAAACTCCAACTAGATTCATAAATAAAAAAATAAAAGAAAATCTTTATCTTTACTATTTATAAATCTTGCCAAATGAAAAGAGAACATGCCATTTTCTAAAAACAGACTCTGCCTAGCATGTTTATGGATTGATTCCAATCAATACAAAATTCATTTCTAATCAATCACGTCTGTTTGTGACAGATATTAATTAGTAAATTTGTAGATCTTATATCATTAATAATAATAATAATAATAATAATAATAATAATAAAACATGGATTCAGATGGATGAGAATAACTGAGAGAAAGATGGCTTTTAATTTAATTTAATCTGTGGCTTATAAAGGGGTGGGAGTTGGCTCATCACATGACTTTTCAATATTCTAAAGCTTTAGATTTGGACTATACCCAACAAAGTTTAAGCTAAAGTTTTACGGACAAGTCTACAAATATAATTTTTTAAAATAAATTCAAACACAAATTTTATTTACGTTATTAAAAATTGAGATTTGACACAATTTTTTTTGTCAGACTCAACTTTTTAATGATTTATGCAAGTTTATATTTGAATTTGTGCATTTAAAATTATTCAAGCTTTACTGCAATTTTGTTGATATTTGCTCTAGGCTGGATATAATTAAACAAATACAGATCTTGAAAATAAAATAATAATAATAATAATAATAATAATAAAAATAATTCATATATTGACTTTACTCAGTTGTCTTTGCTGTTTGTGGCACTTCTTGTTTGGCTTTGTGTTTATTGAAATTAATAAGGATAAGGTCGACATGATAACTGTCCATTTCACAGAGATTATCATTTTCTTGTTTATCTCAAAATAATTGCAAATGAGATTTACATAATTATTTTTTCTCCAGCCCAAGTGCAAAATTTAAAAAAATTACACCCTCGTTTTACGAAAAGAGTCATTTTGAAAATTTTATAAACATTAAAGATGTATTTGTGTTTGATGTTTATTCCTAAAATATTCACTTATTATTTAAATAGTAATGATATTATAATGAAATGAATGTAAAAAATTTGAGGATGTTGTTGTGTTATTAATTATCAATGTAAAAGATGATTTTTTTCCGTATATAATAATTGCAATTAAAATTATTTTTGTAGAACAAAAAAAGTATTTATTTTAAAAAAAAATTAATTATGGAATTGAGGGATTACAATTTTCTTAATGTTAAACTTCAACACTAGAATTTCTTGTGTAGAAAATTGATGAAATAAAATATTTTTTTACGTAATTACATCGTGTCATCAACATGGTTGAATATGCATATAAAAATAGTTATGTTAAGTAGGGGTGACTAAAAATCGAATTGCTCCCAAAATCGCATTAAAAATCACACAAATCGCACTAATTAAAATCGCACAAACAGTTTCGGCGTATGTGGCGGTTTTAGGTGGTTGAAAAACCGCAAATGCGATTTGGGTTTGGTTTCTGAGCAAAACTACATCTAAGAAACCGCACCGCACCATGCACTGTCAAATGAAGCATATCAAGAAGTACAAATATTTAGAATTATCTCAAATTGTAATTATCTCTATTTAGAATTTTCATATGTAAGGATAAATCATTATTCATGTTTTTAGGTTCTATTTTACTTTTGTTTAGACAAAACATTATAAGTAAAATTGTGTATTATCAAAGTAGTATTTAATATTGTGTGATGCTAAATTGTTAATTTAAATTGCATAAAATTTAATTATTTTAATTAGTTTTGAAACCGAAACCGCACCAAACGATTCAAAACCGCACCGCACCAATCACAAGCGATTTTATGTGTGGTTTTAAATTTGTCAAACCGCACCTAAGCAGTTTCATGTGCGGTTTGGGCTTCAAACCGCACCATACTCACCCCTAATTTTAGGGATTTCAAATTTTTTAACCTCAAATAATATGTCATCATAATATTTGTAAGACCCCGAATTTTATGAAATACAAAATTTAATTTTTCTTCATATATATTTTTTTGAAACAGTAAGTGGTTAAATCGATCAAGTTAAAAGTTAAGGATGTTATCTGCAAATTTTATTTTGTCGGACAATATTCGCTTTGTCGGGGAATATTCGTTTGGTCGGGGAATATTCGTGTCGTACGACGGCGCCGAAATAACAAATTATTGGTGGACCCCACAACGGAATATTTGTCGGATATAGAAAACGACAAAAATAATCTTTTTAAATAAAAATAGTCAACGGAACTGTTAAAATACCGGCGATAAAAGAATAGTAGCATACGGTAGTTTTTGGTATTTTCTGTAGCACACGGTACTCTACAGTAACACACGGTATTGCATAGTGTCTCATATTATTGGTCTGATAATTGACACCGTAACTGTTACGCATCATTTCATCGATAATTGTCACTGCATAATATTTTATATTATCAATTCAATAATTGTTGTTACACAGTATTTTGCATTATTGATTTAATAATTGTCATTACACTGTATTTTATATCATTGAGTCAATAATTGTTGCTGCACTGTTTTTAAAATTATTGAACCTAATAATTGTCACAGTAACATATGCACAGTAATTCACATTATTGAATCAATAATTGTCATTACACAGTAACGTATGCTTTCTTTTACATTATTGTTATCTCTATTATGATGTTATTTAAACAGTTGTATTTCATTAATTTATTGACTTGATATCTAAGAGCTAACTATACTGTATTTATAACAATTAGTCATAATAATTGAATTGATAAAGTTATTTGTTTATAATATAAAGTTAGGTGATTATTAGGTAATATGAAATGAATGGTGTAGATTAAAGTGTGAATTATTGTTGAATAATTGAATTGATTTGTTTATAATATAAAGTTAGGTGATTATTAGGTAATATGAAATGAATGGTGTAGATTAAAGTGTGAATTATTATTGAATAATTGAATTAATTTGTTTATAATATAAAGTTAGGTGATATGAAATGAATGATGTAGATTAAAGATAATATAAAATTTGAAATGGATGGTGTAGATTAAAAGATGATTTTTTTAAATGAATGGTTTAGATTAAAGGAATGATAAGATTTTTGGCTATAAATAGAAGCCTTAACTTAAGGATTTTTCATAAACTTCCTTACTTGTTCTTTCTTTCTCTCTCTAAATACTTCTTGTGAAAGTTCTCTCTAAGTGTGCTTAAGTCATCTTGAGTATTTGTGAAGATCTATAAGTATACGTGTACTGTTCAAGTTAATCAACCTCATTTAAATCAATATCCAGTCACGTGTTGAGGTAAGGGATACCATTTTTTTCATCTTCCATTATTCAAACGTACTATGGTAAGGGATTATCATTATTTGATTCTCGAAAATAATATTGTTTCTTTCTTACTCATAAGATGTGCCATTTATTTCCATGTATTAAATTGTGGGAATAACCTTACGGAGCGGATTGCCGCCTGTTGGTGAATAACCTTTCGTATTCATTCATTATTAATCTCTGAGAATAACCTTACGGAGCGGATTGCCGCCTGTTTGGTGAATAACTCTTTGTACTCAAATTCTATTAAATTGTGGGAATAACCTTACGGAGCGGATTGCCGCCTGTTGGTGAATAACCCTTTGTATTAATTTCTTTCACCTTTTGTTAATCAAACCTGCTACGGTAAGGGATATTATTTTCTTTCATACTCCTAAATCGAAATTTATTATGGAACTATTGCTTCTATAATTCCTGAAAATATTATACGTTCCATAATAGTTGAACTTCATTATTTCAACTGAACCTTCCTATTTACGTGAACCTTTCTATTGAATTGTAACCGTTATTCTGAACTGTGGATCTTGGATATCATTTTTAAATTTCACTCCACATCATGTTGACAATTTGGACATTATTTGAATCTGTACAAAGTAAACTTCCGATACTTATTGTTATCCTATTTCTTCTGTTCATCATTTATATCATTCTAATCATCCAAAAATCAAGCTGTTGTGAATATCTGTGGCCGGGGGCACAGATGTGATATATTTGTTGAACAGATGATAGGTTAAAGGCGATATAATAGGTTAAAGGCGATACATCTGTTCGGTGTCTTTTATGGCACGTGGTGAAAGTTCTCTTTGGCCCGTAGTGCATAGATGAACTGTTGTTTGGTATGATTATCACCAAAGGCTGAATCTGGTATAATCATGACCGCTGGTGTTAAATTAAATATCTTTGGCCCGTAGTGCAAAGATGAACTGTTGATGTGCATGATTATGATCAGGAACTGTGAATTTATATTATCATGACTAATGGTATTTCAGATGATAAAAGTTGATGATGTTTTTACGAAAAAGAGAAGCGAGTGGACATTATAGTCTGCATTATTCTTCTAATAGATTGCTCATTCCGCTGCTATTATTGATCTAAACATTGTTTAAGAATTTAACTGCAGTTTTTGATATAAACCTTGTAGTCTATTGTACTCTATCAAGAACTCAACTGTTGAAGGCTAATGATAATTTATTCGTCATTATCTTAGTCATGATATTTCTTACTGTGCTATTTGAGCTCACCCTTTCTTTTGTTCCATTATTTTTCAACAGGAGATGAAAGCATAACAGGGTCTAGCCGGGGAATGGAGTGAGGGTCCGAGGAATAGTTATCATAGTCTTCACGTTTTGTAAAATAGTGTGACAATAATAGTGAAGACTTAGTTGTGTATTATTATACATTGTATTGTTGTACGTTGTGCTTTGTTGTAATAATTTTGTTGTAGTCTTTTGACGACTCAAGTTTGGGCTGTGTGGGCCCAGATTTGGGGGCGTCAGAGTTGGCATCAGAGCTTAGGGATATGGTCTTTAATGGAGATCTGGGGTTAGAACTAGGAGGGGAGAGACGAATAGAATCAATCACTAGTGTGTCCTACCTAAATTAGATTTTTTTTTTATCTAATGAATCGATTTGAGTGTAGGAACATGAAGAGATGAGTCAATTTGTTTGAACTAACAATTATTTTGTGACAACAGTTTAGTATGACATCTGGAAATCAAGAGGTTAACTATGGAATGCCTGAAGCGAATGTAGCCGAAAATCAAGAGGCCCCAAACAATCCTCCTGCCAACTCAGGAAATAATGTTCCTGATAACATGATGAACGATGGATTCTTTAGGAATTTCATGCAGTTCATACAGAATCAAGGAAGAGGAAATCCAGTCAATAATAACGGTAGAAACGCTGGCAATTTGAGGATGGTCACTGTCAAGCAATTTAAAGAATTGGGACCACCTGAATTCCACGGGAAGCCTGACCCACTCAAAGCGGAGGCATGGCTGAAGCAGACAACAAAAATACTTGATGTCTTACAATGCGCTGATGATCAGAAGGTGCCATTTGCCACTTTTATGTTACGAGGTGAGGCGGACCATTGGTGGGAAGCGGTAAAACGTATCCAACCTTCAGCACTCGAAATGTCTTGGACAGAATTCGAAGAACTGTTTAACGAGAAGTATTTTCCAGAAAGCATCCGCCATATGAAAGAGGTGGAATTCATTAAGCTGGAACAGGGAAACATGACAGTCTCCCAATATGAAGCCAAGTTTGCCGAGTTATCTCGCTTTGCCACCCATCTTGTGGATGACGAAGCACGAATGAGTCGGATGTTCCTAAGAGGTTTGAGATTCAAAATTCATCAACAACTTAGCTCTCATAAATTTAGTTTGTATTCAGATGTTGTGGATAGGGCTCAAAGGGTGGAGCAAACAGATGAAACATTGCAGCCAAGAGTTAATGAGCAACATAGAGAAAGGAATGACAACAACCACAGGAACGAGAACCATCGAGTAGGTAACCAACACTTCGGTGGTAATTCCACATCAAATAACAGAAGAGGAGAATCCAGTGGGAACAATTTCAAAAGAAAGAGATTCCATAATAATTATGGAAGGGCACCAGCACCAGTACCAGCACCAGCACTGACCCCAGTTTTAAGGGGAGAAGATCGATCACCAGTGAGATGCTATAGGTGTGGTCAGGAAGGTCACATCAGCCCAAACTGTACACTGCAGTCCAAAAAGTGCTACAGTTGTGGGAAAGAGGGTCATCTTGCGCGGTTTTGTCCTGCCACAAAATCAAGTCCAGCTGCAATGATGATACCAAAAGCTAGCGCAGATAAGGGAAAATCTGTAGTTCAAGGGAGAGCTTTTGTTGTGACATCCCAAATGGCGCGAAACTCGAACGAGGTGATAACCGGTAAGCTATTCATAAATTCTCGTGAAGTCTACGCTTTGTTATATACTGGCTCTACCCATTCTTTTATCTCACCTGCATGTGCTCAGCGTTTAAACTTAACTCCTGAAAACTTGGACTTTGACTTATCAGTTGAAACCCCATTAGGAGAAATGACCATTACATCTACTGTCTATAAATCTTGCCTAGTTCAAATCAACAACCTCACATTACCTGTTGACCTTATTTCTTTGGAGATGCGTGAATTTGATGTGATTTTAGGAATTGATTGGTTAACTACCCATCATGCTAAAATTGATTGTTTTCATAAGATTATTAGTTTTCATATTCCTAATCAACCTGTCATGCAAATTCAAACAACTAAACCATTGAAATCTATAACTGTTATTTCTAGCCATAAAGCCATTCGTTTATTGAAAAACGGATGTCAAGCCTTTTTAGCTCATGTCACTGATTTGAACAAAAATACATCAAACTTGAATGATATTCCCATTGTTAATGAGTTTCCTGACGTTTTTCCTGAAGAACTTCCTGGCTTACCCCCAAACCGTGAAATTGAATTTTATATTGATCTTGAACCCGGTACCAAGCCCATTTCCAAAGCTCCATACCGAATGACTCCCATTGAACTTCAAGAGTTAAAAAACCAACTACAGGAATTGTTGGATACCGGTTTCATTCGTCCGAGTGCATCACATTGGGGTGCTCCTGTTCTATTTGTAAAGAAGAAAGACGGGAGTATGAGATTGTGCATTGACTACCGAGAATTGAACCATGTCACCATCAAAAACAGGTATCCGTTACCTCGGATTGATGACATGTTTGATCAATTGCAAGGCGCTCAACATTTCTCAAAGATTGATCTCCGTTCTGGATATGATCAGTTAAAGGTTAAAGCTGAGGACATTCCAAAGACTGCTTTCAGAACTCGTTATGGGCATTATGAGTTCTTAGTCATGCCTTTTGGACTAACTAATGCTCCTGCAGCTTTCATGGACATAATGAACCGGATATTCAAGGAACATTTGGATCATTTTGTGGTTGTCTTTATTGATGACATCCTCATATACTCCAAGAGTCGCGAGGATCATGAACAACACCTGAGATTGATACTACAAAAGCTTCGTGAAAACAAATTATATGCCAAGTTGAAGAAATGTGAGTTCTGGCTTGAGGAGGTCGCGTTTCTTGGGCATGTGATTTCTAGTCAAGGAATATCAGTCGATCCTGCGAAGATTGAAACGGTACTAAATTGGGAACAACCCAAAACAGTAACCGAAGTCCGAAGTTTTCTGGGTTTAGCTGGTTATTATCGGAGATTCGTAGAAGGATTTTCTCGAATCGCCACTCCATTAACGCAGCTTACTTGGAAAAGCACAAAATTCATATGGAGCGAGGAATGCGAGAAAAGTTTTCAAGAACTCAAGAAGAGACTGGTTTCAGCTCCTGTTCTGACCATACCATCAGGATCAGGAGAATTTGTTATCTACAGCGATGCTTCTGGCAAAGGTCTAGGCTGTGTCCTTATGCAACATGGAAAGGTTATAGCCTACGCCTCTCGATAACTCAAAGATTATGAGAAAAATTATCCTACTCATGATCTAGAGTTGGCAGCAGTCGTTTTCGCGTTGAAGATCTGGAGACACTACTTGTACGGAGAAAAAGTGGATATCTATACGGATCATAAAAGTCTCAAGTATTTCTTCACCCAGAAGGAACTCAACATGCGACAACGACGTTGGCTTGAGCTGTTAAAGGATTAGGACCACACAATCCAGTATCACCCGGGAAAGGCGAACGTTGTAGCTGACGCTTTGAGCAGAAAATCTTATGCAAGTACAAGTGCACTGCTGACAACACAAAAGTGTATTTTGTACGACTTGCAAAAGATGGAGATAGAGCTAAAGACACCAGGGACCCACTCGAAGATTGCTCACGTGCGAGTAGAACCAACTTTAATCGATAAAATTAAAGCTGCTCAAGCTACCGATCCGGAACTGATAAACATGATAAAGAAAGTACAAGAAGGTGCCATTCCCGAAGCAAGAATCGACGAGAAAGGAATACTTCGAGTCAACTCTCGACTCTGTGTTCCTAACGATCCTGAATTAAAGCATAAAATCATGATGGAGGCACACAACACGCCGTTTGCAATCCACCCAGGAGGTACCAAGATGTATCGAGATCTTCGACATACATTTTGGTGGAACAATATGAAAAGAGAGATTGCGGAGTTTATCTCAAGGTGCCTAACTTGTCAACGTGTCAAGGCAGAGCATCAAGTTCCTAAAGGTCCATTACAATCACTTGAAGTTCCCGAATGGAAGTGGGAACACATCAATATGGACTTCGTGACGAGTCTTCCAAAAGTTTCTCAAGGCTTAGATGCAATTTGGGTGATCGTAGATAGATTGACCAAATCTGCTCATTTCTTGCCTATACGAGAAAACTTTTCACTTGAACGTCTTGCCGGTATGTACATAAATGAGATCGTGAGATTGCATGGCATGCCAGTTTCCATAGTTTCTGATCGAGATCCTAGATTCACTTCACGCTTTTGGATCAGTCTACAAAAAGCTATGGGCACTGAACTACGTTTTAGTTCTGCATACTATCCTCAAACGGACGGACAATCGGAAAGGACGATCCAGACCCTCGAAGATCTTTTGAGACTTTGTGTATTAGACTTCAAAGGAAGTTGGGATAAGTACTTGCCATTGGTGGAATTTTCTTACAACAACAGTTACCAAGCAAGCATAGGCATGGCTCCATTCGAGACTTTGTATGGAAGGAAGTGTCGCTCTCCAATATGTTGGAATGAGGTAGGAGAAGCAAAATTGTTGGGACCCGAGTTGGTACGCTTGACGACCGAAAAGATCCAAATGATCCGACAACGAATACAGACCGCACAAGAACGACAAAAGAGTTATGCTGATCTTCATCGGAGAGACGAAAGCTTCAACGTCGGAGATCATGTATTCTTACGTGTTTCTCCATGGAAAGGGGTTACGAGATTCGGAAAGAGAGGAAAGCTCAACCCTCGATTTATTGGCCCATTTGAAATCCTCGATCGAATAGGAACTGTAGCCTACAGACTAGCCTTACCACCAAGTATGTCTCGCATCCATAACGTTTTTCACATATCTATGTTACGTAAATATGTGAAGGACCCAAACCACGTCATTGAGTTAGAACCAGACGTTATAGCAGAGGATTTAACATATGAGGAGGTACCTATTAAGATCCTGGATAAGAAGGAGCAGATCCTACGCTCAAAGGTTATACCTCAAGTCAAGGTTTTATGGAGGAACCAAGATACTGAGGAAATAACCTGGGAGCTAGAATCTGAGATGAAATCTAAGTATCCTTACCTCTTCGATATGTCAGGTACGTCAATTTCGGGGACGAAATTTCATAAGGAGGGGAGGTTGTAAGACCCCGAATTTTATGAAATACAAAATTTAATTTTTCTTCATATATATTTTTTTGAAACAGTAAGTGGTTAAATCGATCAAGTTAAAAGTTAAGGATGTTATCTGCAAATTTTATTTTGTCGGACAATATTCGCTTTGTCGGGGAATATTCGTTTGGTCGGGGAATATTCGTGTCGTACGACGGCGCCGAAATAACAAATTATTGGTGGACCCCACAACGGAATATTTGTCGGATATAGAAAACGACAAAAATAATCTTTTTAAATAAAAATAGTCAACGGAACTGTTAAAATACCGGCGATAAAAGAATAGTAGCATACGGTAGTTTTTGGTATTTTCTGTAGCACACGGTACTCTACAGTAACACACGGTATTGCATAGTGTCTCATATTATTGGTCTGATAATTGACACCGTAACTGTTACGCATCATTTCATCGATAATTGTCACTGCATAATATTTTATATTATCAATTCAATAATTGTTGTTACACAGTATTTTGCATTATTGATTTAATAATTGTCATTACACTGTATTTTATATCATTGAGTCAATAATTGTTGCTGCACTGTTTTTAAAATTATTGAACCTAATAATTGTCACAGTAACATATGCACAGTAATTCACATTATTGAATCAATAATTGTCATTACACAGTAACGTATGCTTTCTTTTACATTATTGTTATCTCTATTATGATGTTATTTAAACAGTTGTATTTCATTAATTTATTGACTTGATATCTAAGAGCTAACTATACTGTATTTATAACAATTAGTCATAATAATTGAATTGATAAAGTTATTTGTTTATAATATAAAGTTAGGTGATTATTAGGTAATATGAAATGAATGGTGTAGATTAAAGTGTGAATTATTGTTGAATAATTGAATTGATTTGTTTATAATATAAAGTTAGGTGATTATTAGGTAATATGAAATGAATGGTGTAGATTAAAGTGTGAATTATTATTGAATAATTGAATTAATTTGTTTATAATATAAAGTTAGGTGATATGAAATGAATGATGTAGATTAAAGATAATATAAAATTTGAAATGGATGGTGTAGATTAAAAGATGATTTTTTTAAATGAATGGTTTAGATTAAAGGAATGATAAGATTTTTGGCTATAAATAGAAGCCTTAACTTAAGGATTTTTCATAAACTTCCTTACTTGTTCTTTCTTTCTCTCTCTAAATACTTCTTGTGAAAGTTCTCTCTAAGTGTGCTTAAGTCATCTTGAGTATTTGTGAAGATCTATAAGTATACGTGTACTGTTCAAGTTAATCAACCTCATTTAAATCAATATCCAGTCACGTGTTGAGGTAAGGGATACCATTTTTTTCATCTTCCATTATTCAAACGTACTATGGTAAGGGATTATCATTATTTGATTCTCGAAAATAATATTGTTTCTTTCTTACTCATAAGATGTGCCATTTATTTCCATGTATTAAATTGTGGGAATAACCTTACGGAGCGGATTGCCGCCTGTTGGTGAATAACCTTTCGTATTCATTCATTATTAATCTCTGAGAATAACCTTACGGAGCGGATTGCCGCCTGTTTGGTGAATAACTCTTTGTACTCAAATTCTATTAAATTGTGGGAATAACCTTACGGAGCGGATTGCCGCCTGTTGGTGAATAACCCTTTGTATTAATTTCTTTCACCTTTTGTTAATCAAACCTGCTACGGTAAGGGATATTATTTTCTTTCATACTCCTAAATCGAAATTTATTATGGAACTATTGCTTCTATAATTCCTGAAAATATTATACGTTCCATAATAGTTGAACTTCATTATTTCAACTGAACCTTCCTATTTACGTGAACCTTTCTATTGAATTGTAACCGTTATTCTGAACTGTGGATCTTGGATATCATTTTTAAATTTCACTCCACATCATGTTGACAATTTGGACATTATTTGAATCTGTACAAAGTAAACTTCCGATACTTATTGTTATCCTATTTCTTCTGTTCATCATTTATATCATTCTAATCATCCAAAAATCAAGCTGTTGTGAATATCTGTGGCCGGGGGCACAGATGTGATATATTTGTTGAACAGATGATAGGTTAAAGGTGATATAATAGGTTAAAGGCGATACATCTGTTCGGTGTCTTTTATGGCACGTGGTGAAAGTTCTCTTTGGCCCGTAGTGCATAGATGAACTGTTGTTTGGTATGATTATCACCAAAGGCTGAATCTGGTATAATCATGACCGCTGGTGCTAAATTAAATATCTTTGGCCCGTAGTGCAAAGATGAACTGTTGATGTGCATGATTATGATCAGGAACTGTGAATTTATATTATCATGACTAATGGTATTTCAGATGATAAAAGTTGATGATGTTTTTACGAAAAAGAGAAGCGAGTGGACATTATAGTCTGCATTATTCTTCTAATAGATTGCTCATTCCGCTGCTATTATTGATCTAAACATTGTTTAAGAATTTAACTGCAGTTTTTGATATAAACCTTGTAGTCTATTGTACTCTATCAAGAACTCAACTGTTGAAGGCTAATGATAATTTATTCGTCATTATCTTAGTCATGATATTTCTTACTGGGCTATTTGAGCTCACCCTTTCTTTTGTTCCATTGTTTTTCAACAGGAGATGAAAACATAACAGGGTCTAGCCGGTGAATGGAGTGAGGGTCCGAGGAATAGTTATCATAGTCTTCACGTTTTGTAAAATAGTGTGGCAATAATAGTGAAGACTTAGTTGTGTATTATTATACACTGTATTGTTGTACGTTGTGCTTTGTTGTAATAATTTTGTTGTAGTCTTTTGACGACTCAAGTTTGGGCTGTGTGGGCCCAGATTTGGGGGCGTCACAATATTAATTTATTAAATCTCATGTAATTGCCAATATTATGAATTATTATAAAAATATTCAACGCCATGCGATTTTAGACGCATTTAAAGTCAAAAATTTAAAACTCTTAACATTATTCGTATAAAAACGTTAAGAGTCAAATGAGATTTCAATTTGAAATATAAGAAGTATTTCCTTCTTTTGTTTTGCATTCTTTCACTAAGTTGGAAGAGTGATTATTTTTTATTTTCTCTTATGAAATAAAAATTAAAAAAAAATCGTCTTTGTCCAATTGTCCAACAAGTGCTTGCTAGCTTAGTTACATATCTCAATCGTTCTAAATTATAAAATTATTATTAATATTTAAAAATTAATTTAAATAAAAAAGTACTTTATAATTCTCAATCGTTCATTTTTTTATTACCTTGCCACAAAGGCACAAATGTACAAATTGATTAATTAATAATTGTAGTAGAAGAGTACTTTATACTTCATAGTTTGGCTTCTACCAAACTTTTACCTCACGAAGACATGGCCATTATGAGAGCATACTCATGATAAAGATGTTTAGTGAATAATTAATTATTTTACATGTGTTTATATGAGAGAAAGTTATATAAAAATATTAAAAATTTATGTAAAAATAATATATCCCTATAACATAAAATGGTCACACTAAGCTGAGAAGTAAATCTAGGATAAACATACTCATTATTGACTTTTTAAAAATTAATTTAATATATTTTTAAGTTTAAAATTGACATATATTTTTTTTTAATTTTAATTTATACAACAATGAAAATCATAAATTATCCAACAAAATAGGACTCTTTACAAGATTTCTTGTTTCATAATTTTTAATGAATTATTAAAATTTTTAATTTAAAAATATTTTAAATTAACTTTCAAAGTCGATAATAATTTTAGAGCCCTATTATGTATTGTGATAATTTTATGTTGAATTATAATTACAAAATATATTACTCCGTAATATATAAGATTGAATAAAATAGGGTTCACCTATTATATATTTAAAAAAATTATTATTATTAATATTTATTTATATAACTAACAATTAAAAAATTGACACAAATATTAACAATATATCATTTTTCATAATTTTAAAATTTAGAATGGAGAAAGTATTTTGTAAAATTTTCTTACCGCACATATAATAACAAAACATTTGAAACAGAAAAACAAATATAGACAAGAATAGAAGGAAAATTTTTAAAATCCGTGACAAGCGCAAAAATATTACAAGACAGAATCTTTTGGAGCCGTGAAATGATCTTCAGAGAGCGGGTTTGGAGGGAGAAGTAGAGAATTCTCTCTTTCTCTCTCTTCATATTTTCATCAGTTTTTGTGTTTTCTCTCTCCATTGGGGTTCCCAACTAAAACCCTAGTCCCCATTTACTGATTTACTTAATTAGCTGCTGTATATTCTTACATTTTCAGCCCCGTCTTCCCCATCATCTTTAACTGATAGACGTTCTATTTTAAGAAAAACCCAGTTCAGATCTGTAACTTATTTACTATCCAAATCATACCATTCTCCTCAAATTTATTGCAGTATATGTATCTATATGTAATTTGTATATGCATTTATATGAGGATTCCTTCTTCTTGTTTATTGATTCTGAACTAATTCAGGAGTTTTCAGGGGAGTAATAATGTCAGAAATGCGCGGTGGAATTAGTGGGTTTGGAGGAATTGGTGGGTTTGATCCGAGCAATCTTCATTTGAAGAAAGAACTGACTCAAATCCGAAAAGCGGCCAGGGTGCTTAAAGATCCTGGCACCACTTCGACGTGGCGGTCGCCTTTAAGTTCAGGTAGATCTATGGCTGTTGTTGCGAATGCAGCATCGTCTTCAACTGAAAACAACCATTATTATCATCATTATAGGAACAATAGTAATGGTAGTAAAATTTGTGGTGATAATAATAGTTTTGAGGTTCCTTTGCCAGCTGATAATAATAATAGTAGTAGTGGGAGGGCGAAGGAGAAAAGGGTGTTTTTGTATAATTGGAAAGCTCAAAAATCGGAGAGCGAAAAAAGTGCGCAATCGAAGGATCGGAGAGTAAGATATGTGAAAAGGGGTGAGGCTGCTGCAGATGATGATAATGATGATTATGGGATTGAGGATGGTGATGATTTGTCTTCAGTGGTGGGGGAGAGTGTTGATGATAGCATGAGCAATGCACAAAACGGGGGTGGGGATTCGAAGAGTGATACTCACATTTTGGATAGGTATGCTTCAATGATATTTAAAAGTAACAATACAAATCTAACACCAATAATTAAGAGGAGTCATATGAAGAAGAAGGTAAAGAAGAGTGTACATTCTGCTGCTTTTTTGAATCGTCATTTGCAGCAACAGATTGTGCTTAGTAAGAGTTTGAAGCGTGGTTCAGAATCTGTACCTTCAGGTTTGAGGCGGGATGACTCAGTGAGTTTAGTTGATCAATCTGATGATACAGGGGACTACTTAAATTCTGAGAATTTGCATCGATATTCAGCAGAATCACCACTGCTTGCACGGCTTAAGTCCTCAAAATTGCTGAAAGGTAGTCGTAAAGAGGACTCTTCTTATACATATAGTACCCCTGCAATGTCTACAAGTTCTTTTAATTTGTATCATGTTAGGAATCCCAGCACTATTGGGTCTTGGGATGCAACTACCGAGTTTTCCAATGATGGGGATGATGAGGTGGATGATCCTTTCAATTTACCAGGCCGCCAGGGATGTGGGATACCATGTTATTGGTCTAAGAGGAGTACACCAAAGCGTAGAGGGGCATGTGGGAGTTGTTATTCCCCATCACTTTCTGATACTCTGAGGAGGAAAGGAAGCAGCATTTTGTGTGGAAGCCAAACAAGGTATCATAGACGACGTCGTGGAGGATCCTTGTGTTCCAATAAGAAGAGAGTCGGATCCAGGACTGCTCAAGGTCTAATTCATTTGCTAACCAGTAGCGGTGATGGCAAAGGTGGATCATCACTAGGAACTGGGCAGAGCGATGATGAGCTCTCCACAAACTATGGGGAGCTTGATTTGGAGGCCTTGAGTCGATTGGATGGCAGGAGGTGGTCAGCAAGCTGTAGGAGTCAAGAAGGGTTAGAGCTAGTAGCTCTAAATGAGGAAAGAGAATCAGAAAGTACTCCCGAGAATCTTAGGAGCCTGAGCCAGAAGTATAGACCAATGTTCTTTGAGGAATTGATTGGGCAGAATATTGTGGTTCAGTCCCTTATGAATGCGATTCAGAGGGGAAGGATTGCTCCTATTTATCTTTTCCAAGGTCCCCGTGGTATTGGAAAAACGTCTACTGCGAGGATTTTTGCTGCTGCTTTGAATTGCCTTGCCAAGGAGGAAACTAAGCCTTGTGGGGTTTGCAGGAAATGTGATGATTTCATTTCTGGAAAAAGTCAGGATCTTACAGAAGTTGATGGCTCCAACAAGAAGGGAATTGGTAGAGTTGGTAATCTCTTGAAAAACATGTCAATGGGTCCTCCATCGACCTTTTCTCTGTACAGGGTCTTTATTATTGATGAGTGTCACCTGTTGCCTGCAAAGACTTGGTTAGCATTCCTTAAGTTTCTTGAGGAACCACTTCCGCGTGTAGTGTTCATATTCATAACAACTGATATTGACAATGTGCCTCGTACGGTTTTGTCGCGGTGCCAGAAGTACCTCTTCAACAAAATCAAAGATGGTGACATTGTTTCCAGGTTGAGAAAGATTGCAGCTGATGAGAATTTAGATGTTGAATCAGATGCATTAGAATTGATTGCTCTGAATGCGGATGGTTCACTTCGAGATGCAGAAACTATGTTAGATCAGTTGACTTTGTTGGGCAAAAGAATCACCACTTCTCTAGTGAATGAACTTGTGAGTTTGTACTTTCCTTGATTCCTTTTACATTGTCTATTTCGAGCTCATAATTAATCTTCTCATGTTTGATGTCGTCCTAATAAAATTCGCATTGTGAGGGTTGAATCTTGGCCTGGTGACTGAAGCTACAATCTTTCACAGGCCTGTCCTTTTTCATTCTCTCTTTTTTTGATCTCTGAAACAGGGAGAGCCAGATTGTAATTTTAGCACATTATGGTGGTCAATCATTGGATAATTGAATGATTTAATATAGTAGTGTAGTTCAAGTTTGCTTTTGTAATTTTCTTTCATCTTTGTAGGTGGGAGTTGTTTCTGATGAAAAACTCTTAGAACTATTGGAGTTAGCAATGTCCTCCGACACAGTAGAAACTGTTAAAAGAGCCAGAGAGCTGATGGACTCGGGTATTGACCCGATGATATTGACATCTCAGCTGGCCACCCTCATTATGGATATTATTGCTGGAACTTATCACATTGTTGATGCCAGATACAATGATTCAGTGATTGGTGGGAGAAGTTGTAAGTACCATGCTCTTTTTTATTAGATAATCTTTCCTGCTCAAATTGATATTGGTATACTTTTGAGGCATCATCTGATTATCCCATCATTGATTTCACTTATCTATTACTTCTTCAAAAGTTGATAATATGTATATATTAAGGAGGTGATAGGAGCAATGAAATTCATTAAATCGCCAGCAGAAGTACGATAAACTCGTTGCAAATCCTGTCATTGATCGGGTGTGCGTTTTAGCCTCGAGTACTTTTAATGAGAATTTAGACAGCCAATTTAGAAATTACTATGTCGGTGACATTGTAAATTTGCTGATATGTAAATTATTTTTGTACTGCAAGCGGTACATTATTTATATGGACAGATAAGATTTAGCTTTGGATTATAATTAAGAGAGTCGTTGTTGCTTTTATAGTATTAACCTTACTGTACAGTCAAGTTTCAATCTGCCCCTGAATTTATTCCTTTCTGGATCTAAAAGAAAAAATAAATTCTTTGGTCCACTTTTCTCACTGTCTCGACCTTTTTCCTTTTTTTTTGTTCACCTAGTCATATTAGTAGCAGGGCCCACCTCTTCATCCACACATGGAAAGGGGTCACCAGGCTTTGTGTTGTGTAAGTGTAGTTATGATGTTGCAGCTGATTTCAACCTTTTAATGTGTCAGGTTACTTGATTTTTAGTTTAAGCTTTAGTACGCTTAGTTTTTAATTTTTGGTATGTAATAAATCCACTTGAAGTGCCCAAAAATGCACGTTTTTTGCCAATGTCTGCTTAGTTGGGCCTTGTAATCACATATATGTATATATTCATTTAGCGTCATGCATCCTTGTCTTCACAGCTTTCCCTATATTTTACTCCATTGCATATCTGAAAAAACAAAGTACACGCATCAGATTTATATCTTACTCAAGTGACTTTTTTGCAGCTAGTTCATGATCTAAACCAATAGTCGAAAATAATAGAATAATTAAGATACCCATAAGGTTTAGATGAATGTCCCAGAATGGAAAATTTTCAAGAATGCAACAATTTTAATTCCATGTATAATAAATAAGAATTGGCGTTCCATTCATTGTATTGTGGAGAGAGTCACATAAGACATTTCTCTCATACATGTGGATCTAGATTTCGATCACATCTTAGAAAATTTTGCCAATTTTAAGGCCTCTTTTCTGTTAACTTTACACACTTTGATAAGATAATACTGGAGTGAGTTATTTAACGTAAATGCTTCATTCACTTTCAGAGACAAGCCACAAATCTCAAGTCTCTGGTATAATTTTTGCTTAAAGTGAGTTAAGGCTATAATGTGATATTTTAATTTGTATGGGAGAGAACAAAGGAAGTAGGTTGACACCAGTTCAGTTGTATACCTTTGTATGTATTTGGAGCATGAAGCATTCTGTGGGAATAGGCAGTAAAGAACACTAGTGGATGAGATAACGCAGCACATCCTCTAGCGTGGGGAGGATGCTTTGAAAGGGAGAGTTTGGAGACAACAAGCATGGTCCCTTGGGCGCCCCCCGGGGGAGGGGTGGAGATCATGATCTGCAATATATACTGTGATTTCACAGGGTATTTGTATAAAAATATATTATGCTGCAGTTGTGTATGAGCAATGCATATAATCTTTCGCTCATGCACACTGTATAACTTGGTCCTCAGTTCAATTATAAACGATTCTTTTGAAAGGGTTCAGAACTGCCTTAGCTGCCTAATTGTTTTTATCTTTCTCCATAATTTACATGGTCTACCTAGATTAATGAAGCCATCGTGGATTGTAGTCTTAATGATATGAAAAAGTATTAGCAACATTAGGGAGCAGGTCACTGGTCATCTTGGTCATGGATTTCACAAGTGTCCATGCTTGAGAATTTACTCGTTCCTTCTGTGGTTGGGTAATGTCTAAATGTGCTTACTCTTCTTATTTGTTGTAACATAGATCAAATATGAATATAAAAGATAATTCTGCATGATTCACTATATCCACATTGTATGGATATCCTACTGTCAAATCCGACACTTTTATTGTTTTTAGTAAATCTTGTTACATCGAGTTTAGTGTTGCATCCGACAATAACTGCTCCAAATTCTATTCCTGCAGTCAAGCTTTGACTTGAGTGGTATTTTACAAATTAAAGAGAGATACAGCTGTAGTTCCTTCAGCTGGTTAATATTTGTTTTAAAATTTTTATTGTAAACTGAGTTTGATAATATCCAGTTGTCTTTACAAATATGACTTATTCATGTTCGTAATTCTCTGCTAATAATATGGCATACGTTTGGGAACCATTCTGTAGTGAATGTTGCTGAACTGGAGAGATTAAAACATGCTTTGAAGCTTCTTTCTGAGGCTGAGAAGCATCTAAGGGTTTCAAGTGAACGATCCACATGGTTCACAGCAACCCTGTTGCAGCTAGGCTCTGTACCTTCACCAGACCCTACTCAGTCAGGAAGCAGTAGGAGACATGGCTCTAAAATGACTGAGGATGATCCATCAAGTACTTCCAGAGAAGTTCCTATCCAAAAGTTGAGACCTGATAATCACGGTGCACCCCGAAAGTCAACTTCTCCGAGGTCCTTGCTTAAAGCCGCTCGCCGAAATTCAACTAGTCCAGAGGATCCATTTGTTAGTCTCAATTCGAAGCCCACTCACAGCCGATATATAAACGGTGATGCATTCAGTGCTCATGATGATTTTCTGCCTGAAACAACAAAATCAAGGTGCACAAACTCAAACATGTTGGATGATATCTGGATGCGATGCATTGAAAGGTGCCATTCGAAGACTCTGAGGCAGTTGCTTCATACTTATGGCAAGCTTGTGTCAATCTCTGAAGTTGAAGGTAATCAAATTCATCCAGTCTCAATAAAGAATGTGAAACTGTACTTGTAACTTATTTAATTCTTTGACTATTAATGCTTCTAGCTGTTGCTAAATGCTAACAGTTTACATGAGGTTGGATTGAAGCGTTGAACATTAGTTATAGCAATCATTATTCACTTTGTCTGATTCCATTCCAGTCCGTTGTCATGCAATTTATTGTTAACGTTTTTCATTCATTATTTATGTCTTACAAACATCAGCTTGCTTCTTTTATGCAATCCATTGTGAATGTTTTATAAACATCACTTGGCTTCTTTTATGCAATCCCTGTTAAGGTTTCTCCTCTGTAGTATATCCTTTAAATTGGTCAGACGCTACAGTAAGGTGTCAAATATTCATTCAAGTGACTATAATAATAAAGATCTTGTAGCTTTACCATTTGTGTCATCAATACTATTGGTCTTGTTAACCTGGAATATCTTTCTTGACTTGAGTGTCAAGCATCGACCTATATATCTTTTGCAATGTGAATCAAGTCAATTTATGATACCACCGAATGCTTAATTGTCACAACTCACAAGCTCCCAAACTCTCCACTTGTTGAGTTTTTCTGTGTCAACCTCCCTTTTCCGTATGCTACTGCCTTTTTGTCTAATATCTTCCGGTTGCAGGTGCCTTTGTTGCTTATATTGCATTTGGGAATAGAGATATCAAGATCAGAGCTGAAAGGTTTCTTAGCAGCATCACAAACTCGTTTGAAATTGTTTTACGGCAAAATATAGAGGTCAGAATTATACTCTTGCCAGATGGTGAGACTTCTATAAACAGTGAAAGACAAGTTGTTTTGCCAGATCCCATGGTTCAGAAGCAGATGCACAAAACTGAGGTGACTAATGCGAAAAATAAAGTTATGTACTCCAATGGAATATATGGTTATTCTGATATTGATTCATACCAGGAACCACTAAAAGTATCAAGAGGAAGCTTTAATGACTCTGAAGGTAAGTTGACTGGAACATTCGAGTCTGTGGCAGAATCTCCAGCTCTATTGGTAGAAGGGAATGGTAAAATGAATGGGACGAAAGAAAGGAAGCCTGTAGTTCCTGTACAGAGAATAGAGTCCATTATCCATGAACAGAGATTAGAAACTGCATGGTTGCAGACTGCAGAAAAAGGCACTCCTGGATCACTGAGTCGTTTAAAACCTGAGAGGAATCAAGTCCTACCTCAAGATGGCATCGACCATCAAAATCAAATGGAGTCTACGAATCCCACAAGTTTGACCTCTCAGCATTGGGAAGATGAGTTGAAGGATGAACTCAAAGCTTTGAAGATTATTGATGGAAACGAGGCCCTCCAGAAAGATCAAGTTGGTAAAAGGGTTGATCATTATCAGATGTCACCAAGCTTATTGCACAATAGCAGCTATGTTGGCAACTTCAGCAAAGAAAGCATGTGAGTGTAACGTTTCTCTTCTGCATGCTTATAAGTTCTTTGCTTCATGTTGCAGTTATTTATATCAATTTGACTCATTGAAATCATTTATTACTTTTCCCGGGTATTGATATCAAGGTAAAAATATGTTAGAATAGATAATTGTGGGCCTGGGCAGTTGTTTAGCTGGTAAATTTTTGTTCTAGAATTCCTAGTACTCAACTTGGACAGCGTAGAATAAATACTAAATAGCATCTGTTAGTATAGTTTTGACAATCGACAGTCTGTTTATGTTACATTTATTTGAATTTTGAACTGTTGAACTTTAGAACAGAATTTCTTTTGGCTAATATCAATGAGTTATTGTACCCTGATTGAAATTAGTTTTTCCTTTTTATTTAACCCCACTGGAAGAAAATTACCGCAATATAAACAGGTGCAATTTTCCGCAGATATAGACGAGTAAATTGTAAATTTATGATTGGATGTGTATATAGCTAATGCCCCCTTCCGATTTTTTTTATAGGGGGTATGAATCAAGCTCAGGAGCAGGAGGTTGCCATGGGCTTTTCTGTTGGAATAACCCCAAACATCATAAAAGGGGGAAGGTACGTAGGCTATTGAATATGTTTACCCCTTCTCTGAACTTGCATATATTAATAAAGTTCAAAGTTTCATACATCTAAAATTATGACATATCATTAATGAAATACTTATCTGGGATAAGATTACCCATGACGTGTTTTGATCATAATACTACTCGTGTATAAACTGTCCGCGCGTCAAATTTAAACTCATATTGATATCACCAAGTTAAATATTTCTGCTCATGTCAACAGGTTAAACAACGTACTCCTGTGGGTTTGCATAAAGGTGGGCGGTTTTTATGGTTGGGAGAGTGTGCAAAGTCGAGGAGAACAGAGGATAAATTTAGAAGGGGTAATACAGGAGCACATGTTTGATGTTCGAGTTTGGTGTTTATTTTTTTCCAATTCTTTTTTTTTCTTCTTCTGTATCTATTTATCTAGGCCAGCAGATTTCATGGACACATGATAGGGGTTGATGAAGAATCTATCTATAATGTAAAGTGTTTTTACAGTTTCAATTTCTTGGTCCAGCCAATATTTTTATGGGATCAATAAAGAAAGTACATTTTTTTCTTTACTCCTATCGAATTGGTTGGTAGCATTTCTAAGGGCATCTAAGTATTTTTGATTGTGAAAATAATCAAAATATATGTTGTGTTTAGAACTGGAAAAATGCAAGGGGGAACACGAGTAGAAGTGAAATTTGAGGGATAAATTTAATATAGTTTTTTATGGTTATCGTTCTTGCAACTATACTTAAAATAAAATAATATTATCTTTATTTTAAAATTAAAGATATAATTTATTATTGGAGATTAAACGACATTATATTAAACTTTAAATTAATGTAAATTTATTTAATTTTTATTGATGTAATTATTATAATTGCATAGTATATATAAAAAAATTATTTTATTTTAAACTTTAATAAATCATATTAATTTTAAATTGTAATATGGCGTTTTTGGACTTCAAAAATCAAATTGTACCCACATTATTTCCCTTTATGTTGTTTTCCCACGAATATCTTATTATTGTAGAAATCCTACAAGTACAATGTCTTATTATTGAAGAGTTCTTTTAATAGAAATTCAAATTCAATTTTTGTACCAGCTTGCCACGAATGTGGAAATTAGTAATTAACTATTGTGGTATAATTGTACTTTACACTTTGATAGTTAGGCTTCTACGGTTCTACCAACTATTAACCCACGAAGACAGCCGTTACCAGGTCCACTTAGGGTGTTCATTCAGTTCGAACTGAATTGAATCGGACGGTATCAAAATTATTTAAAATTTTAAACCGGTATCAAAATTGGTTGAATCGGTTCAATATATTAATAAATCGGTTTAGTTTCGATTTTATCAAAAATTATTATTATTATTTTAATTATTAATAATTATTTATTATTAATAATAATAATAAAATAAAAAAATCGGTACAATCGGTACACACCAAACCTCAAAGTGGCGAATAGGAACCGAAATCGGTACCGAACTTATACTGAACCGATTCATTTTATACCGAACTGACCGATTCAGATCGGTCTGGTTAACTAAAATACTTAAAAAAATGAACATTCCTAAGTCCACTACAATCGTATTTGGAATAAGAATACGACGGAAATTGATATTTTTATAAATAAAAATGATAATTTTATGAGATCTCTTTCACATTAATTAGTAAGTAGGTCCCACACTCGTGTAAAAAAAATTTGTGAAAATATCAAATATTACTTGTGAAAATATAAATTCCCTTTGAATATATCCTCTTACTTTATCTCAAATTTTATTTTGCATGTCACATTTTAAAAATAGACATTTTACATTTCATTATTTTGGTGTTGTCACTGTTTGCACACTTTGAATGAAAAATTATTGAGTTAATGGATTTACAAATGTGCATCGGAAGAGGAGAAGAAGAAAACCATCACCAATCTCATCAGGAACGAAGAAAAGAAGACAGTATAGGAGATTAAATTCCTTTTGTTGTGCCATTTGTGCGGCGACACTGATCAAAAAAGTAAAGACTGGATATCATTAATTCATTATAGCTGGAGCCCGTAATGACGGCAACAAATATGTACTTAGCGCCTGTTCGAGACCTATTTATAAGTTTCAACTGAATTTATAAATAATTAAATTAAAAAAATTATTCGGAATTAACTTCTTTTTTACTTATAAATTTAAAAAAAATAAAAAAAATTAAGTAAATTTTTGTTACTTAAAAAAAAAAACTTATAAGTCATTTTTTTAAGTCGGTCAACTATTATGAAATGACATAAATACTTTCTTTTATTTTTCTAATATTCTTCTTATTAAAATACATCTTAATAATCTTTACATTTTACTTAACTTATAAGTCATTATTAGCCGAACACATCTATAACTATTACTATAATTTCCGACTTATAAATAAAAGTGATACCGAACACTTTTACTTATAAATCTACTAAAATTTTAACTTATAAATCTACTAAAATTTCATTTTTAAATTAAAAAAAAAAAATCATTCCCGAACATACCCTTATAACGTAGGAATTATCCCCATATCCTGCAGTGAATAACAAAATTTAGCAAAGAATGCTTACATCATCAACTCGGAATTTTATGTCATCGACATAGAACTCCAAATACACGTAAATATATAACGAGTTTTGCTATACCCAATAATCTTGTCAATAACCTTTGCAAAAATAGTTAGACCCACCTGGGACTCATCACTTACATAGTGAATCATACCATTTTTTACAAAGATCATTGCATAAATTATTATAAAATATCATTACTCATATCTTTTTTAATATATAACTACGTATAGTGACCTGGATTACCATCCAACGATGATGGTATGAAGACTCCCAAGGAACAGGAATAAGGAGTCTCCTCCCACTCCTGAAGGAACCTTGTGAGGTACAAGTTCTGTAAATGCACTCCATTTTAGAACCATTAAAGGAAATAAATACAAAAAGATATCAAAATCTACTTTTGTCGAGATTTTGGAGCTAAAGAAAGAAATCATAACTATCAGAAAGGATGTATTGTTCATGGAAGTGTATATAAATTCTATCAGCGGAAGTATTAATATGTTTGATTAGCCACCAATATGGACAACTCTACACATATAAATGTTAAATATAAATTTTTATATAAATTTTATTTTAATCATTAAAAAGTAAAATTTAACGTAATTTTTTACGTTAAATTTTACTTTTTAATGATGAGATAAAATTTATATTTAATTATTTGTATAAGTAGACTTATTTCACCAATATAGGCTCCATTCTACATTGATAACAATTCTGCCAGCTTGCCATGTCAAAAGAAATAAATACAACTCGCACATGTCAAAACCTATATTAAGTTAATATTAATATTTTTTTTATTGATTGATTTATTTATTAAAAAAAAAAATGGGTCACGGGACTGGGCTAAAATAATCCAACTTTTTTTGAATTAAAAAAATTAAGGAAGAATTATATTTACTAGTATATTTTAAAAAAATATTACAACAAAAGTGCATACATAAAATATTTATAAAATTAATGCATCTTTAATATTTAATTTTCAAATTAGTGCATTGTTATTTATTTAATTTAGTTAGGTGATTTAATGGGTAGTTGGTTTTAAATTTTAAAATTTTAAATTCAAATTACTTAACAATATCTATACCACTAAATACTCTGATATTTTTTTTTTCATTTTCTCTAAATTTCCTCCGTCGCTTTCTCTTTTCTTTATTTTCTCTTCATCTATTGTTTTTTTTTCATCTTCTCCAACACTTCATACGCTGCTTTCTCTCTCCTCCATTTTCTTTGCTGCTATCTCGACTTCATCTTCACGTTCATGGTGGTGTCAATGATCGGCGTCATCATAACCACTGTCAATCCTTTCTACACCACTGCTGATAAACTCATGGTGGCGTCAATGGAGTCTTCGTGTTCATGGTGGCGTCAAGAGTGGCGTTAATGGAGTATTTACGCTCATGGTGGCGTCAATGGAGTCTTCACGTTCATGGTAGGATTTCTCGATTTCTCCAGGTAACCAAACACTAGTATGGAGGTAACCAAATAATAGTATGTCGATTTTTTGTTGCATTTAATCTAGGTAACCAAACACTAGTATAAAGATAACCAAACACTATTATGGAGGTAACTAAACACTATTATGACAATTTTTTGCTGTAGTAAATATAGGTAACCAAACACTAGTATGAAGGTAACTAAACACTAGTATGGAAATAACTAATTCCTGAATGTGTAGTAATTAATTTTTTCGTCCAGTAAATCTAGGTAACTAAACACTAGTATGGAGCTAACTAATTCCTGAATGTGTAGTAACTAATTTTTTCGTGTAGTAAATGAAAGTAGTATGCCCTCAAGCCAATCACATTTGATGTGATAAACATATACTTTGTAATCTTGTTTATTTATTAATAAAAGTATCAAGGCATTTCTTTATTCATGATTAATTACTTGAAATAATCAAATGGATAAACCCATAGTTTTCGAGCAATGCTTTTAGAACCATGATGTGGATCATGCTAATGAGATCTAAATTCAAGATAGCTCAAAACAAAAATTGTTCCTAATCGTTGGATTACTAAAAAGGGGATTAGTAGATCCGGATAAATTAGTACATACTATGCTTACTTTTATGAAGAGGATGATTGATCTCATAATCATTTGTGTAGAGACACTAAAGCAAGTATGTAGGTGCTTATTAGAGAATAAGTTCACTGAACGTGACTCGCTCAAGGAACACCTAATGGAGTTTTACTTGTCTGTCAATAGGAGTTCCTTATGTAATAGTCCTACAAGTGATCCTTGGACTTGAAATCATCATAGTATCTTGTGTGTACTAAGTTATACTTTGACATATTCCTTAAGACCTATTGGTATATCAAAGGATATGCTTGAGTGTAATAAGGTACACATGGAGATAGGTGAATGATCAACAAAGGATCTACCACTTCCAGTAAAAGGAGAGAATGTCCTATGCGATTCAATAAGTGATAACTCAGAAATCCCTGGTCAGGGTTGAATGAAATTAGAAAGGAGTTTCTAATTTACATTAACTAGAGTTGTGTATTTGTGAATTGAAATGCATATAATCAAATAAATAAGACTTGACAGAAATTCCGTGTCTTATATTTGATTGGGACATTGTATGGTAGAAGGATTGAATTGTACGGTAACTATTTACTGAAATGTTCTTTTACGATTAAATGTTGAAATCTATATTATCTGGAAAGTCGACTAATCGCTAAGGGGGCTTACCCTTATTGTGGAATAATTATTTATTCTGAATTAAAGAGTTAATTCGTAATAAATGAATTAGAATTGTTATAATTTATTTATTATACAACCGGTTTAATATGGAGAACCTAAAGGGTCACACCGCAAAAGAGTAATATTTATTTTAGAAGTGGATGACATAATCGTAATAATAAATTAAGTATATTTAATTTATACTATGGTGATAGAATAAATTAAATAGCCTAATATTTATAATTTAGTATTTTAAAAATACTAATTATAAATTAATAAGAGGAGTCTTATTATTATTATTATTATTATTATTATTATTATTATTATTATTATTATTATTACTAGTATTATTATTTAGTTCCTAAATGGTTTAGGAATTAATTAATAAGTAGTAATATTATTATTAAATAATTAAGTTCCTAAATAGTTTAGGAATTATAATTATAATAATTAATTAAGTTACTAAATGGTTTAGTAATTAATTAATAAGAAGTACTCTCATTATTAAATAATTAAGTTCCTAAATGGTTTAGGAATTGTAATTAATTAATTTTGTTCCTAATTAAATTGGGAATTAAATTAAAACCCTAATCCTAAATAGTTTAGGAGGGTTGACTATATCTATAAATAAGAGGAGTCTTATCATAGATGAAGGTTACACACTCTTTCATTAGATTAGAGAGAGTACTCCATAATTCTCTACATCTAAAGAGTTAGAGAGAGAGAGAGAATTAGGGCTAGTCACCCATGGTTTGGAGAAACCATAATCCACTTCTTTAATTCATAGATCTCTTGGTGGATCACCTCTAGAGGCTTCACACTTGGGGAGTTAACATTGATCCGTGAAATCTAATCGGTGAATATGAAGAAGAACGTGAAGGATTAAAGGGAGATGAACTTGTACCCGTGGAAGCTTGGTTCTACAAAGGTATAAATTCTTTTATCCTTCCTTAATTAATAATAGTCGCATAAGAAAGATCCGGGTTATTGGTTTGTACAAAATTTTTAAAATCTGATTTTCTTGCTTCCATTGCGCTTATATAATTTGATTATATATATGCCATATTTTTGCAAACCAACAGTGGCATCAAGAGCCAAACTTATGCGAATTATTAATTTTTTTTAATTTCATATATGTATGGGTATGTGTTTAGAACAATTTATTGGGTATAATTTATTGTATAAATCATTTTTTTTTTAGAAAAATAACCAATCCGTGAATTGATTATTTAATGAACGAAAATTTGCGAATTATTTTATTTTTCAAATTGCCGAACATGATTCATGGATTCGCTGATTATGGATTCGCGGAATATATATTATACAGTATATTATATATATATGACTAGGATTGGCAGATTCCATGATTCACGGTTTTCGATTTTCTAAAGTTATGCTTCATGTTTTATTAATATATATATAATGTATATATTAGTACTGTAGTATAACATGATTCATATATTAGCAAAATTGGGTATCTTTACGTGTTCTTGGTCTCGGTCACGGTTAATTATATATATATATATATATATATATATATTATTAGTTAGCCGCACGAATTTTGCTAATAATATAAATATGGCTGTTTTGCAATTTTGTATAGATTTTAAAATTTCAAAATAAAAGAGTTTATTTTGGGTAATTTTAAAATAATAAAAATAAATATTTTATTTTTAAATAATTTTATAATTAAAATAAATGGTTTATTTTAAATATGAAATTGAATTTCATACAACTTTAAATTGCCCATTAAATGATACCGATACATATATGGAATGTTTTATTTAATTCATGAGATGAATATTATTTATTAATATATATGTTGATATATATGATAATAAATGAGATTGATTATGGACTATTGACCAATATGATTGGATTTAATTTTAATTAAATGCATGAATGAATGAATTTTTATAAATGGGGTCTGCGTACCTCGTCTTTCTAATTTTTCTTATGTATAATTCTATCTCCTTCCTATGTACTTCCCCTTGACTGTTGATCAAGGTTTCTATTTATTATAAATAATTTGTAATAGGATTAGTTAGAATTATTTTGAAGAATTGGAACAAAGAAGCAAGGAGCGCATGAAGACCCGTTTGTAATGGAGCCCGAATTTAAATGTAATAGTTACATTTAATTTAATTTATTCTTGCACCCTAGGTTTGACCTTTTGGTTCACTTGGTGGCTCTAGTGAACCAAACTAGAATAAAAGTCCATAATCAATCCAAGTAGAATATAGTATTCTATATGTGCATGCTTATTTATATATATTATATATTATCAAACATGCTTCGCATGTTAATTAATATGACGCGTATTTTATATATATATGTGCATGCGCGCTAAACAAGATAAGACAATTAATATTAACAAACCCCTCATGATGTAGAATAAATATTATTTATAAAATAAATTAAAATGTTTAATTCATGAATTAAAAGGAGTTTAATTCATGAATTAAAAGGAGTTTAATTCAATTAAATACAATTAGAATTGTTCTAATTTATTTATTCTACTACTCATAATATTAAGTTGTAACGTTCAAAGATATTTATTAAAAATATCGAACGTCGCCTTCTAGCATGATAAAACGATAGAGTATCAAATAGTCAATATACGTTTGTTGTGCACATACAAGGCTTATATCGATTATTTGAGATGTTGTTTTATCACATTTGATGTTTATAAAGGAATTGAACATTACTGTTTTGTTGTGCACACACAAGGACTGTATTTTTCTCTTCACTTATATGGAAGTGCTAGGTTTGACTTAACTTAGATAATTTTGATTTGGATGTGCACACACATGATCATAATAATCTAAGAGGCAAAATACAAAGGAGTTACATGTTGATGTAATTGACAATGAGTTGTCTACATATTGAATAAACTATAGTTTGTTGTGCACACATAAGGCTGTACTTATGTCGATAGGATCCTTTTCTCACTAGCAAATTTTTAACTAAATTTGCCGAACTATATAAAGAGGGTAATATAGTTTGTAGAAAATAGTGGGAGACACCATTTTAAATAAAGACCTAATTTATTTTGGTAATTAATAAAACGAATGCATGTTAATGTTGTTATTAATTTACTTAAAGAATATTGCTATGTTTTAATTCACTAAACACTGCATAACATAATGTATGCTAACAATTAATCGAACCGAATTGTTCGGATTGATTAAACAAATTTGAGAATAGTTCTCAATGCTGAAAAACTAGCAAATATCCTTAATTTGCCTATTCCTACAAACGTTGTAGACTAAGTCTCTGAGGAAGAGATTGCTATTTTAAATGGCAAGATGATGCAAATGTGGCTCAATGTATCATGCTCGCATCCATAAGTATCGAGTTACATCGTCAACACGAGAAAAATAGATACACCTACTATATTGCTGCACATCCAATAGTTGTATGATGAGCAAAGTAGGTCAACTAGATATAAGATATTTAAGGAACTCTTCCGATCTACAATAACCAATGGCACTACAGTAAAAGACACATGTCCTAAAGATGATTAATTGGATTGATCAATTAGGACAACCAGTTTTGTCAAGGATGGAGAGTTGAGTCAAGATTCGATCTTGCAGTCACTCACTGACTCTAATTCGCAATATGTTGTGAACTTCAAACATTAATAAGCTAGAAGTCAGTTTAACTGATTTGCTTAAATATGTTGAAAACTGTTGAGAGTCACTTTCCTTCCTAGTAAAATCAAGTCTTACTCGTAGATGAATTTTCTAAGCGAAGGAAGATGGCCAAAGATATTTCTGAGGAGTCAGAAAGAGTAGAAGGCAAAAGAAAGGCCAAACAAAGGACATAAATAAAAGTGATCCCGAGGGAAAAGGAGTTTGCTTTCATTGCGATAAGCTGGGACACTGGAAGAATAACTGCAAGAGAGTTGTAGTAGTTAAGTAGAAGAAGTTTAGTGAAACTTCAGCTACAGATATAAATTTGTTCATAATGAAATATAACTTTCTATAAGTCAAGTTTCTACTTAGGAATTAGATTCCGGCTGGTGGTCTCACATATGTAAGTCGTTGAAGAGACTAAGCAGAATTAGAAAGCTAAACAAATGATGTAAGACCCCGAATTTTATGAAATATAAAATTTAAATTTTTCTTCATATATATTTTCATGAAACAGTAAGTGGTTAAATTGATAAAGTTAAAAGTTAAGGATGTTATGTGCAAATTATATTATGTCGGACAATATTCGTTTGGTCGGAAAATATTCGTACGACGGCGCCGTACGAACCAATCATTGGTGGACCCCACAAAGAATAATTGTCGGATATAGAAAATGACATAAATAATTTTTAAATGGTTAATGGTACTATCACTTTTAATTGTTAAAATATCCGGTGGTAAAAGAATAGTAATATACGGTATTACAAGTAACATACGGTATTGCACAGTAGCACACAGTATTGCACAGTAGCACACGACATTGCACAATGTTTCGTATTATTAAACTGATAAAGTGGTTATCGTACAATATTTGACTTTATTGTCACATGCACAATAATTCATATTATTAAACTGATAATTGTCACAGTAGCATATTCACAGTAATTCACATTATTGAATCAATAATTGTCATAACACAGTAACGTATTCTTTCTTTTACATACTTTCTGCATTATTGTTATCTCTATTATGGTGTTATTTAAACAGTTGTATTTCATTAATTAATTGACTTGATATCTAACTCAGAGAGCCAATTACACTGTATTTATAACAATTAGTCATAATAATAAATAAGTGTGAATTATTGCTGAATAATTGAATTGATAAAGTTATTTATTTATAATATAAAGTTAGGTGATATAAAATGAATGGTATAGATTAAAGATAATATAGAATTTAAAAAGGATGGTGTAGATTAAAAGATGATCTTTAAATGAATGGTTTAGATTAAGGAAATCTTAAAAGATGAAATGAATGGTATAGATTAAAGATAATATAGAATTTGAAATGGATGATGTAGATTAAAAGATGATCTTTAAATGAATGGTTTAGATTAAAGAAATCTTAAAAGATGAAATGAATGGTATGGATTAAACATTATTTTGAAATGAACGGTTTGGATTAAATTAGGAAATCTTGGTTATGATAAGATTTTTGGCTATAAATAGAGGCATTAACTTAAGAATTTTTCATAAACTTCCTTACTTGTTCTTTCTTTCTCTCTCTAAATACTTCTTGTGTAAGTTCTCTCTAAGTGTGCTTAAGTCATCTTGAGTATTTTTGTGAAGATCTATAAGCGTACGTGTACTGTTCAAGTTAATCAACCTCATTTAAATCAATATCCAGTCACGTGTTAAAGTAAGGAATATCATCTTCTTTCATATTCTATTATTCAAACTTACTACGGTAAGGGATTATCATTATTTGATTCTCGAAAATAATACCGTTTCTTTCTTACTCATAAGATGTGCCATTTATTTCCATGTATTAAATTGTGGGAATAACCTTACGGCGCGGATTACCGCCTGTTGGTGAATAACCTTTCGTATTCATTCCTTATTAATATCTGAGAATAACCTTACTGCGCGGATTACCGCCTGTTTGGTGAATAACTCTTCGTATTCAATTTTTATTAAATTGTGGGAATAACCTTACGGCGAGGATTATCGCCTGTTGGTGAATAACCTTTCGTATTCATTCCTTATTAATCTTTGAGAATAACTTGACTACGCGGATTACCGCATGTTTGGTGAATTACTCTTTGTATTCATTTCTTATTTGTCTCTTGTGGAAATAATTTATTTACACGAATTATCACATGACACTTTTATTGCATATTCGTTTATAATATCATTTTCTTTCATATTCGTAAGTGATATTATTTTCCTTTATACTCATAAGGGATACCATCTTTTTCATCTTCCATTATTCAAACTTACTATGGTAAGGGATATTAATTTCCTTCACCTTTTGTTAATTAAACCTGCTATGGTAAGGGATATTATTTTCTTTCATACACCTACATTGAAACTTATTATGGAACTATTGCTTCTATAATTCCTGAAAATATTATATGTTCCATAATAGTTGCATTTCATCATTTCAATTGAACCATCCTATTTACGTGAACCTTTCTATTGAACTGTAACCGTTATTCTGAACTGTGGATCTTGAATATTATTTTTGAATTTCACTCCACATCATGTTGACAATTTGGACATTATTTGAATCTGTACAAAGTAAACTTCTGATACTTATTGTTTATCCTGTTTCTTCTGTTCATCATTTATATCATTCTAATAATCCAAAATCAAGTTGTTGTGAATATCTGTGGCCGGGGGCACATGTGTGATATAATTGTTGAACAGATGATAGGTTAAAGGCGATATAATAGGTTAAAGGCGATACATCTGTTCGGTATCTTTTATGGCACGTGGTGAATGTTCTCTTTGGCCCGTAGTGCAAAGATGAACTGTTGTTTGGTATGATTAAGACCAAAGGCTGGATCTGGTATAATCATGACCGTTGGTGTTATATTGAATGTCTTTGGCCCGTAGTGCAAAGATGAACTGTTGATCTGCATGATTATGATTAGGAACTGTGAAATTGTATTATCTTGACTAATGGTATTTCAGATGATAAAAGTTGATGATGTTTTTCCTAAAAAGAGAACCGAGTGGACATTATAGTCTGCATTATTCTTCTAATAGATTGCTCATTCCGCTGCTTTTATTGATCTGAACATTGTTCAAGAATTTAACTGCAATTTTTGATATAAACCTTGTAGTCTATTTGTGACGCCCCCAAATCTGGGTCCACACAGCCCAAACTTGAGTCGTCAAAAGACTACAACAAAATTATTACAACAAAGCACAACGTACAACAATACAGTGTATGATAATACACAACTAAGTCTTCACTATTATTGCCACACTATTTTACAAAACGTGAAGACTATGATAACTATTCCTCGGACCCTCACTCCATTCTCCGGCTAGACCCTGTTATGTTTTCATCTCCTGTTGAAAAACAATGGAACAAAAGAAAGGGTGAGCTCAAATAGCCCAGTAAAGAATATCATGACTAAGATAATGACGAATAAATTATCATTAGTCTTCAACAGTTGAGTTCTTGATAGAATACAATAGAATACAAGGTTTATACCAAAAACTGCAGTTAAATTCTTAAACAACGTTCAGATCAATAATAGCAGCGGAATGAGTAATCTATTAGAAGAATAATGCAGACTATAATGTCCACTCGCTTCTCTTTTTCGTAAAAACATCATCAACTTTTATCATCTGAAATATCATTAGTCAAGATAATACAAATTCACAGTTCCTGATCATAATCATGCACATCAACAGTTCATCTTTGTACTACGGGCCAAAGATATTCAATATAGCACCAACGGTCATGATTATACCAGATTCAGCCTTTGGTCATAATCATACCAAACAACAGTTCATCTTTGCACTACGGGCCAAAGAGAACATTCACCACATGCCATAAAAGACACCGAACAGATGTATCGCCTTTAACCTATTATATCGCCTTTAACCTATCATCTGTTCAACAAATATATCACATCTGTGCCCCCGGCCACAGATATTCACAACAACTTGATTTTTGGATGATTAGAATGATATAAATGATGAACAGAAGAAATAGGATAACAATAAGTATCGGAAGTTTACTTTGTACAGATTCAAATAATGTCCAAATTGTCAACATGATGTGGAGTGAAATTTAAAAATGATATTCAAGATCCACAGTTCAGAATAACGGTTACAATTCAATAGAAAGGTTCACGTAAATAGGAAGGTTCAGTTGAAATAATGAAGTTCAACTATTATGGAACATATAATATTTTCAGGAATTATAGAAGCAATAGTTCCATAATAAATTTCGATTTAGGAGTATGAAAGAAAATAATATCCCTTACCGTAGCAGGTTTGATTAACAAAAGATGAAGGAAATTAATACAAAGGGTTATTCACCAACAGGCGGCAATCCGCTCCGTAAGGTTATTCCCACAATTTAATAGAATTTGAGTACAAAGAGTTATTCACAAAACAGGCGGCAATCCGTTCCGTAAGGTTATTCTCAGAGATTAATAATGAATGAATACGAAAGGTTATTCACCAACAGGCGGCAATCCGCTCCGTAAGGTTATTCCCACAATTTAATACATGGAAATAAAATGCACGTCTTATGAGTAAGGAAGAAACAATATTATTATCGAGAATCAAATAATGATAATCCCTTACCATAGTACGTTTGAATAATGGAAGATGAAAAAGATGGTATCCCTTACCGTAACACGTGACTGGATATTGATTTAAATGAGGTTGATTAACTTGAACAGTACACGTATACTTATAGATCTTCACAAATACTCAAGATGACTTAAGCACACATAGAGAGAACTTTCACAAGAAGTATTTAGAGAGAGAAAGAAAGAACAAGTAAGGAAGTTTATGAAAAATCCTTAAGTTAAGGCTTCTATTTATAGCCAAAAATCTCATCATTCATTTAATCTAAACCATTCATTTAAAGATCATCTTTTAATCTACACCATCCATTTCAAATATTATATTATCTTTAATCTACACCATTCATTTCATATCACCTAATAATCACCTAACTTTATATTATAAACAAATCAATTTAATTATTCAACAATAATTCACACTTTAATCTACACCATTCATTTCATATTACCTAATAATCACCTAACTTTATATTATAAACAAATCAATTCAATTATTCAACAATAATTCACACTTTAATCTACACCATTCATTTCATATCACCTAATAATCACCTAACTTTATATTATAAACAAATAACTTTATCAATTCAATTATTATGACTAATTGTTATAAATACAGTATAGTTAGCTCTTAGATATCAAGTCAATAAATTAATGAAATACAACTGTTTAAATAACATCATAATAGAGATAACAATAATGTAAAATAAAGCATACGTTACTGTGTAATGACAATTATTGATTCAATAATGTGAATTACTGTGCATATGTTACTGTGACAATTATTAGGTTCAATAATTTTAAAAACAGTGCAACAACAATTATTGACTCAATGATATAAAATACAGTGTAATGACAATTATTAAATCAATAATGCAAAATACTGTGTAACAACAATTATTGAATTGATAATATAAAATATTATGCAGTGACAATTATCGATGAAATGATGCGTAACAGTTACGGTGTCAATTATCAGACCAATAATATGAGACACTATGCAATACCGTGTGTTACTGTAGAGTACCGTGTGCTACAGAAAATACCATAAACTACCGTATGCTACTATTCTTTTATCACCGGTATTTTAACAGTTCCGTTGACTATTTTTATTTAAAAAGGTTACTTCTGTCGTTTTCTATATCCGACAAATATTCCGTTGTGGGGTCCACCAATAATTTATTATTTCGGCGCCGTCGTACGGCACGAATATTCCCCGACCAAACGAATATTCCCCGACAAAGCGAATATTGTCCGACAAAATAAAATTTGCACATAACATCCTTAACTTTCAATTTTGTTAATTTAACCACTTACTGTTTCAAAAAAAATATATATGAAGAAAAATTAAATTTTGTATTTCATAAAATTCGGGGTCTTACAACCTCCCCTCCTTATGAAATTTCGTCCCCGAAATTGACGTACCTGACATATCGAAAAGGTAAGGATACTTAGATTTCATCTCAGATTCTAGCTACCAGGTCATTTCCTCAGTATCTTGGTTCCTCCATAAAACCTTAACTTGAGGTATAACCTTTGAGCGTAGGATCTGCTCCTTCTTATCTAGGATCTTAACAGGTACCTCCTCGTATGTTAAATCCTCTGCTATAACGTCTGGTTCTAACTCAATGACGTGGTTTGGGTCCTTCACATATTTACGTAACATAGATATGTGAAAAACGTTATGGATGCGAGACATACTTGGTGGTAGGGCTAGTCTGTAGGCTACGGTTCCTATTCGATCGAGGATTTCAAATGGGCCAATAAATCGAGGGTTGAGCTTTCCTCTCTTTCCGAATCTCGTAACCCCTTTCCATGGAGAAACACGTAAGAATACGTGATCTCCGACGTTGAAACTTTCGTCTCTCCGATGAAGATCAGCATAACTCTTTTGTCGTTCTTGTGCGGTCTGTATTCGTTGTCGGATCATTTGGATCTTTTCGGTCGTCAAGCGTACCAACTCGGGTCCCAACAATTTTGCTTCTCCTACCTCATTCCAACATATTGGAGAGCGACACTTCCTTCCATACAATGCCTCGAATGGAGCCATGCCTATGCTTGCTTGGTAACTGTTGTTGTAAGAAAATTCCACCAATGGCAAGTACTTATCCCAACCTCCTTTGAAGTCTAATACACAAAGTCTCAAAAGATCTTCGAGGGTCTGGATCGTTCTTTCCGATTGTCCGTCCGTTTGAGGATGGTATGCAGAACTAAAACGTAGTTCAGTACCCATAGCTTTTTGTAGACTGATCCAAAAGCGTGAAGTGAATCTAGGATCTCGATCAGAAACTATGGAAACTGGCATGCCATGCAATCTCACGATCTCGTTTATGTACATACCGACAAGACGTTCAAGTGAAAAGTTTTCTCGTATAGGCAAGAAATGAGCAGATTTGGTCAATCTATCTACGATCACCCAAATTGCATCTAAGCCTTGAGAAACTTTTGGAAGACCCGTCACGAAGTCCATATTGATGTGTTCCCACTTCCATTCGGGAACTTCAAGTGATTGTAATGGACCTTTAGGAACTTGATGCTCTGCCTTGACACGTTGACAAGTTAGGCACCTTGAGATAAACTCCGTAATCTCTCTTTTCATATTGTTCTACCAAAATGTATGTCGAAGATCTCGATACATCTTGGTACCTCCTGGGTGGATTGCAAACGGCGTGTTGTGTGCCTCCATCATGATTTTATGCTTTAATTCAGGATCGTTAGGAACACAGAGTCGAGAGTTGACTCGAAGTATTCATTTCTCGTCGATTCTTGCTTCGGAAATGACACCTTCTTGTACTTTCTTTATCATGTTTATCAGTTCCGGATCGGTAGCTTGAGCAGCTTTAATTTTATCGATTAAAGTTGGTTCTACTCGCACGTGAGCAATCTTCGAGTGGGTCCCTGGTGTCTTTAGCTCTATCTCCATCTTTTGCAAGTCGTACAAAATACACTTTTGTGTTGTCAGCAGTGCACTTGTACTTGCATAAGATTTTCTGCTCAAAGCGTCAGCTACAACGTTCGCCTTTCCCGGGTGATACTGGATTGTGTGGTCATAATCCTTTAACAGCTCAAGCCAACGTCGTTGTCGCATGTTGAGTTCCTTCTGGGTGAAGAAATACTTGAGACTTTTATGATCCGTATAGATATCCACTTTTTCTCCGTACAAGTAGTGTCTCCAGATCTTCAACGCGAAAACGACTGCTGCCAACTCTAGATCATGAGTAGGATAATTTTTCTCATAATCTTTGAGTTGTCGAGAGGCGTAGGCTATAACCTTTCCATGTTGCATAAGGACACAACCTAGACCTTTGCCAGAAGCATCGCTGTAGATAACAAATTCTCCTGATCCTGATGGTATGGTCAGAACAGGAGCTGAAACCAGTCTCTTCTTGAGTTCTTGGAAACTTTTCTCGCATTCCTCGCTCCATATGAATTTTGTACTTTTTCGAGTAAGCTGCGTTAATGGAGTGGCGATTCGAGAAAATCCTTCTACGAATCTCCGATAATAACCAGCTAGACCCAGAAAACTTCGGACTTCGGTTACTGTTTTGGGTTGTTCCCAATTTAGTACCGTTTCAATCTTCGCAGGATCGACTGATATTCCTTGACTAGAAAGCACATGCCCAAGAAACGCGACCTCCTCAAGCCAGAACTCACATTTCTTCAACTTGGCATATAATTTGTTTTCACGGAGCTTTTGTAGTATCAATCTCAGGTGTTGTTCATGATCCTCGCGACTCTTGGAGTATATGAGGATGTCATCAATAAAGACAACCACAAAATGATCCAAATGTTCCTTGAATATCCGGTTCATCATGTCCATGAAAGCTGCAGGAGCATTAGTTAGTCCAAAAGGCATGACTAAGAACTCATAATGCCCATAACGAGTTCTGAAAGCAGTCTTTGGAATGTCCTCAGCTTTAACCTTTAACTGATGATATCCAGAACGGAGATCAATCTTTGAGAAATGTTGAGCGCCTTGCAATTGATCAAACATGTCATCAATCCGAGGTAACGGGTACCTGTTCTTGATGGTGACATGGTTCAATTCTCGGTAGTCAATGCACAATCTCATACTCCCGTCTTTCTTCTTCACAAAAAGGACAGGAGCACCCCAAGGTGATGCACTCGGACGAATGAAACCGGTATCCAACAATTCCTGTAGTTGGACTTTTAACTCTTGAAGTTCAATGGGAGCCATTCGGTAGGGAGCTTTGGAAATGGGCTTGGTACCGGGTTCAAGATCAATATAAAAATCAATTTCACGGTTTGGGGGTAAGCCAGGAAGTTCTTCAGGAAAAACGTCAGGAAACTCATTAACAATGGGAATATCATTCAAGTTTGACGTATTTTTGTTCAAATCAGTGACATGAGCTAAAAAGGCTTGACATCCGTTTTTCAATAAACGAATGACTTTATGGCTAGAAATAACAGTTATAGATTTCAATGGTTTAGTTGCTTGAATTTGCATGACAGGTTGATTAGGAATATGAAAACTAATAATCTTATGAAAACAATCAATTTTAGCATGATGGGTAGTCAACCAATCAATTCCTAAAATCACATCAAATTCACGCATCTCCAAAGAAATAAGGTCAACAGATAATGTGAGGTTGTTGATTTGAACTAGGCAAGATTTATAGACAGTAGATGTAATGGTCATTTCTCCTAATGGGGTTTCAACTGATAAGTCAAAGTCCAAGTTTTCAGGAGTTAAGTTTAAACGCTGAGCACATGCAGGTGAGATAAAAGAATGGGTAGAGCCAGTATCTAACAAAGCGTAGACTTCATGAGAATTTATGAATAGCTTACCGGTTATCACCTCGTTCGAGTTTCGTGCCATTTGGGATGTCACAACAAAAGCTCTCCCTTGAACTACAGATTTTTCTTTATCCGCGCTAGCTTTTGGTATCATCATTGCAGCTGGACTTGATTTTGTGGCAGGACAAAACCGCGCAAGATGACCCTCTTTCCCACAACTGTAGCACTTTTTGGACTGCAGTGTACAGTTTGGGCTGATGTGACCTTCCTGACCACACCTATAGCATCTCACTGGTGGTCGATCTTCTCCCCTTGAAACTGGGGTCGGTGCTGGTGTTGGTACTGGTGCTGGTGCCCTTCCATAATTATTATGGAATCTCTTTCTTTTAAAATTGTTCCCACTAGATTCTCCTCTTCTGTTATTTGGTATGGAATTACCACCGAAGTGTTGGTTACCTCCTCGATGGTTCTCGTTCCTGTGGTTGTTGTCACTCCTTTCTCTATGCTGATCATTAACTCTTGGCTGTAATGTTTCATCTGTTTGCTCCACCCTTTGAGCCCTATCTACAACATCTGAATACAAACTAAATTTATGAGAGCTAAGTTGTTGACGAATTTTGAATCTCAAACCTCTTAGGAACATCCGACTCATTCGTGCTTCGTCATCCACAAGATGGGTGGCAAAGCGAGATAACTCGACAAACTTGGCTTCATATTGGGAGACTGTCATGTTTCCCTGCTCCAGCTTAATGAATTCCACCTCTTTCATATGGCGGATGCTTTCTGGGAAATACTTCTCGTTAAACAGTTCTTCGAATTCTGTCCAAGACATTTCGAGTGCTGAAGGTTGGATACGTTTTACCGCTTCCCACCAATGGTCCGCCTCACCTCGTAACATAAAAGTGGCAAATGGCACCTTCTGATCATCAGCGCATTGTAAAACATCAAGTATTTTTGTCGTCTGCTTTAGCCATGCCTCCGCTTTGAGTGGGTCAGGCTTCCCGTGGAATTCAGGTGGTCCTAATTCTTTAAATTGCTTAACAGTGACCATCCTCAAATTGCCAGCGTTTCTACCGTTATTATTGACTGGATTTCCTCTTCCTTGATTCTGTATGAACTGCATGAAATTCCTAAAGAATCCATCGTTCATCATGTTATCAGGAACATTATTTCCTGAGTTGGCAGGAGGATTGTTTGGGGCCTCTTGATTCTCGGCTACATTTGCTTCAGGCATTCCATAGTTAACCTCTTGATTTCCAGATGCAATACTAAACTGTGGTCACAAAATAAATGTTAGTTCAAATAAACTGACTCATCACTTCATGTTCCTACATTCAAATCGACTCATTAGATAATAAAATCTATTTTAGGTAGGACACACTAGTGACTGATTCTATTCGTCTCTCCCTTCCTAGTTCTACCCCAGATCTCCATTAAAGACCATATCCCTAAGCTCTGATGCCAACTGTGACGCCCCCAAATCTGGGCCCACACAGCCCAAACTTGAGTCGTCAAAATACTACAACAAAATTATTACAACAAAGCACAACGTACAACAATACAGTGTATGATAATACACAACTAAGTCTTCACTATTATTGCCACACTATTTTACAAAACGTGAAGACTATGATAACTATTCCTCGGACCCTCACTCCATTCTCCGGCTAGACCCTGTTATGTTTTCATCTCCTGTTGAAAAACAATGGAACAAAAGAAAGGGTGAGCTCAAATAGCCCAGTAAGAAATATCATGACTAAGATAATGACGAATAAATTATCATTAGCCTTCAACAGTTGAGTTCTTGATAGAATACAATAGAATACAAGGTTTATACCAAAAACTGCAGTTAAATTCTTAAACAACGTTCAGATCAATAATAGCAGCGGAATGAGTAATCTATTAGAAGAATAATGCAGACTATAATGTCCACTCGCTTCTCTTTTTCGTAAAAACATCATCAACTTTTATCATCTGAAATATCATTAGTCAAGATAATACAAATTCACAGTTCCTGATCATAATCATGCACATCAACAGTTCATCTTTGTACTACGGGCCAAAGATATTCAATATAGCACCAACGGTCATGATTATACCAGATTCAGCCTTTGGTCATAATCATACCAAACAACAGTTCATCTTTGCACTACGGGCCAAAGAGAACATTCACCACATGCCATAAAAGACACCGAACAGATGTATCGCCTTTAACCTATTATATCGCCTTTAACCTATCATCTGTTCAACAAATATATCACATCTGTGCCCCCGGCCACAGATATTCACAACAGCTTGATTTTTGGATGATTAAAATGATATAAATGATGAACAGAAGAAATAGGATAACAATAAGTATCGGAAGTTTACTTTGTACAGATTCAAATAATGTCCAAATTGTCAACATGATGTGGAGTGAAATTTAAAAATGATATTCAAGATCCACAGTTCAGAATAACGGTTACAATTCAATAGAAAGGTTCACGTAAATAGGAAGGTTCAGTTGAAATAATGAAGTTCAACTATTATGGAACATATAATATTTTCAGGAATTATAGAAGCAATAGTTCCATAATAAATTTCGATTTAGGAGTATGAAAGAAAATAATATCCCTTACCGTAGCAGGTTTGATTAACAAAAGATGAAGGAAATTAATACAAAGGGTTATTCACCAACAGGCGGCAATCCGCTCCGTAAGGTTATTCCCACAATTTAATAGAATTTGAGTACAAAGAGTTATTCACAAAACAGGCGGCAATCCGTTCCGTAAGGTTATTCTCAGAGATTAATAATGAATGAATACGAAAGGTTATTCACCAACAGGCGGCAATCCGCTCCGTAAGGTTATTCCCACAATTTAATACATGGAAATAAAATGCACGTCTTATGAGTAAGGAAGAAACAATATTATTATCGAGAATCAAATAATGATAATCCCTTACCATAGTACGTTTGAATAATGGAAGATGAAAAAGATGGTATCCCTTACCGTAACACGTGACTGGATATTGATTTAAATGAGGTTGATTAACTTGAACAGTACACGTATACTTATAGATCTTCACAAATACTCAAGATGACTTAAGCACACATAGAGAGAACTTTCACAAGAAGTATTTAGAGAGAGAAAGAAAGAACAAGTAAGGAAGTTTATGAAAAATCCTTAAGTTAAGGCTTCTATTTATAGCCAAAAATCTCATCATTCATTTAATCTAAACCATTCATTTAAAGATCATCTTTTAATCTACACCATCCATTTCAAATATTATATTATCTTTAATCTACACCATTCATTTCATATCACCTAATAATCACCTAACTTTATATTATAAACAAATCAATTTAATTATTCAACAATAATTCACACTTTAATCTACACCATTCATTTCATATTACCTAATAATCACCTAACTTTATATTATAAACAAATCAATTCAATTATTCAACAATAATTCACACTTTAATCTACACCATTCATTTCATATCACCTAATAATCACCTAACTTTATATTATAAACAAATAACTTTATCAATTCAATTATTATGACTAATTGTTATAAATACAGTATAGTTAGCTCTTAGATATCAAGTCAATAAATTAATGAAATACAACTGTTTAAATAACATCATAATAGAGATAACAATAATGTAAAATAAAGCATACGTTACTGTGTAATGACAATTATTGATTCAATAATGTGAATTACTGTGCATATGTTACTGTGACAATTATTAGGTTCAATAATTTTAAAAACAGTGCAACAACAATTATTGACTCAATGATATAAAATACAGTGTAATGACAATTATTAAATCAATAATGCAAAATACTGTGTAACAACAATTATTGAATTGATAATATAAAATATTATGCAGTGACAATTATCGATGAAATGATGCGTAACAGTTACGGTGTCAATTATCAGACCAATAATATGAGACACTATGCAATACCGTGTGTTACTGTAGAGTACCGTGTGCTACAGAAAATACCATAAACTACCGTATGCTACTATTCTTTTATCACCGGTATTTTAACAGTTCCGTTGACTATTTTTATTTAAAAAGGTTACTTCTGTCGTTTTCTATATCCGACAAATATTCCGTTGTGGGGTCCACCAATAATTTATTATTTCGGCGCCGTCGTACGGCACGAATATTCCCCGACCAAACGAATATTCCCCGACAAAGCGAATATTGTCCGACAAAATAAAATTTGCACATAACATCCTTAACTTTCAATTTTGTTAATTTAACCACTTACTGTTTCAAAAAAAATATATATGAAGAAAAATTAAATTTTGTATTTCATAAAATTCGGGGTCTTACACTATTGTATTCTATCAAGAACTCAACTGTTGAAGGCTAACGATAATTTACTTGTCATTATCTTAGTCATGATATTCTTTACTGGGCTATTTGAGCTCACCCTTTCTTTTGCTCCATTACTTTTCAACAGGAGATGAGAACGTAGCTGGGTCTAGCCGGGGAATGGAGTGAGAGTCCGAGGGATAGCTATTGTAGTCTTCACGTGTTGTAAAATAGTGTGACAATAATCGTGAAAGACTTAGTTGTGTATTATTATATACTGTATTGTTGTACGTTGCACTACTTGTAATAATTTTGTTGTAGTCTTTTGACAACTCAAGTTTGGGCTGTGTGGGCCCAGATTTGGGGGCGTCACAGTTGGCATCAGAGCTTAGGGATATGGTTTTTAATAGAGATCTGGGGTTAAAACTAGGAGGGGAGAGACGAATAGAATCAGTCACTAGTGTGTCCTACCTAAATTAGATTTTGTGATATAAACGAATCGATTTGAATGTAGGAACATGAAGAGATGAGTCAGTTTGTTTGAACTAACAATTATTTTGTGACCACAGTTAACTATGGCATATAAAAATCAGGAAGTTAACAATGGAGTGCCCGAAACAAATGTACCTGCGAATCAATAGACAACGAATAATCTTCCTACAAACTCAGAGTTGAATCTTTTGCCTATGGCAAAATTTATGCGTGTTCTATCCAGTAAGGATGAAGGTGAAAGCTCTACTGCAGTCGTTCCAGATCCTTTCTTAGAAGCAATTAAAGGATGTAATGAACTTACAAAAATTATTGTCTTTAATCTGATCACTAATTGGAATGATCATATCACTTGGTTATGCTCGATAACAAAGGATCAGAATATATGGATTTTTCATATAAGTCTTTGGGATTTATGGTGTTCCAGCTATGATTTTCAAGATTATTTAAAAATGATGTTTCTATACTTTTGGGCATTACAATTTAGAGGAATTCAGGTTAAGTTAGTCGCTATCGTGGAAATTGCAGTCTATCGAAAATACTATTTTAATGAAAATCATTGGTACGTTACTACTGATGAAGTTGATGAATCCGAGAAACAATTTGCTAGAAAATTATTCAGTGATATTCCCATGGTTGAAATACGTGAAGATCCGGATGAAGTATTCAAAATTCGATTTGACAATAATAGTCAAGAACCGAATGAAGTGATAACCGGTAAGCTATTTATAAATTCTTGTGAAGTTTATGCCATGTTAGATACTTGCTCTACCCATTCTTTTATCTCACATACATGTGCTTAACGTTTAAATTTGACTTCGAAAAACATAGACTTTGACTTATCAGTTGAAACCCCATTGGGAGAAATAGTTATCACATCTACTATCTATAAATCTTGCCTAGTTCAAATCAATAACCTCACATTACCTGTTGACCTTATTTCTTTGGAGATGCATGAATTTGATGTGATTTTTGGAATTGATTGATTGACTACCCATCATGCTAAAATTGATTGTTTTCATAAGATTATTAGTTTTCATATTCCTAATCAACCTGTCATGCAAATTCAAGCAACTAAACCATTGAAATCTATAACTGTTATTTCTATCCATAAAGCCATTCGTTTATTGAAAAATGGATGTCAAGCCTTTTTAGCTCATATCACTGATTTGAACAAAAATACGTCAAACTTGAATGATATTCCCATTATTAATGAGTTTCCTGACGTTTTTCCTGAGAAACTTCTTGGCTTACCCCCAAACCGTGAAATTGATTTCTGTATTGACCTTGAACCCGGTACTAAGCCTATTTTCAAAGCTCCATACCGAATGGCTCCCATTGAACTTCAAGAGTTAAAAGTCCAACTACAGGAATTGTTGGATACCGGTTTCATTCGTCCGAGTGCATCACCTTGGGGTGCTCCTGTTCTATTTGTGAAGAAGAAAGACGGGAGTATGAGATTGTTCATTGACTACCGAGAATTGAACCATGTCACCATCAAAAACAGGTACCCGTTACCTCGGATTGATGACATGATTAATCAATTGCAAGGTGCTCAACATTTCTCAAAGATTGATCTCCGTTCTGGATATCATCAGTTAAAGGTTAAAGCTGAGGACATTCTAAAGACTGATTTCAGAACTCGTTATGGGCATTATGAGTTCTTAGTCATGCCTTTTGGACTAACTAATGCTTCTGCAGCTTTCATAGACATGATGAACCGGATATTCAAGGAACATTTGGATCATTTTGTAGTTGTCTTTATTGAAGACATTCTCATATACTCCAAGAGTCGTGAGGATCATGAACAACACCTGAGATTAATACTCCAAAAGCTACATGAGAACAAGTTGTATGCCAAGCTGAAAAAGTGTGAGTTTTGGCTTAAGGAAGTCACGTTCCTTGGGCATGTGATTTCCAGTAAGGGAATATCAGTTGATCCTGCAAAGATCGAAGCAATATTAAATTGGGAGCAACCTTGGTCAGTAACTGAAATCCGAAGTTTTCTAGGCTTAGCTGGTTATTATCGGAGATTCGTAGAAGGATTTTCTCGAATCGCCACTCCATTAACTCAGCTGACTCGAAAAAGTACAAAATTCGTATGGAACGAGAAATGCGAGAAAAGTTTTCAAGAACTCAAGAAGAGACTTATTTCAGCTTCTGTTCTGACCATACCATCAGGATCAGGAGAATTTGTTATCTACAGCGATGCTTCAGGCAAAGGTCTAAGCTGTGTCCTTATGCAACATGGAAAGGTTATAGCCTATGCCTCTCGACAACTCAAAAATTATGAGAAAAATTATCCTACTCATGATCTAGAGTTGGCAGAAGTCGTTTTCGCGTTGAAGATCTGGAGACACTACTTGTACGGAGAAAACGTGGATATCTATACGGATCATAAAAGTCTCAAGTATTTCTTCACCCAGAAGGAACTCAACATGCGACAACGATGTTGGCTTGAGCTGTTAAAGGACTATGACCACACAATCCAGTATCACCCGGGAAAGGCGAACGTTGTAGCTGACGCTTTGAGCAGAAGATCTTATGCGAGTATAAGTACACTGCTGACAATACAAAAGCGTATTTTGTACGACTTGCAAAAGATGGGGATAGAGCTAAAAACGCCAATGACCCACTTGAAGATTGCGCACGTACGAGTAGAACCAGCTTTAATCAGTAAAATTAAAGCTGTTCAAGCTACTTATCCGGAGGTGATGAATATGATGAAGAAAGTACAAGAAGGTTCTATTTCTGAGGCAAGAATCGACGAGAAAGGAATACTTCGAGTTAACTCTCGACTCTGTGTTCCTAACGATCCTGAATTGAAGCATAAAATCATGATGGAGGCACACAACACGCCGTTTGCAATCCACCCAGGGAGTACCAAGATGTATCGAGATATTCGACATACATTTTGGTGGAACAATATGAAAAGGAAGATTGCAGAATTTATCTCAAGGTGCCTAACTTGTCAACTTGTCAAGGCAGAGCATCAAGTACCTAAGGGTCCATTACAACCACTTGAGGTTCTCAAATGGAAGTGGGAACACATCAATTTAGATTTCGTGACGAGTCTTCCCAAAGTTTCTCAAGGTTTAGATGCAATTTGGGTCATCATAGATAGATTGACCAAATCCGCTCATTTCTTGCCTATACGAGAATTTTTTTCACTTGAACGTCTTGCCGGTATGTACATAAATGAGATTGTGAGATTGCATGGCATGCCAGTTTCCATAGTTTCTGATCGAGATCCTAGATTCACTTCACGCTTTTGGATCAGTCTCCAAAAAGTTATGGGCACTGAACTACGTTTTAGTTCTGCATACCATCCTCAAACGGACGGACAATCGGAAAGGACGATCCAGACCCTCGAAGATCTTTTGAGACTTTGTGTACTAGACTTCAAAGGAAGTTGGGATAAGTACTTGCCATTGGTGGAATTTTCTTACAACAACAGTTACCAAGCAAACATAGGCATGGCTCCATTTAAGGCTTTATATGGAAGGAAGTGTCGCTCTCCAGTATGTTGGAATGAGGTAGGAGAAGCAAAATTGTTGGGACCCGAGTTAGTACGCTTGACAACAGAAAAGATCCAAATGATCCGACAACGAATACAGACCGCACAAGAACGACAAAAGAGTTATGCTGATCTTCATCGGAGAGACGAAAGTTTCAACATCGGAGATCATGTATTCTTACGTGTTTCTCCATGGAAAGGAGTTACGAGATTCGGAAGGAGAGGAAAGCTCAACCCTCGATTTATTGGCCCATTTGAAATTCTCGATCAAATAGGAACCGTAGCTTACAGACTAGCCCTACCACCAAGTATGTCTCGCATCCATAATATTTTTCACATATCTATGTTACGTAAATATGTGAAGGACCCAAACCACGTCATTGAGTTAGAACCAGACGTTATAGCAGAAGATTTAACATACGAGGAGGTACCTGTTAAAATCCTAGATAAGAAGGAGCAGATCTTACGCTCAAAGGTTATACCTCAAGTTAAGGTTTTGTGGAGGAACCAAGATACTGAGGAAATGACTTAGGAGCTAGAATCTGAGATGAAATCTAAGTATCTTTACCTCTTCGATATGCCAGGTACGTCAATTTCGGGGACGAAATTTCATAAGAAGAGAAGGTTGTAAGACCCCGAATTTTATGAAATATAAAATTTAAAATTTTCTTCATATATATTTTCATGAAACAGTAAGTGGTTAAATTGATAAAGTTAAAAGTTAACGATGTTATGTGCAAATTATATTATATCGGACAATATTCGTTTGGTCGGGAAATATTCGTTCTGTCGGGGAATATTCGTACGACGGCGCCGTACGAACCAATCATTGGTGGACCCCACAAAGAATAATTGTCGGATATAGAAAATGACATAAATAATTTTTAAATGGTCAATGGTACTATCACTTTTAATTGTTAAAATATCCGGTGGTAAAAGAATAGTAATATACGGTATTACAAGTAACATACGGTATTGCACAGTAGCACACGGTATTGCACAGTAGCACACGGCATTACACAATGTTTCGTATTATTAAACTGATAAAGTGGTTATCGTACAATATTTGACTTTATTGTCACATGCACAATAATTCATATTATTAAACTGATAATTGTCACAGTAACATATGCACAGTAATTCACATTATTGAATCAATAATTGTCATAACACAGTAACGTATTCTTTCTTTTACATACTTTCTGCATTATTGTTATCTCTATTATGGTGTTATTTAAACAGTTGTATTTCATTAATTAATTGACTTGATATCTAACTCAGAGAGCCAATTACACTGTATTTATAACAATTAGTCATAATAATGAATAAGTGTGAATTATTGCTGAATAATTGAATTGATAAAGTTATTTATTTATAATATAAAGTTAGGTGATATAAAATGAATGGTATAGATTAAAGATAATATAGAATTTAAAAAGGATGGTGTAGATTAAAAGATGATCTTTAAATGAATGGTTTAGATTAAGGAAATCTTAAAAGATGAAATGAATGGTATAGATTAAAGATAATATAGAATTTGAAATGGATGATGTAGATTAAAAGATGATCTTTAAATGAATGGTTTAGATTAAAGAAATCTTAAAAGATGAAATGAATGGTATGGATTAAACATTATTTTGAAATGAACGGTTTGGATTAAATTAGGAAATCTTGGTTATGATAAGATTTTTGGCTATAAATAGAGGCATTAACTTAAGGATTTTTCATAAACTTCCTTACTTGTTCTTTCTTTCTCTCTCTAAATACTTCTTGTGTAAGTTCTCTCTAAGTGTGCTTAAGTCATCTTGAGTATTTTTGTGAAGATCTATAAGCGTACGTGTACTGTTCAAGTTAATCAACCTCATTTAAATCAATATCCAGTCACGTGTTAAAGTAAGGAATATCATCTTCTTTCATATTCTATTATTCAAACTTACTACGGTAAGGGATTATCATTATTTGATTCTCGAAAATAATACCGTTTCTTTCTTACTCATAAGATGTGCCATTTATTTCCATGTATTAAATTGTGGGAATAACCTTACGGCGCGGATTACCGCCTGTTGGTGAATAACCTTTCGTATTCATTCCTTATTAATCTCTGAGAATAACCTTACTGCGCGGATTACCGCCTGTTTGGTGAATAACTCTTCGTATTCAATTTTTATTAAATTGTGGGAATAACCTTACGGCGCGGATTATCGCCTGTTGGTGAATAACCTTTCGTATTCATTCCTTATTAATCTTTGAGAATAACTTGACTACGCGGATTACCGCATGTTTGGTGAATTACTCTTTGTATTCATTTCTTATTTGTCTCTTGTGGAAATAATTTATTTACACGAATTATCACATGACACTTTTATTGCATATTCGTTTATAATATCATTTTCTTTCATATTCGTAAGTGATATTATTTTCCTTTATACTCATAAGGGATACCATCTTTTTCATCTTCCATTATTCAAACTTACTATGGTAAGGGATATTAATTTCCTTCACCTTTTGTTAATCAAACCTGCTATGGTAAGGGATATTATTTTCTTTCATACACCTACATCGAAACTTATTATGGAACTATTGCTTCTATAATTCCTGAAAATATTATATGTTCCATAATAGTTGCATTTCATCATTTCAATTGAACCATCCTATTTACGTGAACCTTTCTATTGAACTGTAACCGTTATTCTGAACTGTGGATCTTGAATATTATTTTTGAATTTCACTCCACATCATGTTGACAATTTGGATATTATTTGAATCTGTACAAAGTAAACTTTTGATACTTATTGTTTATCCTGTTTCTTCTGTTCATCATTTATATCATTCTAATAATCCAAAATCAAGTTTGATAGGGTTAAATTATACGGTATTTTTATGCCCTAATACTTAGTTTTTATATTTATTGTATGCTTAAATGTTTAATTATTTAGCTCATTTTCGATTTTAATAGGTTTTATAGGGTTTATGTTAATTTAGGTAATTTTATAGTATTTTTATATTTATTTTTATTTATGTGTTTTTATTTATTTTTAGTGTTTTAGGTGTTTTATTTATTATTATGTGTTTTTAGGATTTTTAGTATTTTTATATTATTTTTATTTATTTTTATATTTTATTTTGTAGGAAAAATAAAGCTTGGGGGCAAATCTGAAAAATTCACAAAACTCTGATGGCATTTTCGGTAAATAACCACGCTAATGGCAAAGTCGTAATTAAGGAAGAAAAGTCGCGGAGGGACATGGGTGTAATTTCAGCAAAAGACCGGTGGCAGAATCGTAAATTCCGGAAACTTGGCTGCGCGCATTGCGCGCGAGTAAATTATACCGCGTATGGAACGACGTCGTTTGGAAATGCAGTTGAAGAAAAAAAATAACGCCCGCGCAATGCGCGGACGTGTCGCTGACGTCACCTGACGCGGTTACCGCGTTGACCCGGTCAAGGCTGAGGTTAAGTCTTGTTTGTTTGCGCGGAAATTGCTACAAAACAGATTATTTCGGGATTTTGCTATTTTTTTGATTCCAAATTGGATTTTAATTCCAACTAGGGTTAGAATAATAATTATTTTTCTTTTTCTTTTATTTTTATTTGTATTTTAAATCCTATTAGGGTTTGGAAAGATTAATTCCAACTAGGTTTAGGAGGATTTTGGAGCCTATAAATAGAGGGCTTGATACACATTGTAAGACACAACTTTTCTATTAGAATAAAAATTCTCTCTTCTATTCTTTGATGCTCTCTATAATTATGAGTAGCTAAATTCTTTTTCTTGGTTTAAGTGATTGAAGCCATCAAGATTTATCCACTGTGAGATCTAATTTATTTTAATTGTTCAATTTATATTTTGATTATTGAATATTCTTCTATGCTCAATTTTATGATTGATTTGTTTAATTGCTAGGAGCGCAACTAGTTTATTATTCATATTAATCTACTGCTATTTGTGAAGCAACTAAGTTTAATAATTATTTTGCAGATCAAAAGATTATTTTATCTTAGGAAGAATATTCATCTAAATTAAATGCAAACAAGTGGCTTGTGTTGTTTAGTTCAACGATCTCTCTAATTCTTTATGCTGCTATTAAATTAAATCTTTAGCAAGTGCCGGAGGTTGTTTAATAGTAAGGGTATTTAGACCAAGTGGCGCTACTTATCTAAAATTAAGGAGAGAGGAGAAAAATTATTCCACCTGCGAGTAGTTCTTTCTACGGTGAATCTTCAAAATATTAATTGATTTATTTTTGCATCAGTGATCAGTTGTAAATTCTTGATGGTAGATATTAACTTAAACCAAGGCTTTTTCTTCTTATTTATTTATTTCATATTTATTTTAGTTAATTTTATTTAAATTATCTCTTTAATTAAAAACCCCCCAACTTTTGTTTGCGAAAACATAAAATTAAATTAATCATTCTCTGTGGGATCGACTCTTACTTGCACTACTACATATTTATTTTTCCAAAGTAAGATTTTATTTTTGGGTGCTTGCGACATCACACCAAATTTTGGCGCCGTTGCCGGGGATTGATTTATTTATTTTTGTGTTTTTTTTTTATTTTATTTTAGTAATTTTTCGTAGTTATTTTTATTTTTATTTTCTTGCTTGTTTATGACCATAACTCGTTCTACTAATCAAAGTAATTTAAGGTTTGATCCAGAAATCGAAAGAACTTTGCGCGGATTAAGGAAAGAAGGACAAACAAATCTTGAAGCAAAAGACAACATGGCTGGAAATCGGACTTTGAAGGAACTCGCGGCCCCTGATTTGCACCAACAACCTTTATGCATCACTTTTCCCAATCTAGATGCTAACACTTCTTTTGAGTTAAAATCTGGTCTAATACATCTTTTGCCCACTTTTCATGGACTTGCAGGTGAAGATCCGCATAAACACTTAAAAGAATTTCATGTGGTATGCACGAGCATGAAACCTCCCGGAGTGACCGAAGAACAAATCAAATTAAGAGCTTTTCCATTCTCTCTAAAAGATCTGGCTAAAGATTGGCTCTACTATCTACCATCCGGAAGTATAACCACATGGGAAGAGGTGAAGAGATTATTCTTGGAGAAATATTTCCCAGCTTCAAGGGCGGCCAGCATACGAAAAGAAATTTGCGGTGTGAGGCAGAACCATGGAGAATCCCTGTACGAGTATTGGGAACGTTTCAAGAAATTATGTGCAAGCTGCCCTCACCATCAAATCAGCGAACAACTCCTAATCCAATACTTCTATGAGGGACTCATGTCTACTGATAGAAGCATGATTGACGCTGCTAGTGGTGGCGCTTTGGTGGACAAAACCCCCGAAGCTGCAAGGAACTTAATTGCAAATATGGCGGCTAATTCCCAACAATTCGGCACTAGGATTGATTTTTCATCCAAAAATGTTAATGAGGTAAATATTTCTTCACTTGAGCAACGAATTGATAGTCTAACCTCCGTTGTTCGTCAAATGGCTGTAGGTAATACACAACAAGTGAAAGCTTGTGGAATTTGTGCGGTAGTAGGACATCCGACGGATATGTGCCCCACTCTTCAAGAGGAGTCCTATGAACAAGCAAATGCAGCAGGTGGTTTTCCTGGTCAACCACAAAGGAGATATGATCCTTACTCGAACACGTACAACTCAGGTTGGAGAGATCATCCTAATTTCAACTATGGCAATCCACAAGGGAATCCATCCACCAATCCAAACTTTGCAAGCTACCAACCATACAAGCAGCCATATCCCAACAAACAACAGGGCCAATCATCTAATTCTAATATGTCTTTAGAGGATTTGGTTAAACAACTTACCACTAACACTTTGCAATTTCAGCAAGACACGAAGGCCAATATGCAGAATTTGGAAATGCAAATGGGACAAATGGCGACTGCAATCAATCGATTGGAGGCTCAAGGTTCTGGTAAATTACCATCTCAAACGGTGGTGAATCCAAAAGAGAACGCAAGCGCAATCACTTTGAGAAGTGGTAAAGAGATACAAACTCCGGAAATGCCAGAGCATGCACCACCAGAGCAAGGCAAAACAGAAGCAGACCACACGGACAAAGGCGACAGTAAAACTGAGCACAATGTTCAAGGCGACAATGGTACCCCTAATCATAAATTTCCATCTCTTTCTGATTATATACCGGTACCCCCTTTTCCTCTAGCTTTAACAGAAAAACGAAAATATGAGAAAGATTCAGATTTATATGAAACTTTTCATCAATGCGAGGTAAAAATTCCATTGTTAGATGCAATTAAACAAGTACCTCGCTTTGCTAGATTTCTAAAAGAATTGTGTACACACAAGAGAAAACAAGCACTCAAAAGGTATGAAAAGATAAAAGTAGGAAAAAATGTGTCTGCCGTGATTCAAAGAAAACTTCCTCCAAAGTGTCAAGATCCAGGAATGTTTACTATCCCTTGCCAGATAAGTGACACTAGATTTGAACAAGCCATGTTAGACCTAGGAGCATCTATTAATGTCATGCCATATTCTATATATGCTTCTTTGAAACTTGAACCTTTAAATAAAACCGGTACAGTGATTCAGTTGGCTGACAGATCTAATGCCTATCCTAAGGGTATAATAGAGGATGTTCTTGTGCAGGTAAATAATTTAATTTTTCCTACTGATTTTTATGTGCTTGATATGGAGAATGGTGATCAAAATGCTCCTATTTTGTTAGGAAGACCATTTTTAAAGACATCCAAAACCAAGATAGATGTTCATAGTGGTACACTTACAATGGAATTTGATGGCGATGTTGTGCAGTTTAATATTTATGATGCCATGAAATATCCCAATGATGATAATCCTGTTTATTCTATTGATGTGATTGACTCATTAGCACAGGAAATTTTTGAACTTGATGGAAAGGATGCAGTAGAAACGACAATCAATCAGAATCTGGAGGAGGAAGAAGAGTTCGCCTTGACCGATGAATTAAAGGATGTTATTGCAACACTAAATGATTCTCCAAACGCAGGTAACGTTCCTTATATTGATCTGTCAGCTCCTAACGAAAAATCTTTACCATCTGTTTTGCAGTCACCTACTCCAGAATTGAAGCCTCTGCCGGATCATCTCAAGTATGTTTTTCTTGGAGAAGAAAAGACATCGCCAGTGATCATCTCCAATAAACTTAGTCCATCACAAGAAGAACAACTCATGAAAGTTCTTAAGGAGCATAAGAAGGCCATTGGTTGGACGATTGCTGATATCAAGGGAATAAGTCCGTCGACATGCATGCATCGTATCTTACTTGACGAAGGAGCGAAACCCACCCGTCAACCGCAAAGAAGACTAAATCCACCTATGATGGATATAGTGAAAAAAGAAATTCAAAAGCTTCTTGAAGTTGGCATGATTTACCCTATTTCGGATAGCAGTTGGGTTAGCCCAGTTCAAGTAGTTCCTAAAAAGACGGGCATAACTGTGGTCAAAAATCAGAATGATGAGTTAATTTCCACCCGTATTCAAAATGGGTGGCGGGTTTGTATAGATTATAGAAAATTAAATGCTGTAACCCGAAAGGACCACTTTCCTTTACCTTTTATTGATCAAATGCTTGAACGACTAGCTGGTCATTCTTATTATTGTTTTCTTGATGGTTATTCAGGTTATTTTCAAATTGCAATTGCTCCGGAGGATCAAGAAAAGACGACGTTCACATGCCCATTTGGAACTTTTGCCTATCGTCGTATGCCGTTTGGACTTTGCAACGCCCCTGCTACTTTCCAAAGGTGTATGGTTAGTATATTTTCCGATTATATTGAGCATATCATGGAAGTTTTTATGGACGATTTTACAGTTCATGGGGACTCTTTTGATAATTGTTTACACAACCTTACACTTGTCCTTCAAAGATGCATAGACACTAACCTTGTACTAAATTCTGAAAAATGTCATTTCATGGTTGAACAAGGTATAGTTTTGGGTCATGTTGTTTCATCTAAGGGAATTGAAGTAGATAAAGCAAAAATTGATATTATTCAGTCTCTACCTTATCCCACTAGTGTGCGGGAAGTGCGTTCTTTTCTTGGACATGCAGGTTTTTACCGGAGATTCATACAAGATTTTTCCAAGATAGCATCACCCCTATGCAAATTACTACAAAAGGATGTGGAGTTCAATTTTGACAAGGAGTGTAAGACAGCGTTTGATAAGTTGAAGGAATTATTGACCACTACTCCAGTTATTCAACCTCCGAATTGGGACATACCTTTCGAGATTATGTGCGACGCAAGTGATTATGCAGTAGGAGCTGTTTTGGGTCAAAAAGTTGGGAACGCATCTCATGCAATTTATTATGCTTCGAGGACCTTGAACGATGCGCAGAGAAATTATTCGACCACTGAAAAAGAACTCTTAGCTGTTGTTTTTGCTTTAGAAAAATTTCGATCTTATTTGCTTGGTACTAAAGTTATTGTTTATTCTGATCATGCAGCTCTTCGTTAATTGATGACAAAGAAAGAGGCAAAACCAAGGTTGATAAGATGGATACTTCTCTTGAGTGAATTCGATTTGGAGATCAAGGACAAAAAAGGGACAGAAAATAGTGTTGCAGATCACTTGAGTCGTTTAGCGAATGTGCAAGATGAGCTTCCTCTACAAGAGACGTTTCCTGATGAACAATTGTTCTCTGCATATAAGAAATCACCTTGGTATGCAAATATTGTCAATTATTTGGTTACTAACATCTTGCCTTCTAATTTGTCTAAAGCTCAAAGGGATAAAATAAAAAGTGACGCAAAGTACTACGTGTGGGATGATCCCTACTTATGGAAACATTGTGCGGACCAAGTAATTAGAAGGTGCGTCCCTGAAACTGAAATTAATCCTATTCTCACTTTTTGTCATTCATATGCGTGTGGAGGTCACTTTGGATCTAAGAGGACAGCAAGAAAAGTGCTTGACTGTGGTTTTTATTGGCCATCTCTATTCCAAGATTCATATTTGTTCTGCAAGTCGTGTTGCAATTGTCAAAAGACAGGTAATATATCCCAACGAAATGCAATGTTGCAAACCCCCATACTATTTTGTGAAATCTTTGATGTTTGGGGTATTGATTTTATGGGACCGTTTCCTGTGTCGTTTGGTAATGTTTATATTTTACTTGCTGTCGATTATGTTTCAAAATGGGTGGAAGCCAAGGCCACAAGGACTAACGATTCTAAAGTGGTTGCAGATTTTCTCCGTACTAACATATTTTGCAGATTTGGAGTTCCTAGAGCTCTAATAAGTGACCGAGGCACTCATTTTTGCAATCGAACTGTGGAAGCTTTGTTGAAAAAATACCATGTCACTCATAAGGTGTCGACTGCATACCATCCGCAAACTAATGGGCAAGCAGAAGTGTCGAATAGAGAAATCAAGTCCATTCTCGAAAAGACAGTAAATCCAAGCAGAAAAGATTGGAGTTTACGATTGGATGATGCTTTATGGGCGTATAGGACGGCTTATAAAACGCCTATTGGTATGTCACCATACAGATTAGTATTTGGGAAACCATGTCACTTACCTGTGGAGCTAGAACACAAAGCTTATTGGGCTATTAAGACTTTTAATATGAAGATGAGTGAAAGTGGAGAGCATAGGAAGTTGCAAATACAAGAGTTGGAGGAAATTCGCAATGATGCTTATGAAAGTGCAAGAATTTACAAGGAGAAAACAAAGACTTTTCATGACAACATGATTTCTAGGAAAGAATTCAAGATTGGCGAACAAGTCCTTTTATACCAATCTCAACTTCGGCTGTTTCCAGGTAAGTTACGTTCTCGTTGGATTGGGCCTTTTGTTGTTACTAATGTTTTTCCTTATGGGGCAGTTGAAATTCAAAGTTTAGAAAATGCAAAAGTACTCAAAGTGAATGGCCATAGACTCAAGCATTTTCATGAGAATTTTCAAAAAGGAGACGAGCCTAATTTGGACCTTGAGGAGCCAATTTCTACCACTTGAAAAGGGAAGCCGCTGTCGAGCCAATGACAATAAACAAAGGCGCTGCTTGGGAGGCAACCCAAGAAAACAGATTTGCATTTCTTTTCCTTTTTCTTTTTATAATTATTTATGCCTATTTCTTTGCATTTTATTTTACATTGGGGACAATGTAAATTTTAAGTGTGGGGGAAGGGATTTAGGATATTTGTTTTATTTTTAGGAAATTTTTGTTTTATTTATTTATTTTTATTTATTTATTTTTTTTTTTTAAAAAAAAAAAAAAAAATCTTTTATTTTTAGGAAATAATTAAAAAATTTAAAATTTTGAATTTTGTGGGTAAATTCACTGCAAACCCTCACGAGACAAAACTCGTCCACTTGGGATAACCTTGGGGTTTAAAGGCTTGTTGCACATGCTAAGTGTAACCGTGTTTCCTACGAAAATGGGGTAGTTTTTTATTTTTTTTAGGATGTGTCACTTGAGCAATGAGTTAATTGAATTTTAATTTTTAGCCAATGATAAAATTTTTATTTTTATTTTAATAACTCTTGAAAAAATGATAAATTTTTGCTTAGTTTGAATTTTTGACTTTTTATTGATTATTACTTTGTTTGAGATTTTTTAAATTTTTATGCACTTATATCCATTTGTTTGAGCTAATTTTAATTTAGAGAAAGTTTAAATGGTTAAATGCTTATGAAAGATATTTTTGAACTCTATATCTTATTTGATCATTATTTGAAGTGAAATATATGTAAAATATAATTTGGAGGAGATGATTTAGGTAATTTTTTTTTTTAGGATTATCATTGAAGGAAAAAATCTTGTGGTGGGTTGAGATGGAGCGTAAAACGCACTCACTCATAAACACATGAAAAAGCGAGATGGAGCGTAAAACGCACTCGTTGGTGAGATGGAGCATAAAATGCACTCACCGTGAAAGAAAAAAAAAAAAAAGAAAGAAAAAAATGGGATGGAGCATAAAATGCACCCATTAAAAGAAAAAAATTGAAAAAATATTTGAAAGAAAAAAAATTGATAATCCTAGTATGCTTCATTGATTAAAAACCTTTTGATCTTCTGATTTATATTTGTCTGTATTAACTGAAAGTGATGAGAAAAATAAGTATTTTGAGTCTTGTTGTATATCTTTTATAAGGTAATTAATAACCTAAACTTATCTGAGTTTTGATTAGTTTAATACATTTGGATACACACACACACAAAAGATCTTGAGTAAAGTAGAATTGATAAATATGTTGAAGTTCTAGATTTTGCATGATTTTGAAATTTTCTATGAGTTATCATTTAAAAAATCTTTGAGGCTGATGTTGAAATTTATATTGCTCTGTTGCTCAAGTGAGTTGTTTGGTTATTAGTTTTATTTTTATAGTTTTTATTTTTATTTTGCCCGAGGACGAGCAAAAAGCTAAGTGTGGGGGTATTTGATAGGGTTAAATTATACGGTATTTTTATGCCCTAATACTTAGTTTTTATATTTATTGTATGCTTAAATGTTTAATTATTTAGCTCATTTTCGATTTTAATAGGTTTTATAGGGTTTATGTTAATTTAGGTAATTTTATAGTATTTTTATATTTATTTTTATTTATGTGTTTTTATTTATTTTTAGTGTTTTAGGTGTTTTATTTATTATTATGTGTTTTTAGGATTTTTAGTATTTTTATATTATTTTTATTTATTTTTATATTTTATTTTGTAGGAAAAATAAAGCTTGGGGGCAAATCTGAAAAATTCACAAAACTCTGATGGCATTTTCGGTAAATAACCACGCTAATGGCAAAGTCGTAATTAAGGAAGAAAAGTCGCGGAGGGACATGGGTGTAATTTCAGCAAAAGACCGGTGGCAGAATCGTAAATTCCGGAAACTTGGCTGCGCGCATTGCGCGCGAGTAAATTATACCGCGTATGGAACGACGTCGTTTGGAAATGCAGTTGAAGAAAAAAAATAACGCCCGCGCAATGCGCGGACGTGTCGCTGACGTCACCTGACGCGGTTACCGCGTTGACCCGGTCAAGGCTGAGGTTAAGTCTTGTTTGTTTGCGCGGAAATTGCTACAAAACAGATTATTTCGGGATTTTGCTATTTTTTTGATTCCAAATTGGATTTTAATTCCAACTAGGGTTAGAATAATAATTATTTTTCTTTTTCTTTTATTTTTATTTGTATTTTAAATCCTATTAGGGTTTGGAAAGATTAATTCCAACTAGGTTTAGGAGGATTTTGGAGCCTATAAATAGAGGGCTTGATACACATTGTAAGACACAACTTTTCTATTAGAATAAAAATTCTCTCTTCTATTCTTTGATGCTCTCTATAATTATGAGTAGCTAAATTCTTTTTCTTGGTTTAAGTGATTGAAGCCATCAAGATTTATCCACTGTGAGATCTAATTTATTTTAATTGTTCAATTTATATTTTGATTATTGAATATTCTTCTATGCTCAATTTTATGATTGATTTGTTTAATTGCTAGGAGCGCAACTAGTTTATTATTCATATTAATCTACTGCTATTTGTGAAGCAACTAAGTTTAATAATTATTTTGCAGATCAAAAGATTATTTTATCTTAGGAAGAATATTCATCTAAATTAAATGCAAACAAGTGGCTTGTGTTGTTTAGTTCAACGATCTCTCTAATTCTTTATGCTGCTATTAAATTAAATCTTTAGCAAGTGCCGGAGGTTGTTTAATAGTAAGGGTATTTAGACCAAGTGGCGCTACTTATCTAAAATTAAGGAGAGAGGAGAAAAATTATTCCACCTGCGAGTAGTTCTTTCTACGGTGAATCTTCAAAATATTAATTGATTTATTTTTGCATCAGTGATCAGTTGTAAATTCTTGATGGTAGATATTAACTTAAACCAAGGCTTTTTCTTCTTATTTATTTATTTCATATTTATTTTAGTTAATTTTATTTAAATTATCTCTTTAATTAAAAACCCCCCAACTTTTGTTTGCGAAAACATAAAATTAAATTAATCATTCTCTGTGGGATCGACTCTTACTTGCACTACTACATATTTATTTTTCCAAAGTAAGATTTTATTTTTGGGTGCTTGCGACATCACACCAAAGTTGTTGTGAATATCTGTGGCCGGGGGCACAGGTGTGATATAATTGTTGAACAGATGATAGGTTAAAGGCGATATAATAGGTTAAAGGCGATACATCTGTTCGGTGTCTTTTATGGCACGTGGTGAATGTTCTCTTTGGCCCGTAGTGCAAAGATGAACTGTTGTTTGGTATGATTAAGACCAAAGGCTGGATCTGGTATAATCATGACCGTTGGTGTTATATTGAATGTCTTTGGCCCGTAGTGCAAAGATGAACTGTTGATCTGCCTGATTATGATCAGGAACTGTGAAATTGTATTATCTTGACTAATGGTATTTCAGATGATAAAAGTTGATGATGTTTTTCCTAAAAAGAGAACCGAGTGGACATTATAGTCTGCATTATTCTTCTAATAGATTGCTCATTCCGCTGCTTTTATTGATCTGAACATTGTTCAAGAATTTAACTGCAGTTTTTGATATAAACCTTGTAGTCTATTGTATTCTATCAAGAACTCAACTGTTGAAGGCTAACGATAATTTACTTGTCATTATCTTAGTCATGATATTCTTTACTGGGCTATTTGAGTTCACCCTTTCTTTTGCTCCATTACTTTTCAACAGGAGATGAGAACGTAGCTGGGTCTAGCCGGGGAATGGAGTGAGAGTCCGAGGGATAGCTATTGTAGTCTTCACGTGTTGTAAAATAGTGTGACAATAATCGTGAAAGACTTAGTTGTGTATTATTATATACTGTATTGTTGTATGTTGCACTACTTGTAATAATTTTGTTGTAGTCTTTTGACAACTCAAGTTTGGGCTGTGTGGGCCCAGATTTGGGGGCGTCACAAATGATAAGTAATCATGTGCTGAGGAATGAAGCAAATGTTGTTGGATTAGCCATAGAAACTTATAGTTTAGCACTGCCTACGGGCAACTTATTAAGTTAGTAAGTTGTTACTAGGTTCCAGTTCTTAGAAACATTGTTTCAATTTCATGTGATGACAATGAAGGGTTTTTGACATTATAATAATGAACAATCGTTGTTCTGTTTATAATGATAATGTTTTATTTAGAACTGGTTGATTACTTAATGGACTTTGTATACATGACTTACATGAAAATTATTTCAAATTGAACAAACTAAAGGCAAAGAGATGATATGAATCATACTTTCATGCGACACTGTTAACTCAGTCACGTTAACGAAACAAGACGAAACAAGTTGTATAAAGATAGGCTTTTGGAGCATTTTGATTATGAATCAATTACAACTTGTGAATCTTGTATCATGGACAATATGACTAAATCTCAATTTAGTGGATATGGAGAGCGAGTTGCAGAGTTGTTAGAGATGGTACACACAGTCGTGTGTGGGACCTATGACAACAGATGCAAGAGGAGGGTATTCATTCATTACTTTTACTGATGATTCTAGATTTCGATATATGTATTTGATGAAATACAAATCCAAATCATTTGAAACGTTCAAAGAATTCAAAAGTGAAGTATAGAAACAAATGACTAAAAGTATTAAAGTTCTTCGATTAGATCGAGAAGAGAATACTTAAGCAGTAAGTTTCTAGATCATCTCAAGCGAAATGGTATTCTCACAGTATGGACATGGTGATGATCCATAATGAGTATTACCGATCTTTCAGTATCCTTCTAGGGTTATGCTTTAGAAACGATCGCATATCTACTAAACGAGGTACCTTCAAATTCTGTCCCTAAGACTTCATATGAGTTATGGGATAGAAAGGAAACTAAGTCTTAAGCATGTTAATATTTGAATTGTTCAGCTTATGTCAAAAGGTTTGACATGATAAGCTAGGGACAAAATTTGATAAGTGTAAACTCGTGGGATATCCTAAAGAAAGTTTAGGGTATCACTTCTATAATCCGACTAACTAAAATGTGTTTGTTGAAACACGCTGCCTTCTAGGAAAAAGAAGTTTTTCCTTAAAGGGTTAGTGGGAGTAAAATAGATCTTGAAGAAGTTCAAGAACCACAAAACACTACAGATCAAGTGAAGGAATCTGTACAAGTAGATAAATCTATTGTACCACAACCAAGTCGTAAATCTGATTTAGTACCGAAGATACCTGAATGGTATGGATTCATTATAGATGATGATGATTAGGTACGCATCATAGTGGATGATGATCCAGATATATAAGATGAGGTATGAGTATTAGATACTCAAGAGAAATGGTCGATAACCATAAAATCCGAAATGGGTCTTTGGAGAAAGACTAAAGCAGATGGCTAGGTGGAGACCTATAAGACCTGACTAGTAATAAAAAGATTTCAAACAAGGTCAATGAGTTGACTATGATGAAATTTTTCGCTAGTGAAAATGCATATATCCATTCAGATTTTACTTGCAGTTACAGTTTACTATACAAAAGGATGTATGTATGATACAACCAAGAGGATTTGTCTACATATAGATGGAGCAAATCAAGTATGTAAGTTACAACGATCCAATTATGAATTGAAGCAAGTTTTTCGAAGATGGAACATCCGTTTTGATAAGACAATCAAAAGAGCTTGATTTTATCAAAGACAAGGATGAACCAAGTATGTACAAAGGTTAGTGGGAGCACTGTGACATTTCTAGTATTATATGATGATATAATACTGATAAGGAATGACATACTAATGCTACAATCAGTAAAGATGTGGTTGTCTAAAAACTTCTCCATCAAGGACTTGGAAGAAGCATCCTAACATTCTATTCAGGATAAAGGTCTATAAAGATAGAACATAAAGGATGCTCGGCTTGACCCAAGGAACGTACATTAATTCGTTGATATGTACTAGACTTGATATTGCTTATGTATGATAAGCAGATATCAGTTCAATTTTGGAGAAGAATATTAGAAAAGAGTTTCTAATGATGGGTCTGATATAAAACTAGAGGGCTTAACAAACTCAAGTTTATTCAGACTAACCAAGATAACAACATATCAGTTTCAGGTAATATGATTACCGTGAACGGTGCTGCAATGAGTTGGAAAAGTTCCAAACAACAAAGAGTTGTTGATTTAGTGATAAAGACATAGTAAATAACTATAAGTGAAGCTGCAAAGGTAATTGTTTGGTTAAACAAGTTCATTACAGAACTTATAATGGTTCTTAACATTAAATGAGTTTAATTCGCCAAGGAACCTAGGTCTCATCTGAAATCCAAACATGTGTTGCGGCACTTTCATATGATTAGATGAATCACTGAAAAGGAGATGACACCATAAAGATGGTAGACTCTTAGAACAGCATTACAGATCCATTAACTAAAGCATTTACTAAGCAATTTGTACGCCACTTAGAGAAGAATGGTATGGGGATACCAAAGGGCAATTGACTTTAGTGCAAGTGGGAGATTGAAAGTAGTATGCCATTAAACCAATCACATTTGATGTGATAAGCATATACTTTGTAATCTTGTTCATTTATTAATAAAAGTATCAAGGCATTTCTTTATTCATGATTAATTACTTGAAATAATCAAATGGATAAACCCATAGTTTTCGAGCAATGCTTTTAGAACCATGATGAAGATCATGCTAATGAGATCTAAATTCAAGATAGCTCAAAACAAAAATTGTTCCTAATCGTTGGATCACTAAAAATGGGATTAGTAGATCCGGATAGATTAGTACATACTATGCTTGCTCTTATGAAGAGGATGATTGATCTCATAATCATTTGTGTAGAGACACTAAAGCAAGTATGTAGGTGCTTATTAGAGAATAAGTTCACTGAACGTGACTCGCTCAAGGAACACCTAATGGAGTTTTACTTGTCTGTCAATAGGAGTTCCTTATGTAATAGTCCTACAAGTGATCATTGGACTTGAGATCATCATAATATCTTGTGTGTACTAAGTTATACTTTGACATATTCCTTAAGACCTATTGGTATATCAAAGGATATGCTTGGGTATAATAAGGTACACATGGAGATAGGTGAATGATCAACAAAGGATCTACCACTTCCAGTAAAGGGAGATAATGTCCTATGCGATTCAATAAGTGACAATTCAGAAATCCCTGGTCAGGGTTGAATGAAATTAGAAAGGAGTTTCTAATTTACATTAACTAGAGTTGTATATTTGTGAATTGAAATGCATATAATCAAATAAATAAGACTTGACAGAAATTCCGTGTCTTATATTTGATTGAGACATTGTATGGTAGAAGGATTGAATTGTACGGTAACTATTTACTGAAATGTTCTTTTACGATTAAATGTTGAAATCTATATTATCTAGAAAGTCGACTAATCGCTAAGGGGGCTTACCCTTATTGTGGAATAATTATTTATTTTGAATTAAAGAGTTAATTCGTAATAAATGAATTAGAATTGTTATAATTTATTTATTATACAACCGGTTTAATATGGAGAACCTAAAGGGTCACACTGCAAAAGAGTAATATTTATTTTAGAAGTGGATGGCATAATCGTAATAATAAATTAAGTATATTTAATTTATACTACGGTGATAGAATAAATTAAATAGCTTAATATTTATAATTTAGTATTTTAAAAATACTAATTATAAATTAATAAGAGGAGTCTTATTATTATTATTATTATTATTATTATTATTATTATTATTATTATTATTATTATTATTATTATTATTATTATTATTACTAGTATTATTATTTAGTTCCTAAATGGTTTAGGAATTAATTAATAAGTAGTAATATTATTATTAAATAATTAAGTTCCTAAATAGTTTAGGAATTATAATTATAATAATTAATTAAGTTACTAAATGGTTTAGTAATTAATTTATAAGAAGTACTCTCATTATTAAATAATTAAATTCCTAAATGGTTTAGGAATTGTAATTAATTAATTTAGTTCCTAATTAAATTGGAAATTAAATTAAAACCCTAATCCTAAATAGTTTAGGAGGTTGACTATATCTATAAATAAGAGGAGTTTTATCATAGATGAAGGTTACACACTCTTTCATTAGAGTAGAGAGAATACTCCATAATTCTCTACATCTAAAGAGTTAGAGAGAGAGAGAGAATTAGGGCTAGCCACCCATGGTTTGGAGAAACCATAATCCACTTCTTTAATTCATAGATCTCTTGGTGGATCACCTCTAGAGGCTTCACACTTGGGGAGCTAACATTGATCCGTGGAATCTAATTGGTGAATTTGAAGAAGAATATGAAGGATTAAAGGGAGATGAACTTGTACCCGTGGAAGCTTGGTTCTATAAAGGTATAAATTCTTTTATCCTTCCTTAATTAATAATAGTCGCATAAGAAAGATCCGGGTTATTGGTTTGTACAAAATTTTTAAAATCTGATTTTCTTGCTTCCGTAGCGCTTATATAATTTGATTATATGTATGCCATATTTTTGCAAACCTACAGTAAATATAAATAACCAAACACTAGTATGGAGGTAATCAAATATTAGTATGGAGGTAATCAATTCCTGATTTACTTATCTTCGGTATGTACCTATATTTCTTGTTTATCGGCACTTATTATAATTTAAGTTATGTAACGATTATGGTCTTTTTTTTTCTCAGGGTGGTGATCAACTATGATTTCCCATTAAATCTCGGCGGTAGTGTAGAAGAGATTGGCCAAGGCTATAATGGCGCCGATCATTGACGCAACTGTGAACGTGAAGATGAACTTGCCGGAATTTTGAAGGAGATGACTTTAATTATACTTAATGGCGTTGGTTATGCTAGTGGAGTCAAAATAGGAGAGAGAGATGAAGAATTTGAATTGAATTGAAGTTATTTAATTTACTTCTCTTTGATTTAAAAGATTTGTGAAACTGAAATGATTTAATGTGAATATTGTATTGCATACTTGTTATAATTATTTTGTGAATGTATTAATTTTATATTTTTTTCTTAATTATTGTATATTACCGTAAAAAACCCAAAAATTAAACCAAAAATCGGATTCTATTCGGTCGGGCCTGGGCCATTTTTATTAGGTCTAATTGCGAGACGGCGCAAACAAACTACAAGACAGAATCTTCACAGAGCGGGCTTGGAGGGAGAAATGGAGAAATCTCTCTCTCTCTCTCTCTCTTTCATTTTTGTGCTCTCTCTAATGCTTCTTCCATTATGGATTCGCGACTAAAACCCTAGTCCCCATTTACTTAACTAGCTGTGTATTCCTGCATTTAAGCTCCTTATTCCCCATCTCTCTGTAATTGATATACATTCAACTGATACACGTGCTAACTTTTCCCCCCTTATAATTTAAAAAACCCAGTTCAGATCTGCAACTCAATTCCTATCAAAATCACTCCATATATAACCATACTCCCATTAACACAAATTTATTGCACTTCAATATGATATATACAAATATATGCATCTCTATATAATGTGTGAATACATTTAAATCAGGGTTCTTTCTGGGATTTGTTCTTGTTGTTGCTTATTGATTCTGAACTAATTCAGAAGTTTTCAGGGAGATTGGGAATAATGTCAGAAATGCGCGGTGGGTTTGATCTTAGCAATCTCCATTTGAAGAAAGAATTGACTCAAATCCGAAAAGCTGCAAGGGTGCTTAGAGATCCTGGCACCACTTTGATGTGGCGGTCTCCTCTCAGTTCAGGTAGATCTATGGTGGTTTACACAAATGCAGCATCGTCTTCAACTGGAAATCATCATTAAAGGAATAATAGTAATGGTAGTAAAATTTGTGGTGATAATAATAGTTTTGAGGTTCCTTTGCCAGCTGATAATAATAATAGTAGTGGGAGGGCGAAGGAGAAAAGGTGTTTTTGTATAATTGGAAAGCTCAAAAATCGGAGAGCGAAAAAAGTGCGCAATCGAAGGATGGGAGAGTAAGATATGTGAAAAGGGGTGAGGCTGCTGCAGATGATGATAATGAAGATGGTGATGATTTGTCTTCACTCTTCAGTGGTGGGGGAGAGTGTTGATGATAGCATGAGGGATGCACGAAACGGGCACAGGTATGCTTCAATGATATTTAAAAGTAATAATACGAATCTAACACCATCAATTAAGAGGGTATGAATCAATCTCAGGAACTGGAGGTTGCAGTGGGCTTTTCTGTTGGAATTACCCATGAGTGATTGATGAAGAATACATAAAGTTTTCTTTGTCCAGCCACTATTTATGGGATATATAGAGCAAGGACATCTTTTTCTGGCAATTTCTTGGTCTAGCTACTGTTTATGGGATGAATAAAGCAAGTACAATTTTTTTTACTCCTATTGAATTAGTTGGTTAAGGGCATAAAAACATATTTGATTGTGATGATAATCAAAGTATATGTTCTGTTTAGCACTTGGAAAATGTTGGGAAACAAAAGAGGGAAGAATTGATAAATAAATAGATAAATAACCTTTGAATGAATAACAAGTCTAGTTATATATTCTCTTATAATGCATAGTATCATAATAAAATCTAACATAAGTCAGTAAAGCTCTAATATCTTTATATATTTCTTTTAAAATTATGAACAATGTTGTAGAAAGAAATATGTATAAGTTTTTTTTCTTCTTCTTTTTAATAAGTAGAAAAAAAGTAAAATTGTAGATGTGATAAAAAGATAGTCAAGAGTAATATATATTATTAAACAAAAGCTTCTTGTCAATTTTATAAAAGTTGCTTTGAGGGAGCTTCCTTGTACAATAAACCTATACATGTTGAAAATTTTCAAGAAATGAAAAAGTAATTTAGAAAGTCAATAGAAAAAAATAAAAAAATAAAAAAATTACAAGTTGGTTGAGTTTTCTTAATGAAGGTAAACTAGGCATGTTTATTTTTTACAAAAAAGTAATGCTCAAAAAAATACGTAACACATTTAAACAAAATTACTAAGGGGCAAATCCAATTCATGGCCAGTGTATGCAATTGCCTCAACTGGATTTTTGAAGAATATTTATTTTTTATGGCTAATATATATATAGTTTAGTGACGTAGATAAAAGTTTGATACGACATTTAGTAAGAATAAAGAGAAACTTTACACTATGTTTGTGAGTTTTGGATAAAAAAAAAAAGAATAGAAAATTTAAATTAGGAAGGAGAAAAAAAAAGTAATAAAAAACTTAAAAGTATTCTTATGTGTTTGTGAGTTTATAAAGGATTTTTTTTTGAACTTTTAAGTATTGATTACTATTTTATTTTTATATTAAATTTTCTTATGTTTATAGACAAAGAATTATGTATAGAGACGGTAAAATATTTACTTAAGATTTTTTCTTTTTCTTCTCAATCCAGCCCTTTACTTTTTAAGTGAAAAATTCAAAAAAAAAAAAAAAAGTGGCCAAATTTTTTTGTTTGTATTTTCTTTTTGGTCCTTTAAAATACTCACAAACAAGATAAATGAACTTAAACTTGTATTTTCATTCATTTATTTTCTTTTCCTTTTGTTTTAAAACTTAAAAACAATATGAACAAAATATAATTTACTATAATTTCTATAATATAACCTCTATTACTTAATTTTTAGTTAATATTAATGTCACATTTGTTAATATAAAATTATTTTTAAAGGTACCCATCATTTTAAAAATATATTTTAAATTTTGAAATGAAGAAAGTATATTGTATTTAAATTTTATTTACTTCACTCTAATTTTTTTAATTAATTTATATATAAAAAAATAATTTTGCCCACTGATTACTATTAAGGGAACTTTTCTTTATGGAAGCAAACTAAATCGGGACAAGGAGGAAGACTGCAACAAGTAAACAAAAATAGTCAAGGAACACTCCTCTGTCTATTTTTGTAATAATGTAATGGCAAATACATTTTCACAAGTACTTTTTATAGTTCCACGAGATCCCTGGACTCTCTCATATCATACATAGGTCGAGCACCCATATCATAGGTCAAGCATCCATATGGTTTGCTAATAGATATATAGATTATGACATTTCAATTTCAATGCTTAAGCTGAAGAACCTACTCCTCCAGTCCTTGATGTACATTTGTGTCCAAGAATACTGATCCTGTATGTTACAATCAAATACAAGAACAATCAACTCTTACTCAAGACAGATATTCTTTGAAAGTGATTAAAACAAGGGGAAAAAATGAACAAAAATATGATTAAGGTTACAGACTACATGCGGCGAAAGTGTTAAAAACCAGGAAAGAAGCAGCCGCACGGTTTGGTTGAAAAATTACTCTTCCTCCATGTCCCTCTAGATGGTCCATGCAATAAAAAGCTGCACCAATGGTTTTCTAGATTTGGTCCATGTCCATATAGGTAACAACTTGCTTCTTAGAGAAGATTAAAGGCTCTCTGACCCTCAGCATTCCAATATTTTCCCAGCTTTGCCATGTGTAATGATTTTGCCACTTATCCATGCAATGCAATGACCTTTGCAAAAAATGGTGAGACCCACCGTTTACAGGGTGGACCCACTATTTTTTACGAAAGTTATTGTATGGATCATTGCAAAATATCATTACTCATATCTTTTTCCTATTTTCCTCTGCAGAAAAAAAGAAAAAAAAAAGAACTTTAAGGAACCTTCAATATGCATCCTCATGCAATTTTTTAGCAACGCTTCTTAGCACTGCAAGATTCTGCACAAATATATTGCCGTGGATAATATGATTCTGAACGCAATGTAAAATTTAAATGGTTTTGGAACCCACCTTTGCGTAACCAAAAACTTTACAATTTCTTATTGAAACAAACTAATTGGTACAAATATAAAAATAAAAAATTAAAAGTGTGAATAGTTTCATTTACTCTTTAACGCAGTTGACCTTATGCAGTCTACTATTGCAGCTTTCCCAACAGACCACAATGAGCAGATGCTAAAATCTCTCTTTTTCAGCCATGATTCGGAAATACAAAAAAAATTAAAATAAATTAATAATAAAGCTATAAAATCCATGACCTCACTTTTTCTAGTAATTATTTGGGATGCTTTTCGTAAAAACTCTCTGTTTTGATGTTTCCGTTTCTATAGCCTTTTAAAATAATAATAATAATAATAATAATAATAATAATAGTAATAGTAATAGTAATAATAATAATAATAATAATAATAATAATAATAATAATAATAATAATAATAATAATAATAATAATAATAATAATAATAATAATAATAATAATACTACTACTAATAATAATAATAATAATAGTAATAGTAATAATAGTAATAGTAATACTAATAATAATAATACTAATACTAATAATAATAATAATAATAATAATAACAATAGTAATAGTAATAGTAATAGTAATAATAATAATTATTATAATACTAATACTAATACTAATAATAATAATAATAATAATAATAATAATAATAATAATAATAATAATAATAATAATAATAATAATAATAATAATAATAATAATGATAGTAATAATAATAATAATTATAATAATAGTAATTATAATAATAATAATAATAATAATAATAATAATAATAATAATAATAATAATAATAATAATGATAGTAATAATAATAATAATTATAATAATAGTAATTATAATAATAATAGTAATTATAATAATAATAATAATAATAATAATAATAATAATAATATTAGTAATAATTATAAAAATAATAATAATAATAATAAAAAATAAATAAATAAATAAATAAATAATTGCATGTAACACAAAATGGGTCACCCTTTTAGAATTGACGTCTATTTCCTGTTTTTTGGGTATTGCGGTCGTTATGTTTTCACATGCAAATTGATTTGGGTGGAAAATCACAGGGACGGTTCAGATTCATTCTAATTGATTTGTAAGTTATTTTAGGTTGTAAAGACTCTTTAGGTAATAGAGTATTTTTGAAATTTTAATCTTCGTCGTGCCTTCAGGCACATGCAATTACGTGTTATCTTTTTGGTGTTTTTGGGGGCTATATCGAGAACAACTATTGTAGTATGCTCTGATTCATGGTATGATAATTTTTTGTCCAATTTCAAGAAAAAATATAGAGGAAAAAATATTATGGTGATGCGATTTAGTTGGTGTTATGACAATACTTTTTTGTTTGGACTTAGATGACTCATTTTATATTTTTAGGTATATATGCAAAAGCCTTTCTTTTGGATTTTTACATCTTTTTTCCTGTCATTAGATTCCACCAAATGGCTTGCAATACTACCATTTTCCCACAGAAAATACTGTTCATGGATCATATTGATCGATGTTAGAAATACTGGAGGCAAATAAATGCTGTCAAACTTCTCATTCCGTTTTGTTAATAAAGGAAATGTGTGTGGGATACCCGAACTATATTACACAAATTTGAGTCCGTTATCGTCAATCAATTAACTGTTTAAACCTGTCAAGAACTAATTTTAAATTAAGAATGAATAACACACTAATGTTTGCCTAAAAAAAAACTATGACTGGATTGAGTATCAATCTTTTTGTATTAATGGTTGGATTCTCAGTTCTATTATGAAACTGAGAGTTCACAATAATTTTAGATATTTCAATCTAAAAATATTGGATATAGTACTTAACTGTTATATTAGTTGTACCGTACCTTCAGGCACAAGTTATCTCTAGTATATATATATTCATCATTCAATCCGTAAATTTAAAAAAAGATTCCCTCGGATTATTTTTCCTCCTTCACTTGACTTTTAGAAACTACATTCGGGTCAATAGAGTCAATTTGAATATTCATTAGTTTTATTTTTTACCAGGAAATTGATATTGTTAAAATAAAAATTAATTTTATCAAAATAATAAGTGAACATTATTTACTTTGGTCTATATATAAGAAAATACAAACAATAATCACTCATAATAAGGTTCGTAAACAATTCAAATCCAACCGAACCGAGCCGATTTTTGTCATTTGAATTTGAGTTCGTTTATTTTTCACGACCCGAATTTCAAAAGCATGTTCGAATTGAACTAAAATATATTTCCAAGATGCTTGTGATTGTAAGTGAGTCTATAGACGAGCTTGTTCATGAGTAATTATTAAATATGTTAATCAATATATATTTATTTATATATTTTATACATATTCACATCCAGCCTTAGTAAAAGACAATTAGATTAAGAATTAGTATAATTAATAATATGTCTGATTAATTAATTATCGATGAAAGAGAAAATATTTAATTAATAGGAATAAATAAAATTATATTACTCTCTTTGTTTATGTTTTATTTTTAATTGACGTTTTAAGAGAAAAACTATAAATTAGAAAATATAATTAAGTATCAAATCTCAATATTATCCTTTTAAAATTCATTCAAAAGTTGAAAGAGAAATAAATTACTCCCTCCATTCTATAGTGAGAGACTTTTAGAAAGAAAAATTGTTCAAATGTACTCGTGGTTTACACTTTTCTATGAAAATAAATTATTTACTTTTCGATATTGCATTTGAATACTCATATTTTTTAAAGAAATTTTCTATGTATATTAGTAGTTCCCAACTTCCCATAAAGAGGAAGTGATGAAATTTTACACAAATTTTAGTTATCAAGTGATAATATTAAATATTTTATTAGTCTATATGCATGAAGCTAAAACGACTGTTATTACAAACTGGAAGGAGTAGTATTTAATGTATAAGAATAATATATAAAAAACTTAAGTCATTAATTTTTTTTTCTTGAAATTTATGAACGATATATAAAAAATAACAATTTTTTCTTTGTAAAATACAGATTAAAAAAAATAACTAAGGGAGAATTTAGTAACCAAAGTATGTGTGGACTCATTGACTGCTATCTCCTCCTTTTGGTTAGTAAGCTCTAGTTAGAAGGTGTTTCATAAAAGTTGAATGAAATAATTTTGAATGTTTAAGTAATCTGAATGAGTTAAATGAAGCAGAATTCTAAATACTAAATACAAAAATTATTTAATAATTGATATGTTTAAAACATCTGAATAACAAATTTTTACTATTTTATCCCTCTGAAAAAATTCAAAATTTTTGTAAATTTATTTAATATTACTTAATATATATATATAAAATTTTTTACGTCATTCAGCTAAAACTTATTCATTCAGTTAAAAAAATTAGACTTAACCATTCAGCCTAAAAATATGACCGATTCAACCATTTAGCAAATTTTTATTCAAAATATACATCGAATGACTGACCAATTCAACAATTCAGAACTATTAAGTGTTAAACAAACAGGGCATTAGGTGGCCTTAGGTGTGTGTTAGGACTCACCCTGGGTCTATTTACTGTTGTTGCTTGTAGGCTTAGTTGGGTTTTATATTCTCTGATTCAAAATGACACTAAGTTGCCTAAAGGTAGGACCAAATAAGAGAGTAATTTTGGGTCCAAATTGCAGGATCCAATATGCGACAGAACAAAAGTAGAGCCCTTAGACAAATACAGGCAACCTACCCCATCATGGTCAAAGGACAAACCCCTATAAAAATCAAAGAGCTCAAAGATGATCGCCCTCATCTCTGTGATGATCTACTTCTACTCCAAGATTCAAAAAAATGCAGACCAGATGGGAGCTTATTACGATAACCTCGACCTCACCTTTTCTAATTATTATTATGTCAACCGTCAAAACCCTAACCCTAGTATTACTCAAATGGCCAAGCTACCAGCTACACTGTGCCCAGGTTTCACCAGGGTTCAGGCAGGTTTGTTCAGTGTAGATTTGTCTAGTTCGGTTAGGTTTAAGGACTTCCTAATTTTCAAGGGTGAGAGGGTTACATACTTTGAATTTGGACATTGGCCGTCAAAGGGTTTGTAATAAAAAGGACAAATTAGCCTTCTTCTACGAAGAAAAATAAATAAGAACAATAAATTATGTAACATTTTGGCACCCAAAACAAAAACATATTTATAAATCACCAGTCTGAAGTCTTACAAATCCCGCATTCCAACTCATAAAAAGACAGATGGCTTGGCAACTATTTGTAAATCACTATTCAGGAGTCTTAAAATACCACATTCCAACTCGCTGAGGACAATCTGCCAATGTTAAGTGAATGCTTTATTGAACCAAAACAGAAACACAATCTAGTAAAATACTGAAATACACACTGCAGTTTCTTTCATCCCACTAGCATTCACCTGCACAATAAATAATTAATCAGAGATGTAAACCACCTTTGAATAAATAAAGTTTTTTAATAGGGCCATACACAAAAGACACCAGGTATTTCAGAAAAGAAAGGTGTGCTCAAGGGGAAGGGGGCCAGGGGCATATATTATTATCTTTTATTTCCAAAATCGTATGAATTAGCTTAATTTAAAAGAAATTTATAAAATTTGAAACTCTTCTTATGGAACGAGGTAGTGTCAAACAGATATCCATACAATGTATCTAAGATGCAAACCCTTATTGCTCCTCTCCATGGCTATATATATTTATATATAGGAGGTGATCAATAGCAAATGGCTGATGTGGACAATCCGCTAGTAATAGGAGCAGATATCACTAGTATGGCTAGGCTGATAAGTTTTCATTGCGAAATAGATCAACGCCCCTTAAATTATCAGATTTTGCACATGTGATACATGTTATTTTAATACTATCAGCTCCTCTTTGGGATGGATAGCGTGTGGACAAGCAATTAAAGGGAAAATCAACTAATCAAACCCAATAAACATGTAACAGAAAATAACAGCAGCCAGAATGGACAAAAAATGATCAAAACCAAGGCCGCCAGTAAGCATGATTTTGTAGAATAACAAAGAACCGAATGCTAACAAGAGAGTTAACTAAATCCAATTAATATTCTTGTTATTTATCTTTCAATGAAATACGCTAGAGTGTAATACCAACTTTTAAGACCGGCACAATATGATTACTACTTTTTAGTAATAAATTCTCCCTTCTCTTGCTTCTCTTGTTCTTTTCGATACATATCCTCACTGCATAGGAGCCAAAAAAAATCCCATTCCAAAATCTCATCCTTATCATCTGAATAATTATCAACCTAGCTCTCCATCCAAATACTCCAATAAACAATTGATTTTTATCCACTTATGTTGTGGGATATGCTTGTAAATTAGATTCAAACCAAGGTTCAGGGTATCAAAACTACCACACTTGAAATAGAGGGACTTGAATTTGACAAAAGTAACTGAATGAGTAACAGGATGCTATCCGGCCCTAATAGGAGTGGATAGTATGCAGAAAATTTTAAGGAGTGTTTTGCCTACTATTCGCTCCTATAGGGGCGGATAGAATGAAAATATATACTCACTCCGTTCTAAAATATAAGATCAATATTGACTTTTAGAAGTCAAATCATTTTTAAATTCAAAATTGATATGAATTAATTTAGTTTTCGACAATATAATTATAAAAATCATAAACTATCTAAATAGTATTACTAATCACAAGAGTTATTATTTTCAAAAGTTAAATGAATCTCCTCAATTTTGAATTTGGAAATATCTTAAATTGACTTTTAAAACTCAAACTTGATTCTATATTTTAGAACGAATGGAGTATCTTTCAAGGGGCGCTGAGGTAATTTCGTGGTTAAAATCTCTCCACCAGTCATACAACACACAAGGAGCGGATAGTCTTTATTTTTTTAAATCCGGAGCATCCTTTCTCTTATGGATGACTAGAGATACATTGGCCTGGATAATGCCCATTGCAACCAGTTGTTATAGATCACTATCTATATATATGAATTGATATAAATATATAGTTATAGAAAAATACTAGGCATCTGAAATTTGGGATCTCAAATGTGTCAAAAATTCACACATCATCATTGTATCGGTATGTAATAATTGCTAAAAATCCACTATAATCTTAAACAACCACTATAATTGAGACCACTAGCATTACACAGAGATATAAACATTTATATAAATGGCCACTGTATATACATAATTAATAAAACCTACTGATAAAATTTTCGTGTGTGATCATAACAAAACCTACTGAATCTTACCACTTCAATGCTTTCCCCAAGATTTAAAAAATAACTGGTCTACTTCATTTCGACTTCTGTTCTTCAGGGACTCATGCTAATCTTGACATCAAAACCATCACTTACTCTGTTTTTATTAATATATATTCCTTCAATTAGTTAACTCAACAAATAATTTTTATAGGTAAATCTTAATTGTATTAAAAACTGCCCAAAAAGAGGTGTTAAGCCCCATTTCAAAGCTGTATAATTTGAATGATATAGAAACCAAAAAAAAACCTATGCATAAGCATAGACACATCTCTCTACCAAATTCGAGGGATGAAATTTGAAGATAACGAAAAATAATTGAATCCATATTCATAACAACCACATCAAATATCACCCTGAATCTACATAGATGACTGAATCTGGACATTCATTCAACCCCATATCTTATGTCCCCAAAAAACATAACTTAATTCCTGTTATGATATACATGAGACACTGATCTACAAGAAAGCACCAACACTAAACAATTGTCATTTCTCATTTCAGTTCATACTAAAATAATCAATCACATTCCCCGGTCTATATCAGACGAAATGTAAAACAAGCTAACTATTTATGTGATCCACTAGCCTTTACGGGAATTAAAGTACCAAGTCACACTTAATCCCCCACCCCCAATTTCCCAAGCTTTTCCACTCTCTGAAAATAAATTCACACACATGAAACACGATATAATATGTGTGTGTGTGTGTATGCACGCTCTCTCTTTTCAGGGTCCACCTCGGTTACACAATTGAACACTTGGTAAACATATATTCCTACAACAAACCAATCGAACCAAAACAAGACTGAAAACAAAAACTCACCAAAGTCAATTTCTCAAAACCAATCAAATACCATATGAAAAAGAGAAACTAAAATCCTGATTGCAAAAAAAAAGGGGAAACAACGATTAAAATCAACTTTCATACTTAAAATACCTAATATACGAAATGAAGGGGTATCTGACCTAGAAATCGTTGATCGATAGAGGGAATTTTTAGTGAGATGAGTGTGAAGCTGAAGAAGAGTGAGAATGAGAAGGGGCTGCGTAGATCTTGTTATAAGCGGTTTCGCCGACGAGGTAAATGCCGAAAGCAACCAGAGCGATGCCGAGGCCAGGAGTGGCGTGGCGGAGCTGTTTGGATAGCATCGGATGCTTCCTCCACTCGTCCCTCCGCCGGAAGAATTCTCCGGTTGGTCCCAGGGGTTTCTTCGCCATTTTCGTTTCTTTGTTGTTGTGTTGAGTTTACCGTGCGCCAATTGAAATGGAGTAGGGGCTGGCTGAGAGGAGATTGATGGGCCAAATAGCAATGAGTACTTGTATGGGTTCTTTACATAAGTATACAACTTTTATAAAATAATTACAAGAATAGTGCACTAAACAAATAATTACAAAAAGAGTGCAACAAGAATAAACCTATTAAATCATTATTCCTTAAATCAAGGAAAATAATAACCACCCTATTTAATATTTTCTATTTAATTGTCTCAATAACCAACATCATATATATATATATATATGTATGTATGTATGTATGTAAAATAAGCGCACTCACTATACACACTTATAATTTCCAGAAGAAGTCCGAATTATCATAAATCTAATAAAATGTTTTACTATTCATTGCACATCTTATAAATAAGGTATTTTCTTTTTTAAAGGACACCTTTTTCTCCCTTAGTTATGTATTTGGCGTAATACAGGATTAAATTAGGTTTTAATCCCACGATCTCCACCACCACTGGTCCACTGCCATTCATCCAATGTCTGCCATATTTGTAGTGCTCTTGATGCCATTCTCTTCTTGTAAATTTTGTTGTTTACATGTTTAATTGCACTAGTTACTACACATTTAGGAATTGGTTACCTCCATGCTAGTGTTTGGTTACCTCCAGAAACCAGCAGATTGTGTTTTAAAAACAGAGCACCGTTTTGGAAACCTGCTGATTGTGTTTTGGTTACCTTGGTATGAAGGTTTGGTTACCTTGATATGAAAGTTTGGTTACCAACTGCATTATGAAATTCACATTAACAAACTCACATTAATAAAGACAAAATAAAAGGAGGAAGAAGACTAGTATTTGGTTACCTAGATTTACTAAACGAAAAAACTAGTTACTACACATTCAGGAATTGGTTACCTCCATACTAGTGTTTGGTTACCTCTATTCTATTGTTTGGTTACCTAAACTAGTACCAGCCAAGCTGAGACAGCAACTTGGTTATAGTGCTTGTTGATGTAAAGATTGAAATGTGAATTTGTTTGCAGGACTGAATAGGAATGGAAAGAGTTGCAGATTAAGATGGGTGAATTATTTAAGACCTGGCCTCAAGCAAGGAAATTTAACAGCGGAAGAGGAAGGCATCATCATTGAACTGCATGCCATATGGGGTAACAAGTATGCACTATATACCTCTATTTAATTTCATGCTTGTTCTTGTTTTTTTTTTTTCGGGTTCTTATTTTATGTTCATATACATGTACAGATGGTCTACCATTGCTAGAAACTTGCCTGGAAGAACTGATAATGAGATAAAAAAAAAACTATTGGAGAACTCATTTCAAGGCAAAATCAAAGCCATCTCGAAGGCAGGAAAAACGAAAATCTGAAGCTCTTCGACAGAAAAAACATCATTTACTAGAAGAGAATAATGACAAGTGCACAAGTACTAATGATCATACTATTGGAGAAGTGAACAATGAGAAAATAACCGAATTACAAGGCAATCAAGACATGGTTTTCACATACGATGCTAATTCTATGGATAAAATGTCCACCTAAATTAAAGGGATAAGAATGCACTAATTTTGTAAATAAATATCAAAACATGTATTACTTTTGTAATTATTTTATGGATGCACCATTATTGTAATTATTTCTAAAAATGTACTAGTAAATGTAAATCTCCCTACTTGTATGTGTCTTTTGGATGGGCCGCTCCAATATTCAGCCCACCCAGTTTAACTTCTTATTTCATTTTATATAATATCTTATATTTAGTTTTTTCATGGTAATTAACTTTTTTTGTAATTTTCAAGCAATCAAACCAAACCAAACTCTAAATATAACCATGTATTTAATTTGCATGGATCAAATTTAAAAATATATATATAGGGCAGTCATCCATAACAAATATTTCCTATGCAACAAACAAAAATCTCATCTTTCATTTTAGAATTTGATGGCTAGGGGTCTGTCTCAAACCCTTTTTTTTCATGAGTTCAAATTTGGGATAGTCGCTTCCTTTACATACATTTAAATTATATTCATGCAGTAAATTACTTCTACATTATATACATGTACTAAATATCATATTAATTTTAATTTTTAAATGAATTGCCAAAATTAAAGTTGATCCCATTTTAAATGAATTAATTATTTTGTTAGAATTTTGGTAAAGAATATATAAAAATAAATGATTTATAGAAGTTGGTGATTTTAAATTTTAAAATATTAAAAACTATATAATATAATTTTTAATTAATAGAACCGTTTCTTGCTGCAAAAGAAAATTAATAGATAACAATCAATTCCCATATTCTTTTCCGTAACAGATTTGGATAGTCATGATTTATGAGATTGATCAACATCCTTCACATTATTGGTTTAGCAGCCACAAAACTTTTATATTTAAAAATTTTAAAAATTATATTATATAGTTTTAATTTCCATAAATATTTTTAATTATAATTAATATGATATTTAGTATATGTATATAATTTAGAAGTAATTTAGTACATGTATATATTTAGATGTATGTATTGAAAGCGACTATCTCCATCAAATTGAGCTCATGAAAAAAAAGGTTTGGTCTGATCGCATGTCATGAGACTAGGAAACAGTGTTAATCCTAAAACCACATCGTCTACCTGATCGCAACTCCTAAATAAAATTCTCCTTGGCCACATGAAAGACATGCGACTAAGCCCCATCTAGCCATTAGATTTTAAAATAAACGGTGAGATATTTGTTTGTTGCAATAGTGTGTCCATAGCAAACGCTTGTTATGGATGATCATTACCCCCCTCCCCACATATATATCAAATGTTCATGTATCTTATATATCTAATAAAGAAAGAAGATGTGTATATGAGCAATAAATATAAAAACAAATAATAATAAAAATTATACGGATTTGAAAAAACAAAGGAGAGACGAGAGGGTGTATAATTCTTGAAATAAGAGATATTTTTACCTACTTTTCTTACCCAATTTTCTTATCCCGCATATAAGACAAATGAGTGTGATCTACTCATTTGAGTTAAAGATGATATGAGATGAGACCACACTCATTTGTCTTATATGCGGGTAAGAAAAGTGGATAAGTGTAGAAGCACTCTAAAAAAATAGGATATGACACGAATTTCAATATAAAATCTTAATTTTTAATAGTCAAGATCTATGTATGTAGTGGTTGCTTTTTGTGTACATAGGGTTATCCTTTTTTGGGTGCTAATTCCTTCTCACCTTGTGTGCGGCTTAATTATGTAGTTGTAATAGTAATTTAATTAAGCTTTTGATCAGTATCCATTTTCCCCATGTCTAAAAGTACTTTATGCTTTTGCTTTCTATCGCTAGCTATCGCCCAGGGAGAGGAGCCAGAATTTTGTCCTAGCAGGGGCGAATTTGAAAATTAAAAATAATAAATAAAAGTCGAATTAATCTAAATATTAATTAGTCATAATAAAGTTTACAAATTACAGTGCTATTCTCCTAGGCCCCATAACTTGAAAATGTTTCAAGATAATTTCATTATCAATAGTTTCAAGATAACTTTATTATCAATAGTTTCAAATACATCATAGTTCAATCTGAACGATTCCCCGAAGAAATACAATTTCAACTGTCCAATATTAACGTCTTTTCAAAGTCTCAAACCAAATTTGTTTTCTATATTCAAATAAAATCACGGCAAAATGTATCAAAATCAACCCACAAACACAACTCACAAGTCACAAACACAACTTAATTCAAATTTGGTTACGTTGATTTGAGTTTTTTTTTTTTTTTTTAAATTCTAGACTTCTAGTATGTGCTTACATCTTACAATAAATATAGCAAAAAAAGTTGATCTTCAATTTCCCCCATTTAATTTTCACTATGACCTGAGCTTTTCCAAAAAAAATTTATGTACAGTACAATATTTGTGCAATAAATTTTTGATTTTATCTTTATTTTGTTATATTAACTGATAATATCACAATTTTTTTTAAAAAAACAATGAATATAGCAACAACAAAAAATGATCTTTAATTCCCCCCCCCCCCCCCCCCCTCCCCCCTTTAATTTGCAGTATGACAGGAACTTTCCCAAAAAATCTATAATACAATCATTTTCACTTGAATAAGATCAATTGACAACCAAACTACCAAAGATTACACAGATCTAAAACAATACAAAAATACGACTATTCGATTCACACATCAAATAACAAAACTTTAATTCCTAATAAAAATAATAATAATAAAAATCATACATAACTTAATCAGTTAATCTGATCAAAAGGAATCAAACTCGAATATCCTTGAGAAATTTAAGAGATTTTATATAGGAGACAATATTTTATCTAACAAGAGATGGGGATTTCTGGTTGCAGACAAACAAATGAACAATCAAAGAAAGAAAGAGACGAAGATGGGAAAAGGAAAAAGTATAGCTCTACAATGATCAGGAAAAGGAAAAGCATGTAAAGGAGGAATAAAATAATTTATATACATCATACGAATCAGACAAAGGAAAAGCATTAAGTATGTAAAAGAGGAATAAAATAATTTATATACATCATACATGCAAAGGTGGCAGACGAATGTAATGGAGGAATAAAATAATTTATATAGGTTCAAGTTTCAATCTAACCAAAACAATCCACCAAAAATCTTTAGCGGAGGCAGCTGCCTCCGTTGCGTTGTATGTGACTCTGCCCCAGCCTATCTAGGAAGGAGAAAAAAAGAGAGTAGGAGAGAGGAAAAGGCTAAAAAAACAGCAATTTTGGACAAGGTTACTGTAAGGATCTGAAAATTCTGTAACGCTGTTTATGAATTGTAAACCCTAATTTCAATCCAAACCCTAGTTTTGGGATAATATGGATGGTAGGAGGTATTCAAAGTCTATTTATGACATAATTAATATTAGGGATAATATTGGTATTGATTTAAATAAAAACCTAATATAAATTAATGTGAAAATTAAATTGAAACCCTAATCAATAATCCAATTATATTAATTGCCTAGCAAATCTAATTGGATTATGTGTTATTAATGATATATTTTATTAAGTATCAAGTAATTTAATTAATGATCCAACCAAGCCAAATACCTAGCCCATTGGATTATTTAATGCAAGGCCCAAACATTTAAATTATTTGAGTCCAATTGGAGTGTGACCAAGGCCCAAGGAAATGATTCAATTATAGCCCTAATGTTGGTGTTGGTGATTGTATATACATGTATCATTATATATATATATATATATATATTTTACTAACACATTTAGACATTAAAAAAAAAAGGAAAAATAAAGCAAAACTTGGACTTTTTTGCCCTCAGATTTCCAGTAACTTTGTAAGGGATTTGGGGGCTGATTTTGTTCAGTTTTTAGAGGCTCAATGTGTGGGTAGAAGCAAGAAAAATAGGGGGGGGCTTGTGTAAGAAAGCTAGGATGGCTATTGATGTGTATACTTACATAACATGTAAGTACACAACATCTTCTAACACCACATTACTCTCTATCTCTCTCTCATTTTCAGCATATTCTCATTTCATTAGTCATATTGCTTCCAAGTTGCTAGAGAGAAAAAAATAGAAAGAAAGGGAGAAAGATTGAGAGAAGGAGAAACTTAAAAAGGGATAAACCCTAGCTCTTCAAGGAGAGATCATCTAGTTAGCAAGATATATCATCCAAGCTTGGTGAAGTTTTTAGCAAGGAGAAGAAAAGCTATTAGAAGGTTTAAAAGTTTTCAAACCCTTGTTTTATTTTTCATCTTTGTGTTCTAAGTGCTTGAAGTGGTTTTGATGGTCAAAAAATCTATTTTGATGGTTCAAAACTAATTTCAAAGCTCTAGATGTTTAAAACCATGCTAGATGTGTTAATCTATGGTTTGGTAGTTTAATATATATGTTTAAACGCTTAGATGATAAAAAAGTTTCTCAAAAAGCATGAAAATAATTTTTACCGACGGAATCTTAATCGAACGTGTGGTTCGGGGATTTATATTTTGAAACCTACAAGTTGCATGTGTGATTTATTTCTTCATATGCTAGGTATGTAAGTTAAGAATAAAACCTAGTTGAAATCATATCAAAAGGTTTTAAAATGAGTGAGTTATGCTTTTTGAAACCAAAGTGGTTCATTGTCAAGCCCTAATGCTCAACCATCCACTTTGTAGCTATTTTTCATAACCAATTTTTTTTCAAAAATTTGATCCAATGATGGAATATTGTAGTTTAAGAAGATACGAATCCATCGATACCAATTTGAGGTCATTTGGACTTATATTGAAGATTTTATGAAAGTTGGAATCAAATGGACAAAATTGGAAAATCTGAAAAATTCGCCCAAAATGTGTTTCTGTTTTGAAAGCCGGGGCTTTCATATCAGTGCAATTTTGAAAGCCGGGACTTTGATGGCAGATTTTTAAAAATGATATTTTATTATCCGGGTCGGGTCAAGCCTTTTGAAACGGGTCGGGTCGGACGTGATATAACCAAAATGGGTCAAAATATTGAAAAATTGATATAATTAATTTAGGACCCAAGTTAAATAATTATTTATTATTTTATATTAAATAATAAATAAAGGAAATAAAGGCCATTAATATGATTAATTATTATTTAATTGATATCGAATAATAATTAAAGCAAATAAGAATAATAACTAATTATTTATTATTAAATAATAAATAAAATGAGGATATAAAGTTAATAAAATAATTATTCATTATTTAATTAATAATTAAATAAGGAATAAGAATAAATTAGTTAATTAATTATTATTTAAACAATAATAAAAGGGAGATGAAGTTAATAAAATAATTATTTATTATTTACTTTATATTAAATAATAAATGGTGATAATTACTTAATTAATTATTATTTAAATTATTTTATATAATAATTAAGGAGAAATAAAGGTTAATCAAACTTAATTATTTATTTAATTAATATTAAATAAATAAAGCAAAGAGATTAAGGAAATAATAATGTAGTTAAACAATTTGCTTTAAAATTGTTTAGATTTTTATAAGTTACTAAGTGTTTAAAATACTATTAGATAATGGTATTAGCTAAATTATTATTAAATAATTAATAATAATAGTAAATAATTAAATTATTATTAAATAATTTATAATAATGGTGAATGATTAAATTGTTATAAAATGATTAATAATAATACTAAGTGATTAACTTATTATTAAATAGTTAATAATAATAGTAGAGGTTTAAATATTATTAAAAGATTAATGATATTAATAATCAATTTGGACGTTGTTAAATAATTAACAACATTGGTAAGTGAATTAAATATAGAATAATATTGTTTGATAATTAAGATATTATCCAAGTGTGATAATATTGTCTAGTAAGCTACGTGTTGCTAAATAGGGAATTATGTGTTTACGTGGCATACTGTTTAATAGTGATATATGAAATCCTATATGTATTACTAATTGATAGATAAACCTATTTAATATTAGGTCTTTCAATGACTGTAATTTAAGTCGTGTAAGCTGTAGACTACGACAGAGACAAGTTTCCTAACTCAAACTCGAACTATTATTTTTGAGCATGTCAAATGGTTTAATTTATCGTTAATTATTCCATGTAAATGCCAGTATTGATATTCGCACATTGATGCATTTGAAAAATATGTTCTATCATTGAACCAGTAAATTATTTAAAGTTCTTTATTTCATGAATTGTTCAACAAAAGGGTCTACGCCATTTGTTTCGGCTGGATGGACATATAAAGTAAATATTTTTAAAAGCTATTCCAAACCAGTTGATTGGTGTGGAAGTCTTGTACTGAGAGAACAAACCCTAAATGGGGAATTATAAGTGTCATAGTTCGACATGGTCAGAGTTTAATGTTATGCATATACATGTTGTATAAGAGGCTGATCCCCTCGAGTACAGTCTGATTTATAAAAGGATAATCGGAAGGTTGTTTCCTTGGAAACGTTCAGGGTCGGTTGGACAACTCAGCAGTAAATAATCATCTTTCATTCCTTCGTTTGGATTTTGATTATCTTATCAGTCATTTTATTAACTTCTATAAATTGTTGAGCTTTCACTTTATTCGTAGTTATTCATGATATGTCTGTATTATTTTAAATTTGCTGAGCATATTAGTTGCTCACTCTTGCTATATATATCATGAATTAATTGCAGTTAGGCTTGAGCACTCCAAGAAGGACAAAGGCAGGGCAAGCTTTAAGAATAGTTTAAATATTTATATTCCTGTTTTGTAAATCATGGAACCCTGTTTATATTAATAGGATCGTCATGATGTAATTTTATTAAGGTTGAGACCTTGGGACCGTAGTAAGCCTTTTGTAATGAACAACTTATGTTTATTTATTCCGCATTTAGTAATATATGTTGTTTAAGAGGTGATGTATGTATTTGATTATGAGCACCAAATTCGAGGTATTGGTACCTGAATTTGGGGGTGTCACAGTTACATACTCAGCTGCCCTTGCCCCAAGCTATTTTGCATGTCAAATAATTGTCCCTGTACAGTTGATAGAAACTATTATATATTTTGCATAGTATTGAAAAGGAATTGCTTGAACGTCTTAAGAAAAGTACTGTTTATGCATCGCGATATATACAATTATCCTGTCGTCAAAGAATACAATAAATTTCTTGATACGGAAGGATTGCAGGCTGGAAGTGAAGATGAAAAGGAGGAGGAGGTTTGTTATAGCAAGTTTATTTGCACTTTCCAACAACTAAACGCTCTCCCCTAGCACCAAGGTGATGTCAAGTTGTCAACTATTTTGACATGTTTACTATAAGGAGCAGTTGGACACAAAGTAATTACATCTTGGATTATTGGGAAAATAAATGAAGTATTTTATTTTAATTTTAAACCATCACTAAGATTGAATTTTATTGATACCTTTTTTTTTTCTTTTTAAAGATAAAACATTTATTGACTAAAATAGGTGATATAGTCAACATAATTATGTCATTTTAGAATTAAGAAGTATTCCATAAACATAAACTTTGAAAAGTTGGCCACAATTTATTATTCAAGTCAACTATCAGTTTCAATTTAAAATACGGCAGACCATTCTTTTAGTTTACTTAAATATGCCAATATTAGCGTACAATCACTAATAATAATAAATTCTAACTGCACCCAGTAATTCAATATCTTTAAACATTTTTCTGTCTTTGCATGCAAAATGAATAATTATTTTACTTTATCAAAACACAAAAAAAAAAAATGTTGAAGAAAAGTTCGTGTTGCATAAAGTTCCAATATTATTGCGTCATGCTGCAAATTAAAGTCTTAAGGTTTTTTACACTAAAATATGACTATCATGTGCACCATGCACAGGGTCTTCTTTTAATTATGATATTGTTCTTATTTCATTGTATATTTTTATAAACATATTAAATTTATTAGATAAAATGATCCTTATAGAAAAATAGGAATTTTTTTCCTTTCTAAAGTTGTATTATTTATGTAATAATAAAACTTCTCCTATAATTGAAATATAATTGCAACCGCATTGGCGCCAAGCGTGAGGGAATGCTAGATGTTTGGTAATTTCAACTGCATTGGCCACTAGCATCCCGACTTACTAGAACCCTCATTTTGTTGTCTTTCAGATACTAGTTCAATAATCAGAGAAAATAATAGGAAATGTAAGGGCGCCAAAGCATAGGCGAAGCAAGCTCAGTCTAGGTGAAACAAGCTTAGTCAGATTCAATTGACCAAGACACACATAGAAATTAAAAGGGTTAAAGGAACAAGTCCATATCTTGATATATGTGGAATGCTACCTAGAAGCTGTCGTTAACACTCCAACATTAATCCTCACTTTCAATCACAAACTCAATATAATAGCAACCAAGGGTCGATCCCACAAAGAATGATTAATTTAATTTTATGCAATGTAAACTAAAACTCAGGGTTTTGAATTAATTATAATTAACTAAATAAATACAAGTAAATTAATAAAATTAATTAATTAATTAAAGACTTCACTTCTTCGGTTCAATCTCACCCTTACAATTAATAATTCAAAATATATTTTTATCATTCCATGAAACTAATAACCCTAGGCAACAACAAACTCTGCTATCCGAAATTTTTCTTAATTTTAATCTGACAAAACAAGCTTTTCATTAGATTATAACCATTATACAACCTAGAACAAGCTCTCTAAATTTAATATAATGGAAGCATTAATCACAAGAAAATTAGATTATTCTAAGTAACAACCTTATAAGCTCGGACTGTTTAACTTACATCATGATAACCATAACAATAAATAAAAGCTTGAGCACAATCATCTATCACTATTCACTACCAACGATTAGGAACAATATCAATTACACGTAATATAATTCATAAATATAGCAATCGATAATAATTTGATTAACTCAATAGGCCAAAATTAAATCAATCAAACCCAATATCAAATAAACAATTAAAACAGATTATCATAAATAATTTCATATAAGGAAGAATAAATAATATTATTGAATTGATTTAACCATTAATTATAATCGGGTTTGAAATTCCCTAGAACTGAATAATAAAATTAGCCAAACATAATAATAATAATAATAATAATAATAATAATAATAATAATAATAATAATAATAATAATAATATATATGAAAACCTAATAGAGAGAGAGAGAGCTCCTAATTATATCTATCTAATAATCTGCTAAATTATCTACTCTAATGTAATGTAATGTATTTATAGAAGTACAATAATAATCTTAAGCTAATGTGGTATTAAAATCCAATTTGGAATCAAATTAATATTTTAAATCGTGAAATAATCCCATTTCTAGCAATTTTCGCTAAGCCAAACACGCACATGATGTGCATTTGACACAATCAACGCGCCTCGGTGACATCAGCATTACACAACATAATCCGTGCATTACGCGACCGTTACTTCCTTCAATGAACAAAGCGACGCCGTTCATTTGCTGCTGCTGTCTTCTATGCGCGCATGGCGCGTGCGTTTCTTTCTTCAGCTCAGACAGCAAACGACGCTGTTTAATGCTGCTGCCAATTGACTTGCGCGCATTGCGCGACCGCGAGTTCTGGTTATTTACATTAATGCCACTGCGCAACCACTTCCTCCTTATTTACCAAATTGCCATCAGATCTTGCAAGAATTACTAATTTGCCATCCAAGTTTTAATTAATTCCTATAAAATAAAATAAAAACATTAAAAATAATTTAAAAACACTAAAAATAATAAAAACATATAATAATAAATAAATTACCTAAAACGCTAAAAATACTTAAAAACTCATAATTAATTAAGCATAATAATACCCACTAAATAGATATAAAATCTACTTATCAAATACCCCCACACTTAAATTTTTGCTTGTCCTCATGCAAAACACGAATAAAAACTATAAAATAAAACTAATAACCAAACAACTTACTTGACTCGAACAACAAATCAATATGAATTCAACATTAGTCTCGAAGATTTTTAAAAACAATAACTCACAGAAAATTTTAAAATTATGCAAAATCCAAAACTTTTAACATATTTATCAATCTTACTTTATTCAAGACCTTTCGTGTGTGTGTGAATCCAAATGTATCAAACTTGCAAAAAAATTTAGATCCGCTCACATAATTAAATGTCTCGTAAAAGATATAAAAAATGGTTAGTTTAATAACAAAACTCTATACTCTTACTTTTCACAACACTTAAAGCTACTATAAACAAATATAACTAGAAGATCAAAAGGTTTTTAATCTTGATAAACTCACTAGGATTATTAATATCAATTTTTTTCAAGTACTTTTTCTATTTTATCCTCTTTCTTTTAAATGAGTGCATTTTATGCTCCATCCCATTCTTTTTTTTTCTTTTTTTCTCTCTCGGTGAGTGCATTTTATGCTTCATCTCACTTTTCATGTATTTATGAGTGAGTGTATTTTATACTCCATCTCACTTTTTATGTGTTTGTGCATGTGTTTGTGAGTGAGTGCATTTCACGCTCCATCTCACTTTTCATGTGTTTATGAGTGAGTGCATTTTATGCTCCATCTTAACCCACCACAAGAATTCTTTTTTTTTTCCTTCAATTTAATAATCCTAGAAAAATTACCTAAATCATTTCTCCCAAAAATTATATTTTGTCTTATATTTCACTTTAAATAATGATCAAATAAGTTATAGAGCTCAAAAATATCTTCCATAAGCATTTAACCATATAAACTCACTAAATTAAAACTAGCTCAAATAAATGGATATAAGTGCATAAAAATTAAAGGGATCTCAAACAAAGTAATAACCAATAAAAAGTTAAAAATTCAAACTAAGAAAAAATTTATCCTTTTTTCAAAAGTTATTAAATAAAAATAAAATTTTATAATTGACTAAAAATTAAAACCCAATTAACTCATTGTTTAAGTGACACATCCTAAATAAAAAAAAGTAACTATCCATTTTCGTAAGAAACACGGTTACACTTAACACGTGCAACAAGCCTTTAAACCCCAAGTGGACGAGTTTTATCTCGTGAGGGTTTGCAGTGAATTGACCCACAAAATGCAAAAATTTAAAATTTTTAAAATTCCCTACAAATAAAACAAATATCCTAAATCCCTTCCCCCCACACTTAAAATTTACATTGTCTCCAATGTAAACTATAATGCAAAGAAACAGGCACACATAACTATAAAAAGAAAAAGAAAAAGAAATTCAAATCTGATTTCTTGGGTTGCTTCCCAAGCAGCGCCTTTATTTATTGTCATTGACTCGACAACATGTCAAAGTACTACGTCATTCCAACTTCATGAATTTTGAGTACTCCATTCATCACGTTATTCTTCATCGGTATATTTAGTATCCCTTGCACGTGACATGAACGTTTTACTCCATATTCAACGAATAGGTATTTAATATGATTGGGGAGAATCTTTATATTTGGAATGAGATCCTGCAAAACAAAACATAAAAATTTGTCGTGAGTAACATGTAATAGAATGGAAATAATTGCATTACTATCTAAAATCATTGGCAAAGAATTGAATGTAGCTCTAGCGTCCTTCAAATCATGTTTCAGTTCAATTTCTTCTTTTTTCTCTAGCTTTAAATTGTTTGTACTTGCATCCTCTAAAGTCTCTTTATCTATTTCTCGAAAAATTTCATCCACCTTAGGCATGTTATCACTATGAAAAACATCATTATCTACATTAATACTGTCCGTTTCTGCATTGATGTTGTCTGCTTCCTCTTGCATCGGCGATGGAAGGAATGACCCTTGAGAATCTAATTGACCAATTGTAGTAGCAAGTTGACTCATTTGATTCTCCAAATTATATATAAAAGTTTTTGTCTCTTGTTGGAATTATTGTGCTTGAGTCATGAAAGCTTTAAACATATATTCTAAAGACATATCAGAATTAGATAATTGGTCATGTTGTTATTAGGGATATGGTTGCTTGTATTGTGGATTATTTGGAAAGTTTTGGTTTGTGTGCCAATTCACTGGTGAATTCTCATAGCTGAAACTATGATGATCCCTCCATCCTGAATTATACGTGTTTAAATGGGGATCATATCTCTTTTCTAATTGCCCACGGAAACCACCAGCTGCATTGACTTGTTCATAAGACTCCTCTCGAAGCATTAGACACATATCAGTTGGGTGTCCTATTGTCGCACAAATCCTATAAGTACCTATAGCCATTTGATAAACAAAAGAAGTTAGACTATCAGTTTGTTGCTCATGAGAAGAAATATTTACCTCATTAACATAATCAGGCATGACTTCCATTCTTAACCTGCAAAACTCAATTAAACTATGAAAAACTATAAAAATAAAATCTAAGAAAAATTACTAAATTAAAATAAAGTTTACAAAAACACAAAAATAAATTAAAATCATTCCCCAGCAACGGCGTCAAAATTTGAAAGCTGTCGTTAACACTCCAAAATCAATCCTCACTTTCAATCACAAACTAAGTATAATAACAAGCAAGGGTCGATCCCACAGAGAATAATTAATTTAATTTTATGCAATGTAAACTAAAACTCAGGGTTTTGATTAATTATAATTAACTAAATAAATAAAAGTAAATTAATAAAATTAATTAATAAATTAAAGACTTCAGTTCTTCGGTTCAATCTCACCCTTACAATTAATAATTCAATCATTCAAAATATATTTTTATCCTTCCATGAAAACTAATAACCCTAGGCAACAACAAACTCTGCTACCCGAAATTTCTTTTAATTTTAATCTAACAAAACAAACTCTTCATTAGATTATAACCATTATACAACCTAGAAAAAGCTCTCTAAATTTAATATAATGGAAGCATTAATCATAAGAAAATTAGATTATTTTAAGCAACAACCTCATAAGCTCGGACTGTTTAACTTACATCATGATAACCATAGCAATAAACAAAAGCTTGACCACGATCATCTATCACTATTCATTATCAATGATTAGGAACAATATTAATTACACGTAATATAATTCCTAAATCTAGCAATCGATAATAATTTGATTAACTCAACAGGTCAAAATTAAATCAATCAAATCCAATATTAAATAAACAATTAAAACATATTATCATAAATAATTTCATATAAGGAAGAATAAATAATATTATTGAATTGATTTAACCATTAATTATAATTGAGTTTGAAATTTCCTAGAACTGAATAATAAAATTAGCCAAACATAATAATAATAATATATATGAAAAACCTGATAGAGAGAGAGAGAGAGCTCCTAATTATATCTAATAATCTGCTAAAATATCTACTCTAATGTAATGTAATGTATTTATAAAAGTACAATAATAATCATAAGCTAACGTGGTATTAAAATCTAATTTGAAATCAAATTAATGCTTTAAATTGCGAAATAATCCCGTTTCTAGCAATTTCCACTCAGCCAAACACGCCCCTGACGCGCATTTGACCCAGTCAATGCGCTTCGGTGACGTCAGCATTATGCAGCGTAATTCGCGCATTGCGCGACCGTTATTTCCTTCAATGAACAAAGCGACGCCGTTCCTTTGCTGCTACTGTCTTCTATGCGTGCATGGCGCGTGCGTTTCCTTCTTCAGCCCAGACCGCAAACGACGTCGTTTAATGCTGCTGCCAATTACTTGCGCGCATTGCGCGACCGTGAGTTCTAGTTATTTACATTAATGCCACCGCGCAGCCACTTCCTCCTTATTTACCAAATTGCCATCAGATCTTGCAAGAATTACTAATTTGCCATCCAAGTTTTAATTAATTCCTACAAAATAAAATAAAAATATTAAAAATAATATAAAAGCACTAAAAATAATAAAAACATATAATAATAAATAAATTACCTAAAATGCTAAAAATACTTAAATACTCACAATTAATTAAGCGTAATAATACCCAATAAATATATATGAAATCTACTTATCACTACCTCCAATTTCTTGTATGTTGGGTAAAGTTATTTATGCTAATTCGATTAAAGTGAATGGCCCTCTAACTAACTAAGGGTAGTAGGACTGTAGGAGTATAAAATCTTTCCACCGGATCTATACAGATTCACTTGAGTCATTAATGGGAAAACTTTGATATCGAATTGATTGCTGCAGTCATGACTGTCCCCTGAAACTAGTGAAATCAATTACTTGCCCTAATGCTACTCCCTGTCTTCCTTCCTCCATAGAAACCTTGCTAGAGGAGCTCGTCAGTTCTTTACAAATCAAATTCTATTTCTCTAAATCGAATCAAGGAAAAAGCAAGAATAACCTTCATTGCCAACCTTTCTAACACGAAATACCAAAAAAGGCATAAAAAAAAGCATTGGTTACATATGTAACTTGATTCGTTGTTAATGAGATTCGAATAGACACAACTATTTAAATGAATATCTCTCGTTGCTGACTAGACCTACACTAAAGTACATTTGATCCCAAATCTCTGGTGTTGCTTTTTCCAATAAACGTTAGTTACATTTTTTTATGTTATTTGTACCACTAATTGTACAAAGGCGGGCACAAATCTATGAATATGAGATGTTGTGCGAGTATCTACAGGTCCTAAATTATCAACAAGCTCTCCAAGCACGTTAGAAATTCATTCAAGAGTCGTTCCACCGACCAAAACACTTAGAGGTCGAGTCCAGAAGGGGAGATTTTTTAAGCTGAAAAGGGATCTTATCGAAGGAATTATGTTAAATTTAGTTTGAACCATTACTTCATTAGATTAGACCTTCCAATGCCGTTGTTGTTGGCCTAACGGGAAGGTAACGATAAGGCATTCTACTATAGGCCTTAGAGTGAGAGAAGGTTCATTTCGACTAGTTTAGGAGCTAGCCAAGATCTCCTAATTTATGGTATTCCATCTGATTGGTTATATAAATAGGCAAATGTTCCTTTCCATCATTAAGAACAATAGTATGGTTGTTCATTGTGGATATAATGGTAGATCTTTGTGACCAATTTTGTAAGACCCCGACTTTCATGAAATATAAAATTTAATTTTTTGTTCATATATATTTTTCCTGAAACAGTAAGTGGTTAAATTGACAAAGATAAAAGCTAAGGATGTTACGTGCAAATTTTATTATGTCGAACAATATTCATTTTGTCTGGGAATATTTGTTTTGTCGGGAAATGTTTGAGTCATACGACGGCGTCGAAATAACCAATCATTGGTGGACCCCACAACAGAATATTGTCGGATATAAAAAATGACAGAAGTAACCTTTTTAAATAAAAATAGTCAACGGTACTATCACTTTTAACTGTTAAAATATCGGTGATAAAAGAATAGTAGCATAAGGTATTTTATAATATTTTACTGTAGCACACGGTATTCTATAGTAGCACATGATATTACATAGTAACACACGGTGGTGCACAATGTCTCATATTATTGATCTGATAAAGTGGTTCTTGCACAGTATTCATCAATAATTGTTGATACACAATATTTTGCATTATTTATTCAATAATTGTCATTACACTGTATTTTATATCACTGAACCAGTAATTGTCATTACACTGTATTTTATATCATTGAACTAATAATTGTTATTGCACTGTATTTTAAAATTATTGAACCAAATAATTATCACAGTAGAAAATACATAGTAATTTATATTATTAAATTAATAATTATCAGTAATATGTTTATTACATTATTATTGAATTATTGCTATTATTATTGTAACATTACCTTAATTATTGTATTATTAGTGGGTATTTTGATTATTATATATGAATAGTAAGAAAACACGTGGACCCTCTGTGGGGGCCACATGAGAAATGAAAATGGAAAATGAGTTTGCTGGGAGAAGTATGGTGAAGAAAAAGTAGCCAGGCTGTTGCCGTCTACGCTGAAATTTCAGGCAGGCGTGCAACACGCCAGCAGCTCATTTATCACACACAGTGCACTTTCTTTTCCTGTAAATAGGTTGCCCAGCTGAATAGAAAAATTACACCTAAAACATAAAGTTTTTTCTTCAAGTTCTCTAAGAATAGTAAGGTTATTTTGAGTGTTAGTAAACCAAAGTGAGTGCATGAATTTCTCAAGTTGATCCACTACATTTAAAAGAGTCTCTTTTCACGTGTTAAGGTAATGGATACTATCTTTTTCATCTTCTATCATTCAAACTTACTACGGTAAGGGATATCATTTTCTTTCATACTTATAAACTTACTATGGTAAGTATTGTTCAGTAAAATTCCTAAAATGATTAATAGTTTGTGCTTAATTTAATATCATTTCAATTGAACCTTCTTATTTCCTTAAACCTTTCTATTGAACTTCAATCGTTCTTTTGAAATATGGATCTTGAATATTATTCTTGAATTTGAGTCCATATCATTTTGACAATTTGGACATTATTTGAATCTGCACAAAGTAAAATTGTAAACTTTCGATATCTATTGTTTATCCTATTATTCTCTTTATTCTGTTCATCATTTATATCATTACTATTTGTTCTAATCATCATAATCATGTTGTTATGAATATCTGTGGCTTGGGACACAGATGATATGATAAAGACGATATAATTGTTGTTATCTTTTAGAGCATGTGATGAATGTTCTCTTTGGCTTGAAATAAAGAAGAACTGTTGTTTGGCATAATTATGACCAGTGGCGTTTCAGATGATAAAAGTTGATGATGTTTTTCTGAAAAAGAGAAGCGAGTGGACATCATAGTCTATATGATTTTTCATAATAATTGTTATTACTCTGTAGTTGTTGATCTAAACGTTGTTCAAGAATTTAACTACAGTTGTTGATTTAAAACTTGTTGCTTATTATATTCTATCAAGAACTCAACTGTTGAAGACTAATGATAATTTATTCATCATTATCTTAGTCATGTTATTCTTTATTGGGCTATTTGAGCTCACCATTTTCTTTTTGTTCCATTGTTTTTCAACAGGAGATGAGAGAGTAGTTGGGATGGAGTAAAGGTCTGAGTTGTTGTTGTATTAGTATTCATAAGTTGTAAAATAGTGTGACAATAATAATGAAGACTTAGTTGTGTATTATTTGAATACTGTTTTGTGGTACGTCGTACGTTGTACGTTGTATTGTAATAGTTGATTGGTGTGTATTTTGACGACTCAAGTTTGGGCCGTGTGGGCCCAAATTTGGGATCGTCACAAATTTATTATTACTTATATTTTAATAATAATAAGAAATTTAAGTTAGGTAAGACGATAAATGTGAAAAATTATTTTATTCTCAAACTATATCATCTAAGTAGTAATAACAAATTAATATTAGGTAAAATGATTTTATGATTGTTTTCTTGTAAATTATATCAGTAATTCTTATTTTTAACTTATTTGAATCGAACGAATGGTTCAATTATAGAATTATAGTATTATTATTCATCTTTTTAATTTTATTTTTATATATTCTTATTTGATAAAGTAATTAATTTCATTCATTTAATAATTAAATCATATATCTATTAATATATTATATTTATACTTATATTTTAATAATACTAACAATTTAATATTTGATAAGACAATCCTCATAAGAAAACTAGTAATATCATAAATCTAAGAAATAATAAAAATCCTTCTTATACTTGAAGTTCTAATTATATTTATTTTTTAATAATAGTAACAATTTCAAGTTAGGTAAAATGATCTTTATTAGAAAATTATTTTCTTCCCAAATTATGTTATTTAAGAAATAATTGTGACGCCCCCAAATCTGGGCCCACACAGCCCAAACTTGAGTTGTCAAAAGACTACAACAAAATTATTACAAAGTAGTACAACGTTTAACATTACAGTGTATAATAATACACAACTAAGTCTTTACTATTATTGTCACACTATTTTACAACACGTGAATACTACGATAGCTATCCCTCAGACTCTCACTCCATCCCCCGGCTAGACCCAACTACGTTCTCATCTCCTGTTGAAAAACAATGGAACAAAAAGAAAGGGTGAGCTCAAATAGCCCAGTAAAGAAAATCATGACTAAGATAAAGACGAATAAATTATCGTTAGCCTTCAACAGTTGAGTCCTTGATAGAATATAATAGACTACAAGGTTTATATTAAAAACTGCAGTTAAATTCTTGAACAATGTTCAGATTAATAGCAGCGGAATGAGCAATCTATTAGAAGAATAATGTAGACTATAGTGTCCACTCGCTTCTCTTTTTAGGAAAAACATCATCAACTTTTATCATCTGAAATATCATTAGTCAAGATAATACAAATTCACAGTTTCTGGTCATAATCATGCAGATCAACAATTCATCTTTGCACTACGGGCCAAAGACATTCAATATAACACCAACGGTCATGATTATACCAGATTCAACCTTTGGTCATAATCATACCAAACAACAATTCATCTTTGCACTACGGGCCAAAGATATTCAATATAACACCAACGGTCATAATTATACCAGATTCAGTCTTTGGTCATAATCATACCAAACAACAGTTCATCTTTGCACTACGGGCCAAAGAGAATATTCACCACGTGTCATAAAGACACTTAACAGTTGTATCGCCTTTAATCTATTATATCGCCTTTAACCTATCATTTGTTCAATAATTATATCGCATATGTGCCCCCGGCCACAGATATTCACAACAACTTGATTTTGGATGATTAGAATGATATAAATGATGAACATAAGAAATAGGATAAACAATAAGTATCAGAAGTTTACTTTGTGCAGATTCAAATAATGTCCAAATTGTCAACATGATGTGGAGTGAAATTCAAAAATGATATTCAAGATCCACAGTTCAGAATAACGGTTACATTCAATAGAAAGGTTCACGCAAATAGGAAGGTTCAATTGAAATGATGAAGTGCAACTATTATGGAACATATAATGTTTTCAGGAATTATAGAATCAATAGTTCCATAATAAGTTTCGATTTAGGTATATAAAAGAAAATAATATCCCTTACCGTAGCAGGTTTGATTAACAAAAGGTGAAGGAAATTAATATCCCTTACCATAGTAAGTTTGAATAATAAAAGATGAAAAAGATGGTATTCCTTATGAGTATAAAGGAAAATAATATCACTTACGAATATGAAAGAAAATGATATTACAAACGAATATGGAATAAAAGTGTCATGTGATAATTCGTGTAGACAAATTATTTCCACAAGAGACAAATAAGAAATAAATACAAAGAGTAATTCACCAAACATGCGATAATCCGCGTAGTCAGGTTATTCTCAGAGATTAATAAGGAATGAATACGAAAGGTTATCATCTTTTAATCTACACCATCCATTTCAAATTCTATATTATCTTTAATCTATACCATTCATTTCATCTTTTAAGATTTTCTTAATCTAAACCATTCATTTAAAATTCTATAATTATTACATTATCTTTAATATATATCATTCATTTCATATCACCTAACTTTATATTATAAACAAATAACTTTACCAATTCAATTATTTCACAATAATTCACACTTATTCATTAATATGACTAATTGTTATAAATACAGTATAGTTGGCTCTCTGAGTTAGATATTAAATAAATTAATTAATAAAATACAACTGTTTAAATAACATCATAATAGAGATAACAATAATGCAGAAAGTATGTAAAAGAAAGAATACATTACTGTGTCATGACAATTATTGATTCAATAATATGAATTACTGTACATATGCTACTGTGACAATTATCAGGTTAATAACATGAATTATTGTGCATGTGATAATAAAGTCAAATATTGTACGATAAAGTCAAATATTGTCAAATATAATACGAAACACTGTGCAATGCCGTGTGATACTGGGCAATACCGTGTGCTACTGTGCAATACCGTATGTTACTATTCTTTTATCACTGGGTATTTTAACAATTAAAAGTGATAGTACCATTGTCCATTTAAAAATTATTTATGTCATTTTTTATATCCGACAATTATTCGTTGTGGGGTCCACCAATGATTGGTTCGTACGGCGCCGTCGTACGAATATTCCCCGACAGAACGAATATTCCCCGACCAAACAAATATTGTCCGACATAATATAATTTACACATAACATCCTTAACTTTTAACTTTATCAATTTAACCACTTACTGTTTCATAAAAAAATATATATGAAGAAAAATTAAATTTTATATTTCATAAAATTCGGGGTCTTACAATAATAATCTTACTTAAACTCACATTATATTAGGTAAGATGATATTATGATTGTTTACATTTATATTTTAATAATAGTAACAAATTCAATTATGAAGAAAAAAATTTCTTTTTAAACTATATTGTCTAAGGCGTAGTAAAATATTGTTTAATAATGGTAATACATTATATAAGGCATGATGATTTTATAATTATTTTTATTGTATTTTTTTTATAATTCTATTATTAAATAGGGTAATTAGTTTTTAATCTTTAATTTTTTAATTTAATAATTGAATGTGTTATTGGTCAATGTATTATATATATATATATATATATATATATATATATATATATATATATATAGGAGAATGATCCATAGCAAGCGTTTGCTATGGACATTATTCCAGCAAATGCATCTTGAACCGTTGAAATAATGATATTAATGGATGAGATGAATGCCACCCGCTATCTAAGTTAGCGGGTGGAAAAAAAATTAAATTCTCAGTCAACCCGCTATCTTAGCTGATGGGTGGAGTGAAAAATTAATTTTTTTTTAAAATTAGGTTTTTACAAAAAAAAAAAAAAATATAAAATTTCCCTCCACCCGCTACCTATGTTGACGGGTGGAGATGAAAATTTATTTATTATTATTTTTTTATTTAAAATAAGTTTTAAAAAAAAAATTAAAAAAATTTCCTCTACCCGTTACCTATGTTGCCGGGTGGAGAGGAATTTTTTTTACACTAAGTTTATAAAAAAAAAAAAAAAAAAAATTTACTCCACTCACTACCTATGTTGCCGAGTGGAGAGATTTTTTTTTTTTTTTACACTAAGTATATAAAAAAAAAATAAAAAAAAAATTCCTCCACCCGCTACCTATGTTGTCGGGTGGAGAGATTTTTTTTTTTACACTAAGTTTATAAAAAATAAAAAAATTCCTCCACCTGCTACCTATGTTACCGGGTGGAGAGAATTTTTTTTTATTTTTTTACACTAAGTTTATAAAAAAAAATAAAAAAATTCCTCCACCCGCTACCTATGTTGCCGGGTGGAGAGAATATATATATATATATATATCTTGTTTTTTTTTGTTTAAACTAAGTTTATAAAAAATAAAAAATAAAAAAATTCCTCCACCCGTTACCTATGTTGCCGGGTGGAGAGGAATTTTTTTTTTTTTGTTTAAACTAAGTTTACAAAAAAAAAAAAATTAATTTTTTTTCCTCCACCCGCTATCTATGTTGCCGGGTGGAGAGGATTTTTTTTTTTTTGTTTAAACTAAGTTTATAAAAGAAAATAATTTTTTTTTTCCTCCACCCGCTACCTATGTTGCCGGGTGGAGAGAATTTTTTTTTTTTTTTTTTTTAAACCAAGTTTATTAAAAAAAAATTTCCTTCACTCACTACCTATGTTGCCGGGTGAGAGAGAAATATATATATATATATATATATATATATTTGTTTAAACTATGTTTATTAAAAAAAAAAAAAAAAATTCCTCCACCCGCTACCTATGTTGACGGGTGGAGATGAATTTTTTTTTTTTTTTTTTTTTTGTATTTAATCTAAGGTTTAAAAAAAAAAAAAAAAGAGTTTCAAAAATTCCTCCACCCGCTAACTAAGATGCCGGGTGGAGTGATTAATTTTTTTCTTATATATTTTTATTTTTGGTTTAAACTAAGTTTAAAAAAAAAAAAAAATCAAAAAGTACATGCCTGCATACATAACATGAAACATACAAAAAACAAAAGAAGTCCTCCCACCCGCTAACTAAGATGCCAGGTGGGATAAAAAAAATATATTCAAAAAAGAGTAAATGCTTGCATACATAACGGGAAAAAAACGAAAAACAAAAAAATTCTCCCACCCGCTAACTAAGATGACTGGTGGGATAAAAAAAATGTAATTTAATTAACATCACTCACCCGGTAACTAAGATACCGGGTGGAGGATATATGAATAAAAAAAACATCTATCGTCGTCTTAATAACCCTAAACATAAGCATTTTGATAGTACGAGCTGCCGCTGCATTTTCATTTCAACCCAAGTGCTACTACATTTTCTCATCAACTGCTGATTTTGAGCGTTTCTGAAATCTCCATTGTGTAAAACCCAATCTTCATTTTGGTAAGTCTTTGTCAATGGCTTCCATGCCTGCTGCAAATATGTTTTTATCTAGTTCATCTGAATCGCATGCTAGTTTTCAGTGTACAAATGAATTTGAGTCTGTCAATGAAGATGGAAGTAGTAAAACTGAAATGGTTCCATATGTTGGTCAATTATTTTCTAATGTTAAAGATGCAGATTTTTTTTATAGATCTTATGCATACAAGAATGGATTTGAGATTAGAATTGCTACTAGTCATAAACATGTCGGTACTGATAATTTGTCTTCTCGGTTATATGTTTGTAAAAAAGCTGGTAGACCAACATCTTTAAAAAATATTCCAGATGATGAATGTACTACTTAAAAAATAACAAGGCAAAGAGATTATATAGGACGCACATTATGCAAAGCTAGAATGTTTGTTGTGCATAATAAAAAAATGAGCACCGACGTATTTCAACTCTAGAGCTGAGTCACAATCATCAATTAGTGACACCCACTAAAGTAGATTTGATTCAAACACACCAGAATATTACTTCAGTAGCAAGACAATTAATTGACACTTTAAATCAGTCTGGTATTGGGCCTAGTAGCATGATGAACATTTTGAGCACATTGGGTGGTGGAATGCAAAACATAGGTTTTATTGATAAAGATATAAGGAATGTTGTCAGGGATTTAAGGCGTGATTCGAAAGATGAAAATAATGCTCAAACTGCAATCAATTATTTGAAAAAACTTCAATCCGAAAGTGCGACTACTTTTTTTTTCAATGTCAGAGTTGATAATAACAACCGCATTACGTGTATTTTGTGGGTAGACGCTCGATCAAGATTAATGTATGAATGTTTTGGAGACGTTGTGACATTTGACACTACGTATAGGACAAATCGGTATGACATGCCATTTATTCCATTCACTGGAGTTAACCACCATTATCAGTCGATTTTGTTTGGCTTTGCATTATTAAGAGATGAGACTGAGGAAACTTTCGTTTGGGTCTTACAAACATAGCTCCAGGCAATGGACTACAAGACACCTGTAAGTATCATCACTGCCCAAGATAAAGCCATGAGTAATGCTGTTACAAGAGTACTTCCAAACACTTATCATGTATTGTGTTCTTGGCATATCAGTAACAAGTTTCCTGAAAAGTTGCACCATATATATGCTGAACACCCATCATTTAAATCGGCTTTTGACAACTGTGTCTATAATTCTTTGTCCATCGGCGAATTTGAGGAGCGTTACGATATACTAATGAGGGACTATGAATTGTATAACAATAAGTAGCTCAAAAGTTTGTACGATGTAAAGGAAAAATGGATACAGGTATATACAAAGAGATATTTTGCTGCTGGAATGACAACTACCGGAAGAAGCGAAGGTAAAAATAGTTTTTTTGATGGATATGTGAATGCTTCAACAGGCATGAAGGAATTTGTCGTGAAAAGTCAAAAGGCAATTGAGAAACAATTCTTGAACGAGAGAAAAACCGACTACGTAACCGCCCATCGAAAACGGAGCTTAATTTGCGGGTCATCTTTGGAAGTCCATGCTGCGAAAGTGTATACTAAATAGATGTTCAGACGGTTTCAAGTTCAACTTCTCGATTCAATGAAGTACAACATTCACAAAGTAAGTGAACTTTGTGTTATTGACACAAAGGTATATACAGTGTACAAAGCAGATGCAAGTCAAGATTCCCGAAGATATCATGAGGTCACCAACAATCGTCAGTCCAACACCATAACATGTACTTGCCAACTATTTTCACATTCCGCTGAAATTTGCAGGCACATTCTGAGATTTTTCACTTTCAAAAATATTGTCGAAATTCCTAGAGACATGATACTTTATTGGTGGACAAGAGATGCAAACAGGAGTATTGTTGAAGAAGATGCCCGTCCTCCAATGACTACCGACTTTGAACAAAATCAAACCATGCGGTACAACCATCTGATGATTGACTTTCAAGAGTTAGCTGTTCAAGCTGCTTGCTTAGTTCGAGGTTACAAGACTGTACTAAAACTTACCGCTCGTGGAAAAGCCCTTGTTGATCAATATGATCCGGATGGGAATAATACCGATGTAGCAGATGATGATATTGACCGTGCGACCGAATATGCACCTGCAGCAATGAGATTGGAGGACGATGATGTAGAGGAAGAGGTTGCAGAGGAAGACCAAGAATTATTGCCACTAATTGCTTCTCAAACAAAAGGTCGAAAAAAACAATCGAGAATCAAAAGTGCTTTTGAGAAAATAGTTAGTAGTAAGCCTCACAGAAAATGTGCCATATGTGGCTTTGAAACCAACCATGACAAGCGCAATCATTATAGAGTTTTAGGAATTCCCGAACCTAAGAAATAATAATTGTAATATTTTTCACTTATGTCATTTATGTATTGGACACCTCTTTTCAAAGTGAGTACAACTTATATGTGAATGATTTCAAATTATTTGTACTTGTATTGTATTGTAAAGTCAAATAAAATGTTCTTGTGTTAAAACAAACCATCATGCATACCATGACATGGGTAAAATGATTGAATACTTCAAACCATATACAAAATTACGCATCTGAAAAATAATACACTAGCAGGTACATCTCTCGCTTTACACTTACGAAGTTCATGACAAATATTATATCTAAAAACACCAACATCTTTTATCGACCATTTCTGTTGTTGCACGTCAATATCGCCCCGTACATGGTAGTCCACGTACTTGCAAATAAAAATTTCACAATCGGAATTGTTATCTTGCATCGGTCGTTGTGTCAAAATGTTGAGTTTTGGGGCTTTCGTCGGCCACTTGGCCATTAGATTACCTAGACGCAATGTGTATGGTATCAGTTTGACCTACAAAAATTTCTCGGTTAGACTGACATTAAATATGACATAAAATAAAACACATTTTAAACTTACCGCTACATCGATGTACTCTTTGTACATAGTACTCAACTTCATGTAAGGAGTGTCATTATACAACGGATCAAGGAGATTAATCTTCCATTCTTGCACCGCGAAAACTAACAAAATAAAATGATGATTACGCGTAACACACAAAGGCATGATAATATAATCACACTCATGCAATGGGGGGCCCACGGGGGCCTCAATGTAGTTGCTGTAGAAATTCTTCGCTTCATTGTTATCTCTGATAGACATAACATTTAAAGCCAAATGCATAAAGAAGGAAGGCATAAAACCAAATCGGGCCCACTTTCTAATCCCTGCCCTTCGATATTTTTCCTCTCTATCTCGTAAAAGTATTATATACGCATCCATTACATGTTCGTACAACCAGTTACTAGGGCACAAACTTACGAAATCATCATGATGCAATGTGTAAAACTACTGAGGGTGAGATATAGGGAAAATATCAGCATTTAGAGGAGTCTCGTTGAACATATTTACGTTAATCCATTGTACTTTGTAGTCTCGCAGTAACTTTGTTGGCGATCCCTTATCTCCATATGAAGTATTGAGAATACCTGCTTCAGCTAGTATAGACACTTCAGCCTCCAAGTCAATGAAATTTGATAAACCCTCCTCCCACGTAGGTTGTGGTGCACTATTTTGGGAGGTAGGGATGTAGACATCGGGCACTGTAATATTTTTCACATCAGTAGCTTGGGGGATAGGGATGTAGACATCGCGCGGCGATAAAGGTTTTTGTACTTCTGATCTCGCCTGTGACTCTTTCTGGCCCCTGACATCGATGTCGTATATAGCATACTGTTTGTCTCATCCCTCTTTCATGAGAATATACGGAGGAGGCATCTTGAACTTAAAACATTTGTCAAGAAGGGAGTTCGTACTCTCAACCTGTAATTAACAAAAAGTATATATTAGTAAGTTGACAACTAACTTAAGTTAAATAAATACATTTTAAAGTAAATATTGAATCATTTAAATGAATGATACATGCTCACCATATTTATAAGATGATATTGATTGTAAACGGACCGAGGCTCATATGAATTGTCTTTATCTCTCTCGGGTCGAGGCATGTGAATTCGTCTACGTGTAATTCTGTTGTACCACCTCATATATGTCTCAATGGGTATTGTGTCTAGAGCCTCTTGAATTTGCCCCTGAAAATGATCCATATATAAATGTCAGTGATTGATATAAGGTTGCCTTAATGCCATATTATCATAAACATCAAAGTTATGCTCCTTGGCCTTTCTCAGTTCGGTGTGATCTTCAGTTGGAGAGGGTATGCCTTGTAAATATCCAAACTGTCTCAGAACCCTGTCCGGCATTTGGTATTTAACAATATCGAAGTGAATTAATGGGATACGGGATGATCCCGCTAATCTCCCATCAAAATTATAGTTGTCCTCTATATTATCATCCCACCTATCGTAAGGCCGCCACACTACCTCCCACGTAGACTGCCTATCTAGCTCCCCCCGATAGAACTGTAAATGATGATGGGGATTAAGTCTTCTACCCGGATGATAATATGCCCATGCCCTTGCCCTAGGTAACCAAAAATCAGAATTTTTCCTAGGGTTTGGCCTTCCAATAAGTAGTCGCTTGTACGCCCAAATTTGTAATAATGAAACACAACTATTTAGGAACTTACTAGATCTTCTACTAGCTGTATACAGTCCCCTGTACAAGTATCCCAACAAAGCCGCACCCCAAGCATATGTTACACAATCTTTTATATTAGCTATAAAATACATATACCGAGGGTGCACATAATTCTTTGACCTTGTTGGAAATAATATAGCCCCACACAACCAAAGGATGTATGCCTTTGTGTGACGCCCAACCTCCTCCTTAGTTGCATTTGTAGGGCATTTACCAAAAATTTCCTGCAGCCAAACTAAGAAAATACCATTATTTTTTTTTACTGACTGATATTCGGAGACAGTGACAGACCTAAAACATTCATTAAAATATAATAAAGGTCTATCCAAAAGGGGAGTAGTTAATGGTTCTCCCAATACAGGCAACCCAAGTATAAAATGAACATCCTCCATTGTAATTGTAATTTCCTCACAATTTAAATGAAACGTGTTTGTCTCTGGTCGCCATCTTTCAACTAAGGCAGACACGAGACTTCGATCGGTTAGTGTGATAATAGCCGGATGGGTAAAAACTCCAAACCTACACTTACGAAGTAATTTTTTTTGCGCATCAGTCAACTCCCATTGATTAAATGTTTGTGATGTTGATTGAGTTGTGTTTAATTTACCCCTATCATGACCCTCCCATATATCCTCGGACACATGATTATTTTAATCAAAAAGTACAGTATTATCCACTGGCCCAATATTTCAATCATCCATAGTTGACCTATAATAAAAAAAATTATATTTCATAAATAGTTTTCCAATCAAGAACATCATACACTACCATTATACAATATAGTACTAAATAATTTAATAATAATAATAATAATAATAATAACAAAAACAACAACAACAACAACAACAACAACAATAATAATAATAATAATAATATCGGTAATACTAATAAATATAATAATAATAATAATAATAATAATAGTAATAATAATAATACTAATAATAATAATAAAAATAATATCCGTAATAATAATAATAATAATAATAATAATAATAATAATAATATATGTAATAGTAATAATAATAATAATAATAATAATAATAATAGTAATAATAATAATAATAATAATGATTATAATAATAAAAAAAAATTAATAATATCCGTAATAATAATAAAAATAAAAATAAAAATAATAATAGTAGTAGTAGTAGTAATAATAATAATAATAATAATAATAATAATAATACTAATAATAATAATAATAATAATAATAATAATAATAATAATATCCGTACTAATAATAATAATAATAATAATAATAATAATAATAATAGTAATAATAATAATAATAACAATAACAACAACACCATACACTACCATAATAATTTTTTTAACGAATTGATATCATATTTTCAAAAATAAATTTCACAAATAATTTGTCAATCAACAACACTATATAATAACATTATATTATATAGTACTAATTAGTTTAATAATTTGTTGTACGAAATTTATAAATTTTTTCAAATATATTTCATAAAAGAATTCAATGTAGGGAATATTTTATAATGCTATCTTCGATTAAAATAAAACTTACTTGTAAAAATTTGTTGTTGTGTTGTATGTTGGGAAATTTTCTCCTTCTTCCTTCACTCTAGAAGCGGCAAAATAATAACCAAAAAGCAGTGAATGAAAATTTAGAAAGAACAAACAAGTGATGAAATAAGAGGAATAAATTGGACACTAGCTTTGGTTCACGGGTTAGTAAATGACAACTTGAAAACAAAATGACTAGTTGACAAATAATATATCTTTTGACCAAAGATAAAAATACTCACTTATGTGCATACTTTATCTTGTTGTTTGTGCATTGTACTTTTATTAGATTTTTGCTTATGTTGTGCTTCCCGAGTACTTTTGTATGTATTGTTAATCTTGACTACATTTTATATGGGTTGTGCATGCTTAGTTGGAAAAAAAAAAATTGAGATTTTTTTTATCTCCACCCGCTACCTATGTTGATGGGTGGAGAGAAATTTATTTATTTATTTTATTTTACACTAAGTTTATAAAAAAAAAAAACTTCCTCCACCCGCTAGCTATGTTACCGAGTGGAGAGAATTTTTTTTTTTTTTTTTGTTTAAACTAAGTTTATTAAATAAAAAAAAAATTCCTCTACCCGCTACCTATGTTGCATGTTTTAAAATCCATTACTGTACAATTTTATTTTTTAAACTTGCCACAGGTACTACATGAAAGTTTTTCTCAGCATTTATCTGTCGTAAGAAAATTTCTGCTCAGTGTTGTGTTTGCATAGCTATTTGTTTCAATGCCTAAAAAGGTGAAATGGCAGGGCAATCTGAATCCAAAGAACCTATTGGAGCTGATCAGAGGCGTGGAGATGACAATGTCCGGATCAGGGCAAAAAACACATTTGCATTTCCTAGGGCTGTCAGACCCCTTGCATATACCAAAAATAGTAAGCCAAAGTCCGAGGGAGCCGAGGAAGGCGGTGAGCCGAAATCAAATGACGAGTTCAGGAATCTGTTACTGAAAAAGTGAAAGCAGAGATGTTATTGTGGGTGTATGAGTTGAGTTATACTAGTTCCTACAGTAGATTATGTGTATGTTATGTATCCGCATTGTGATGTCAGAACAACATATGGATGTTATTACGGTAATCACTCATCTTTTAAAGAGTTGAACTTTCTTGTATTTTCATCCGCCGAAGAATGTTGGTTGCAGAAATTTTAGTTGTCATAGTTTATTAATTACCTTGGTGTTCATATGAAAAAGGTAATTTTAATAAACTATTTATAAAATGGTTAATAAAACTGAGATTTTTCTGTGACCGTAAAATTCGTAATTGAGTTTGAAAGAAACTGAGTGAAAATCTGTGCAGCTAGTGTTTAAAGGATGGCAGACACATTTGCAAGCAGTACTCTTGCAAAAATGATGCCCTTCTTCCTGAGGTGGTTTTTGCAAAAGTTATTTTAAGATTTCTAAGAGATGAGAAATGAGGATTTAATTGTTCTTGTAATAAAAATCAAGGAAAAGTTAAAAAAACAACAACTGCTGATTGTGGGAATGTCTCACCTTCGAAACTTATGGAGTACTTGCATGCATCTTGGAACACGCTCGTTTTCCAGTGAAGATCATCTTTAATCTTTAGGCCTCGTGGCGAATCTTCCCTGGGTAAATACTTCTCATGGGTGCAGTGGTAGAAAGAATAATATATTCCACCAATAACATTTTTCGAAGAAAGGTGCTTGAATTTGTGTTGGCCCACCTCTTCTTGCTTACCGTAGGCGAGGCCGATACCACATTCCTTTACCTGAAGACAATCCCCCACACCTATTTTAACCTCAATTAAGTCGCCACTCTCCAACTGTCTCTCCAATTGACTGCCAAATTTCCAATGGCTTAACCAAAGCAAATCTTCATCAGCTTCTGGAATACCATAGAATCGAGGGCAGTATCCCCACTGGAGATCCTTCGTCTTATTCTTGATTGTAATATAAAATAGGAGTGGATATTCATATTCCTCCTTGTTGAAATGTGCATATACACAGCAAAAATTCAAGGCTTGGATCTTAAGATTATCAGGCAGTGAAGGTACGGTAAAGGATATCGATGACCCCATTCTTTTGTCACTACACCAGCCTGGAACCTCTTTCCCGGGAAGAAATGTGTTAAAAATACCAAATTCATACAATCCCTGTTCATATCAATCAATAGTATAATATAAAGTCATAAGAAGAGACAATTGAATTTTTATTTGAGTTAACTCATTCCAATTGATAAGTTAACTTGAATGATATTATTATATTTAATATGATATAATAACTATAAAATTAATTTCACTTGAGTTATGAATAAAGAATAAGAAAAATTTCTTCTTGAAATATTAAAAATTATATATAATTTTACTTAAATAAATATAATTAATTCCTCTCAAATTGTGGACATAGAAATATGACAAGTTTCTTCTTAACAATTTGTAATTTTTAATCACATAATATTAAAAGTAATTAAATTCTTTTCAATTGTAATAGAATATGCTAAACTAAATTATTAATATTATATATGTATTATGTCAATAAAAAATAAAAAATATATTAATACAAAATTATTAAATATTTATAAAAAAAGTTATACAAACTAATCTATGCTTCATACAAGCTATCAAACTTGTTACTAATAATGTGATCACGACCCATAAAATACTACTCCTATTGTCCCATTTTATTCCACATAAGTTGACTTGCAAGATTGATCATTTTTAGATTAATAAATCGTATTGTTTTTCTAAATATAAGCAGAGATTATAATTTAAAGTAAACTACACAGAATTCAATACTAATTCAATTTGACTATTATTTAAATTAATAGATCGTATTGTTTTATAAAATATAGGCGAAAAGCCTATAATCATAATAAATACAATAGATGCTACTAATACCAATGTTCATGATTTCAAAATTTTATATTAATCTATTTAATTACTAATTTTAGAAACGGTATAAAAAATATGACAAAGTGAGTTATATATATATATATATATATATATAAATGAGAGAGAGAACCTGGATAGGAAGCTTCTTTATAGATGATGAAAACCTGCTGTATAAATTAATCTCAAGATTTTCCATTGTCATTACGTCAAACCAGCCCAAACTGTTGATTAGTTCTATATCAACTTGTCCGATCGGTTCTAACTTGAACAAGCCTTGAATTTCATCTAGGTCATAGCAATTAGTAACGTCTACGGTAGACATAAAAGAAGCTGATTTATACGTTATTTTTTGCAACGATGTACTGCCTCCCACATCCAAAAGTTCCACGCTCGGCAGACCTAGAACATTTTTGAGACTTTTACATGAATTTAAATAAACCTTTTGAAGTGTACGAACATTTCCGACACAATCTGGTAGGCTAAGGATTGGATTTCCGCTTAGATTCAAACAACGCAATGAAAATAGGTTACTAAAATCCTTTGGAAAAGAATCATTAGAAAGATTGCACTCTGCTAGACTTAAGCTTATTAAAGAGTCTGGTAAAGAAGGCAGCAGGAACATCTCTGGACTTTTTCTTGGTTTCCAGGCAAACGGATGCCACCATTTTACCTTTCCATCAGTTATGGCAATTCCATCTGCATTCAACACTCTTAGCGACATCATATTACTCAGGCTGGTTGGAAACCGGCCACCAAGACTTAAGCAACCAGAAATTATTAATGTCTCAAGAAATTTATGATTGCCAATGTTAGGAAACTTTTGTAGACTTTTGCAATCTTTAAGATCCAGTAAAGTCAGCCCGTCCAGGTCTCCAATGGATTCACAAACCTCAACTAAACTTGTACAACCTGTAAAGATTAGTTTCTCAACATTCGGAAGGGCTGAGAAATCAGGTGTTTTGGTCAGCCGTATCGAATAACTGAGATTAAGTTTCTTCAATGATCCTAGGAGCTGTGGCAGACAATAAAAATTAAAGGTTTGAGATGGATCAACACCTATAATTATCACCGTATAAAAAGGGACAATAAACAAAAGAAACACTAATTGTCATACCTTGATTCCATCCCATACTTGTTCCAATCTGCTATAGGACATGTCAAGAGCAACTACTTTTGTCAACGATAATTCCATGGGTATGGACTTTAAAGGGAATCCATGCCAACTTAACCACCTTAATTTTCGAGGAAAATCCACAAAGCCTCCGGTGAGCTTTACATAATTGAGACAGAGCAACTTTAGCCTTTCCATCCTTGCAAATGCATCAGTCTTCAAGTCTACTTCATTCGGATGCCTAGAACTGGTGTCAACTGATAGCCAAGAGATGAAGCTCAAATAGCGTCGCTTTGATGACGTGACACTAGAAAATTCTTCTAAGTGGCGTTTCTTCACATTATTAACATGAGAAGATGATATGGCAGACTTTTCCATTGAAATCATGCGCATGTCAAAAACGAGGCCTTCAATTGCTTTGGTACCCTTCAGATAATTGAGGGAGGAGAAGATAAGAACTACAGATATTTCAAACATTAAAGCATAAAAACATAAGAGATGTACGCAACTTACCGTTCTCTTCTTTAAAACCTTAAAGGAATCCTTATGATACCACAATCTACTACGCTTCTCAGGCTCCTCGGGATATTCTCGATAAACTATGTCCCTACCCATCTCTTTAATCAATTGATGCATCATCAACTTCTTGTCTTCGTTAATGGTAATGAGACATCTATCAGTTAGATTTTCAATCCCAACTATTGTGAAGAAACCACACCCATCTAGTATTTTTACGGTGTCATCCTTGGCCTTTCCAACAAAGAAGCAAGCAATATGCAAAAACAATTTTTTGTCATGGTCATCTTGCAAGGAATCATAGCTTAATTTGAGTATGTTCAGGATACGAGCATCTGGAATTGCTTCCAATTTCTTCAGTTCACTTTCCCACACAGCGACACTTTTTCCAGATAGAGAAGAACCCAAAACTTTAAGAGCCAAGGGTAGTCCTCCACAATGTTGAACTACCTTTTTTGAAAGCTCCGCATAACCTTCAAGAGGATGGTCTTGTCTGAAGGCATGTTGAGTAAAGAGCTCTAGTGATTCATCGTCTTCTAATTTTTCAACGGCATACACCTTATGAGCTTCATGAGCCTTTAGCAACCACTTATCCCTTGTGGTTATGATGATTTTACTGCCCGGATAAAACTTTCGTGTTCCAAGTAGTGCATCCAATTGGTTCACCTCATTAACATCATCCAGCACAAGAAAAACTTTTTCACAACTGATTGCATCTTTTATCATAGCAGAACCTTCATCAACATTATAAACTTTTATCTTTCTCATCTTTAAAATTTCTGAAAGAATTTGTTTTTGTAAACCAAGCAAACCATTGGGTTGTTCCGAGGTCTCTCTAATATTTGCCAAAAAGCTTCTACAACCAAATCCTCCATTGTTTAAGTTATAAATATATTTGGCAATTGTTGTTTTCCCTATACCGCCCATCCCGCAAATTACATAGATATTGGCACTGGCTGATTCATCTTGTACCCACAGATTAATGCTTTTGGCTCGAGAATGTATTCCAACCAGATGGCAACCAAGATCCAAGGTTGTGTGATTTAATTTATCTGCAATTACTTTAACAATCTTTTGGATGAAGTTTGACTCATGCCTGAAAATTGCAGTATAAATAGTAGGAAATAAAGGATAGAAATTCTAACAGAAATTCAGATCAAATTGGTATGCTTTTGATGAAAATTCCTTCACTTGTTATTCCAAATTTATGATAATAATAAAATCACCATACTTCCTAAATGCTTTTTATTCCACCAAAATAGTTAAATAAAGTCCACCAAAATTATTCCAATAAAGTATGAAATGAATGGGAATGCGTTGGCAACCATAATTATTAGACTCCCAATCACCCATTTAAGCTCGGTCTTTGACATCTGTTTAGTCAGTTGAAGCACTCATGGACAATAATCTCCGATAAATCAATTAAAAGTTTCAGAGTTTACACATGTTCTTATAATCTCATCAAAGTACTAATAGTAACAACTAGTCACAGAAATAATTTTGACTTGTCCCAAATTATGAATTCTTTTGATATATAGCAGTCCAAGAGGACTAATCGGACTACAAACAAACATTTATTTTCAATAAATTATTCCATCCACTCTCAAAAGAATGTCTAAAAATACACTAGAATTTTGTCCACAAAACAAAAGGATGACTTTAAAATACACAAACCAAATCTATATAATAAAACAGAACCCATTTTGAATCTAAAAGCACAAAGACGGTTCAGATTTTTTCTATTTAATCTAATGACTCACATTTTATCTCACAAAAAAATTCTCGCCCAAATCAAATTTACCCTTACACTATAATAATAATAATAATAATAATAATAATAGTAATAATAGTAATAATAATAATAATAATAATAATAATAATAATAATAATAATAATAAAAAAAAAAAAATAGAACCCATTTTGAATCTAAAAGCACAAAGACAGTTCAGATCATTTCAACTTAATTTAATGGCTCATATTTTATCTCACAAAAAAATTCCCACCCAAATCAAATTCTCCCTTAATAATACCGATAATAATAATAATAATAATAATAATACCGATAATAATAATATTTATAATATTTATATTTTATATATATTTTTAATAATAATACAGATAATAATAATATTTTTATTTTTTGAATTTTAATTTAATTTTTCGTTATGCCGTGTCTTCAGACATAGACAATTACTGGTGTAAAATATGGTAAATACTAATTTACCCCAATGTGCACATATTCCCATGCAAACAGTCCACTCCCAAGTTTATTATGGTATTTGTGTGGGTCATAACAAAGGGTACGAACGAATTTTATGCTCAATCCTCTAACTTGTCAACCTTAATTTGTGTGCTAATTGCACTTTTTAGATATCCTTTAGCGGAAAGAGTGTGTAACAATTTGTTCTTTGTTTGAACTAAATGTCTTGATTATAAACAATACCAAAGTAGATTAATCTAGTTATTTATATTTTAATCTGACGCAAGGAACTACATAGTAACTAGTAAGTCAAATCTTCTACTACATGAAATTTTACCCCTTTTCTCCCCTTTTATCATTTGATCTCTACAAGATGCATATCTGCTTAGCAGTAAAGGGCCTTTGTATTGATAAAGAACAACGAATAGCTTCAAACAACAGTTGTTGCATTTTTATAATTACCAAATTCATTTGCAAAGATGAAGAAAATCTACAGTTGAATTCAAAGAAAAAACTTAAGTAAGGACCTCGGAAGAATTTACCCATTAGCTTGGTTTTGTATGTCCATTCCTGCCAAATCTGCAACTTCTCTAAGTGCTTCCCTCCACCTCTTCACCTTGTCCATCCTTTCCCTTTTCATCTCATTTTCAGTTTCCGCATTGAATTGCTCTTCATACTTCCTAAACGCTTCTTCAAATCGCCCCTTTTGCTTCCTAACCTCGGAAGGATCCACGTGATAGAAGACAGGTAAAACAACCTGTCCAAAGGTCCTCCTGCAATCAAGAATCATCAAAAGTTCATCAAGGCACCAGCTAGAAAAAGCATATTCCTTTGATATGATAACTATAGAAATCCTTGACCGTTGGATTGACTCCTCCAATTCTAACTTAATATTTTCTCCTCTCTTTATTTCATCATCATCCCTAAAAGTGCGAAATCTTGCTTGGACCATGGCCGTGTAGAGATGATCCAGAAAAGTCTTACGAACATCTTCGCCTCTAAAACTCAAGAACACATCATATGTACATTTAGAGGAGGAAGATGAGGCTTCTTGAGCTCTTACAACAGCCATGAACTAAGTGATCTAGCTCTAACAAACTAATTGCAGAACTTGTTGATTTATACCACAATGATTGTAGTAGACTATATAATACTGAATACATGAAAGTCAATGAATTAATCAAAGTCCTATAAAAAGACTAAATAAAGGGGTAGAAGTCGATACCCTCTTTAAGAGGGAATTTTCCTAGTCATTTCCTGAATTCAAAGCAAGCGGGCAATTGGGCATGTAAATTACAAATTGCATATCCCTCACCATCCAAAATGAGACCCACTTCTTGACTTTTTGATTTTCTACTCCCTTTTTATCAAATTCTGGATATAGACGATAATCTAAAAAATAAAATTGCTAAAATCCCAATCCACTGATCATTTAATTTGCTGAATAGTACAATTAATTACCAGTACATATCTATAGAGGATGGAAATTAGAACCAAAGCAAGAAATGGGGAAAAAAGTAATTAGTTGAGAAAAATAAAGATTAGATGATATTGATTTTGCTTATACTTTTGTGGTTTTGACTAACGATCGCTATAACAATATAGTCGGGAATCTCACTTTCTGTTGAGCGTGCAGGGTTGCAAGGGGCAACACCCCTGAAAGCCAATCGTAATATGTATTTGGATTTGGGATTTATTAGTAATCCGGTCTTGCGTTTTACCGATGTATTGGCCTCATAGGTTTGAGTCTAAGATATAGCAGTTAGAATTTTTAATTACTATATAAACTTTGTATTAGTGTGTCGATTATTGTAGAGTATGCGAGACATCTAATGAATACTCAGACAAGCAAGACAAACTAAATTAGTGAACCTGAGTACCGCTCTTCATCTATTTTGTGTGAGATTGTTGTGTAATTCGATATTAAATTCTAACAAATGAAAATTAAATCATTGAGTAAGAATGCTCATTCTTATCTTAAGCGGAAGCTCGGATAGAATGTGATGAAGATTTGAATTTCTCTGTTGATATCCCCATTCCCAGATATTTCTCTTCTCCATTTTTCAAGTGTTAGTCCAACAGTAGAGTTCATTGGTCACTGTTGTTTGGTTCTCTGTTTTTGTTTCCTTTTATGCTTTTTTATTTTATTTTTCTTAGTAAGAAGAATGAATGTTTAGGTCGAGTTTTTGATTACTAGTTGGGTGGATAAGTATTGGTGTTAATTATTTTGAAAAAATGTATAATAAATGGGGAACCCTCTTATAAATATATCTAATCTTTTGTTAATATATTTTACAATTGTAATTCGATATAAAGTTGTCACAATATATAACAAGACTCTTTTAATAATAATATAGTCTTTTGTTGTTAGGTTTTTACTCAACAAAAAGATGAATTCGATTAAAAGAACACGAAGAGACTTAAAATTTTTATTTAATGTTTTAGTTTTGTGAATTAAGAATGTAAGAGTAATTTATTTTCTTTATTCTTATTTGTTTGTAAATATATAAATTAATAAGGAATTAAATTACTATAACCATGTCTTGAATCTCGTTTTAACTTTTAAACAAATGCAAGCTCAATAAGTCAAAGTTGTTAAGCTCGTTTATAACTCTAATAGCAAAAATAATTTTTCCTTGATTCTTCAAGGCAATATAATTGAAATATAACTGTATAAGTTCCTCGAAAATAAAAGTTTAGTGATTTTTCTTGATTCTAATATTATTCTAAAAAGTTACCGAGTAAAGGTGATTTATTACGACTAACTTAAAATTAAATTAAAACAAGGAAGAAGATTATATGACCAGTAATTTTATGTCGAATGTAAATTACGATTAGCGTGTAACTAAAAATTATAAAATAAAATAATAATAATATATGAATCTTATTATCTTATATTTCATGTATCTACTACATATATTATTATTTAATTTAGGGACACTCCTATTTAAAATGATTATAATTTTCATTTCGGGTCTTAACTTCTCTTTAATTTTCTGTTTGGACTTGGGTAATTCGGGAACAACCCAAACAATACTCCAAAGTCCAAACCTTGAATCCATGCAACCCAAACACCAAGTGCTATCATGATAGAAATAGTAACTGAACAAATTCTGAAAAGTAATTGGGTGGTTGTATGTATAAAAGGTTCCTAGCTTGTCTTCTTGGGTTGGGCATAGAAGAAGGTTTGTGTTAGAGCCTTAAAAGGTCCTCGTTTGGGCTTGTTGGCCCAAAATGGATCTCGTTTTCTTGAAATAAATAATTGGTTGATTGCGGTTAAAGAAACTAGTAAATGCTCTCTTGGCAACATAAAGTGATTAATACCTTCACTAAAAATAAATAAATAAATCAATAATAAAATTTTACTTTTAGAGTTTAATATTGAAAAAATAATCCAAAAAAGAATATCCAAATGCACAGTATTGAATGCATGCCAAAAAAAAAATAATGTATTCAAAAAAAATTAACCAACTATATTTTTGCTACCACTATAAATGCTTATACATTATTACTACCACTAAAAGTAAACTAAAACAAAAAGAAAATTTCAAACTAATTGGGCTTAGAGCATGTTTGTTTGTAGGACTAAATTACAAGAAACTATTAGTCTTTTGGATTATTTTTTCAAATTAGATTAAATATGACTATTTTATTAATTGTTTGTTTTGCTCCAAATTATTGCTCTGGACTAGACTAGTAGTCCAATTCAACATTTATTTTAATCAAATAATTGCATTTAAATATTAAACTATTTGTTAAAAAGACTAAAATATTATGATCAAATAATTTCAAGTATACCCATCAAAAAGCATCTTCTCCTCCACTCAAGACAAAATCATTACTATTAACACCAATTAATAAAAAATTAAAGAAAAATGTAATGATATTTAACCTTAACTCTAAAATTTGAAAAAGATAAGATAGAATTAAAACTAAATAGTCTTGCAAAAGTAATTTTAAGATTTGTAAGAGATGAGAAATGAGGATTTGTTCTTGTTAATAAAAATCAAGTTAAATAAAAAGAATTGTTGATTGTGGGAATATCTCACCTTCGAAACTTATGGAGTCCCCGCATAAATCCTGGAACAAGCTCGCTGTTGTCCAGTCAACACCATCTTTATTCTTTTGGCCTTGTGGCGATTCCTCGTTGTAAAAATACTGACGGCTGCCCTTGTAGCAGAGCTAATACACTAATGTGCTCTACTGAAAGGATGACAAGTCTCCACCAATGACATTTTTCGAGGAAAGGTACATGAATTTGTGTTGGTCCTCTTCTTGCTTACTGTAGACAAGGCCGATACCACATTCCTTTACTTGAACACAATCCCCCACATCTATTTTAACATCAATTAAGTCGCTACTCCCCAATTGACTGCCAAATTTCCAGTGGCTTAACCGAAGCAAATCTTCATCAGCTTCTGGAATACCAAAGCATAGAGGGTCGTATACCCAGTGGAGATCCTTTGTCTTAGTGCTGATTTTAGTATATAGTGGGGATGGAAACAAATATTCCTCCTTGTTGGAATGTGCATATACCAAGTATAAATTCAAGCCTTGGATCTTAGGATTATCAGGCAGTGAAGTATTATTATGAGAATAAATTTTATTTGTAGTACGAGTTTTATTTAAGAAGTGTCTTATTTTTAATAGGAAGATAAAAGTTTTGGATACTCTATAAATAAAGTATTATGTTTAGTTGTTGGAGGATAGCACAACCAAAAGTCATGTAACATTTTAAGAGTTGAGAAGTGTTATGAATGGATTTTGTATTGTTTGTGTGAAGGAGAGGGTTTTTGTAGTTTTTATATTCTGTGAAAAAAAAAGTTATATTTTGGGAGAGAGGGTTTTATAGCTTTTATTCAGTGTAAAAAGTTTTGTCGTGGTGTTGTGTAACCTCAAGTTTTAGGGCGTAAAACTTGGGAGGAATTATTGTAAACCCATCATTATTATTGATATAGTGGGGATTCAAAGTTTGACCTATGATTTTTTCTTTTAAGAGTTTTTTACATTAAATCTTGTGTTGTTCTTTTCTCTTTATTTTATATTATTTAGTTTGTATCGACTTAATTCCCAACAAGTGATATCATGAGCTAGGTTGATTGAATCCAAGATAGAAGGAAACTAGTTGCACTGGTATGACAAATAAATAGAGTGAAGAGTGAAGGAGTTGGAAATGTTCATCATGACGTTGATGAATAAAAAAATTTGCGCTTATGGATAATCACCGTTACAGTCGTTAGATGATGAAGTTGATAGAGATACGCGCAATGATGATTCAGATGATGCAGATAGTGTAGATATAACCTCAAGTTTTAGGGCGTGAAATTTTAGAGGAATTATTGTAATCCCGTCATTATTTTGATATAATAGAGATTTGGAGTTTAGTTTTTGATTTTTTTCTTGTTGTTCTTCTCTCTTTATTTTATATTATTTGGTTTGCATCGACTTAATTCCACACAATAACTCCATTCTTTTGTCATTAAACCAGTCTGGAACCTCTTTCCCAAGAAAAAATGTGTTAAAAATACCAAATTCATACATTCCCTATTCATATTACTCATAATGTGATCACGACCCATAAAGTACTACTCCCATTGCCCCATTTTATTCAACATAAATTGACTTATATGCTCAAATTGATCATTTTTAAATTAATAAATCGTATTGTTTTCTTAATATAAGCGAAGAGACTATAATTTAAAGTAAACTACATAGGATTCAATACTAATCCAATTTGACTATTATTTAAATCAATAGATTATACTATCTCATTTCCGTTATGTAAGTCATTTTAGAAGAATTTTTTCCCACCAATATAAGACGTACGTTTTTTTACATATCTAGGAGAAAAAATCTATTCATTTCTACTTAGCCCCTAAAAAATCTTATCAATCCAATAAATCTAGTTCTAGGTAATTCTTCTCCCCTAAATAAATATTACATTCCTCCTAAAGTATTTCATTCTTCTTTTCTCCAAAAAAAACTCTTCGGTTTCTCCTCTTTCAATTGTTTTTTTCTATGAGTTGTCATTATATTATTAATCCATCAATGAATTCTTTCACTTTATACTTTCCTCCATAGTTATTTTATAGAGAAAAAAAAATAGAAGGAACATTTCTGTAAATTAAAAGTAAAAAGAAAAAAATTAAAACCAGAAGGTTTCAAAATCTACAAATTTGACATGGAGGGGGATGTTTAAAATTTAAAAGAAAATTTTGAAAGGAGATAAGAAGAGGTTATGGAGTAAAATGATATTGAAATTATTAAGAAACGGGTTAAATCACTTTTTCATTAGTATACTCAACCCTAATTTACAAATGTATTATTGAACTGATTTTTTTTATTATCGGATCATTGTATTGATTTTTTTTTTACAAAACTCAAAATTTTCGCCAAAGAGTTTTAACCATTTTACAGAAAAATGACGTGACAGTAGTAATTTACAAATGCATCATTGAACTGGAGATCGATTTACAGTTGCATTACCGAAAAAGAAAATAATAATAATAATAATAATAATAATAATAATACCCTCTCTGTTACACAAAAAAAGAGAAAAAAAATTAGTTTTGCTTTTTAAAAATTAATTTGTTGTATTTTAAAAATAAATTTTGATTTAATAATAATAATAATACCCTATTCCTTACACAAAAAAATAAAAAAATAAAAAAATAAAGTTACGAACGTATGTTTTCGTTGCGGTTGGTTCACTTTGCCCGTTTCGTTGCGAAAAAGCATAAAAATTGTTGCCTAAATCTGTTTTCATTGTTGATTGTATTCTTTTTAGCAACGATATTCGTTGCTAATTATACTATTTTGCAACGACATTATGATTAATCAGCAACAATAATGTTTGAACTTCCAAGATTTGAAACTGGAGCACTGCTGCACTGGATAATTTGTATATTATGTTGATTTTCCCGTTACGTGCACAAGTGCATGACTTGATTAAATAGACGGATTTCAAATTGGAATGGATCTTCCCTAATTCTCGACCAAGACTATATGGTGACTGCATTTCTTAGACAATTAATGCATGTTAACATCACAAATACTAAACTTGAAACAAAAGAGATCCTTAAATCCAACACTTCTGCCTAAAAGAAGCTATTGGAACTGTGATAATTTGGTTGTTTATCCTCACTCAACAATAAGAATGATATAAATAGTAAACCCATGCCTAACACAATTCGCAGCACCCAATCCATCAAGCCTATATACCCAAAAGGAAGTTGAGGGGTTGCAGCTTCTTCTTTTGCCAAAAAGTAAGTTGGTGTCGTGCCGGGGGGTGGGGGGAATAGGAATTATGGACTTGCATTCTGGGATTCATTTACTTGAGCAATTCATGTGTTTGTTGCATTGGAAAAATTACAAGTTGCAGATTCTGTTTTCTTAACCGTGGATTTTATTCGGTGATAACTATTGTTGCATAATATTCTAAATTCAGCTTTCTATGTGTAATGATTTTGTCACTTATTCATGCAATGACATTTGCAAAAAATAGTAGGACCCACCACTTACATGGTGGGTCCCACTATTTTTTACAAAGGTCATTGCATGAATCATTGAAAAATATCATTACTCATACCTGTTTCCTTCTAAATTTCATACACATTATACTAAAAAATGTTCTATTAATACAACTAAGTTTCCTCGCTTGCAAAAATGAACGAATCTTGATAGTGTGATTGTTATTTCAGTACTTGGATTTATTTCTCACATGGGTTGATGGCTTAAGTGTAATGACCCAGAAATTCACAAGACTGATTAGTATGGTCTTATGAGATTGATGTGATTTAAGGCTACGCTAATCCTTGGAAGAGGAAGTAGTGGATATTAGATTTGAGGAAATTTTAAGCTTTTGAGGATTCGAGCGAAATTTGAGGTTTAGATATAAAGCTAACCCTGGTAAAGTGATGGGCGATCACTGGAAAATGAATTTGAGTTCTGTCATGATTGGACTATGATAATAATTATAAAATAATAAGTAAAACAATGCCTATGTTAAAATAATAGATAAGATTGATCGGCGGGGCAAATGTTGTAAGGATGTAGTGCTAATTCCAAGGATGGAATCATTTGTAAGGATTAAGTTAAAAACTTAATCTGAGAAAAATAATTGTTAGGAGTTTAAAACCTAGAATTGGTTGAAGGGGTATATGATAAGGCATACACTAAGTTAAGTATCTATATAGTATATAGGTGCAGAAAACATGATGAGGAAGAATTACCCTCATATTTTGGATTTACCTTATATTAAAATTTCGGGGACGAAATTATTATAAGGGGGGAAGAATGTAGCGACCCGAAATATTTTAATATAGAGAAATGGAATTATTGGCTGTAATTGTAAATTTATAGAGGATTAAATTAAATCATTATATGATGGCTTGGTTTATTTAATTATGTGTTGAAGTAATTAAAGGAATTTAAGGAAGGTTCAATTAATGGGTTAATTAAATTAATGGACCAACCTAGGTTGTATAGTATCAAAGTTTGATAGGGTAAATGAACTATGTGATATTTAATTAAATAGCTAGCAAGTTAAGCTGGATGGGTAAATTAATTAATATGGTTATTAATTAATGAGATTTCGTAAACATTAATAATGTTATATTTATTCCATTGGGAAAGTTATTGATAGTGGGGTATTAATATTTTATATTTCCACTAGGAATTTAATTTGGGCAACCCAAAGCTTAGTTGCAATATAAGTAACAATTGGGCCACCAATTGTTTAATTAACAAAACAAATAGCAGCCCAGCCCAAGAGTAATAACATAACCCGGTGGAAAAGTAAGAGTGCCACTCCTTTAGGGACAAAACCTCAGAAAAAGCAGAGCACGCGCAGTTTGTGCAAAGCTCAAGGAATCAGTGCTGCGAAAAGAATGAACAAGTCAGGCATAGGGGAGGCTATAGGGTCCAACTCCTCAGAGTTGTTTAAGGCTGAGAGAGTGTTGTATAACCTCAGTCATTCCCTCATTTCCCCTTCGCGTTCATTTAGGCTAAGAGAGATATGGAGCTTGAGAAGTAAATGCAAACTTCAGAGGAGTTCATGTTGTTCGGAGAAGGCAGAATCTGAATGTAAATCATCTGTCAAAGATTAAAGGTATTATCCGGTTATTTTGATATTATCCTTATTTATTTAGCTAGTTTTATCTTATGTCGGATTAAGGAATCAGAATATGCTAGAGTTGCATATGAGGTGTTTAAATGAGAGTAATGTAAACTTGGTAGTCAAATGTTGTTGAAACTAGTTAATGATTGAATCAGAACTAGAATAATGGTTTCGATTATTTTACCCAGTCAACATTAAGAGTCTGAACCACAGTTGGTCTGTACTCGGTGTTCATGTTCATAAAACTTTAGAATGGACTGGTGTATTGACTTATTATTGGTTTAGATGTGGTTTTCGGTTGGGAGAAATCTGTGTTAAGGACCAAGAATGGTCCAGACGATACAAGGTTGGAGTAGGTATGGAAGAGTCTTTGTTTACTTTAGATAATCAGTTTTTGAAGTTATTCCCATATGCTCACCAAGTGTTTGATTAACAGTCTAAGAGAATCGAGGTGGTTAAACCTTTTGTCCAATGATTTGTTTTCAAAATCAGAACCTCTTTAAGTAATATGTTAGACGTTTTGTTAGTCTAAAGAGTAAACCAGAAAGGTTAAAATGAGTTTTGGTATGTTGTATGAAGCTAGTGTAAATCTGGGAATTTTCCTTAGTTGCGGTAAGAATCGTAGAGTGGTTGCACTCTGATCGTAGAGCTCACCCTTCAGCCAATGAATGACTTAACCAAGTCAGGAGAAAGAATAGTAGGGTAAACTTGAAAATCGTAGAGTGACCTCAATCGGAAATCGTAGAGCCCACTATAATATTGAGAAAGAACTAAGCCGTGAGCTTAGGTGTAAATCATAGAGTGACTTCGTTTAGTTACTCGGTAGATCGTAGAGTAAGCTCGCACAAGGGATCGTCGAGCAGTCTAAACCAGACTTGTGAATCGTCAAGTGGTTCCCATTCACAAATCGTAGAGTGACCCTAGTCACTGAAAATCGTAGAGTGACACTAGTCACTGAAAATCGTAGAGTGACACTAGTCACTGAAAATCGTAGAGTGACCCTAGTCACTGAAAATCGTAGAGTGACCTCAATCAGAAATCGTAGAGCCCACTATAATATTGAGAAAGAACTAAGCCGTGAGCTTAGGTGTAAATCATAGAGTGACTTCGTTTAGTTACTCGGTAGATCGTAGAGTAAGCTCGCACAAGGGATCGTCGAGCAGTCTAAACCAGACTTGTGAATCGTCGAGTGGTTCCCACTCACAAATCGTAGAGTGACCCTAGTCACTGAAAATCGTAGAGTGACACTAGTCACTGAAGATCGTAGAGTGACCCTAGTCACTGAAAATCGTAGAGTGGCCTTAGTCACTGGAAATCGTAGAGTCCACTCGAGATCGTAGAGTGCTTTGTACTCGCCGAGTCGTAGAACAGTCTGGACCAGTCTTGGAAAATCGTTGAGTGACCCCCACTCGACGATCGTAGAGCTGCCAGCCCAGACAGTGTGTTCAGGCCCTGAACCTCGGTTCAGTCGCCGGTTTCAGGAAATGTTTTATTAATTAAAATATTATTAACAGATTAATAATATTAGACAATGAGTAATTAATATCAAATGATTAATGGTAACGATAAAGGTTTCATTGTAATTGAAACAAGGTATTTAATTAATTATTGTGCAACAATAATTAAAGTGAGTTATATTCAATAATGAATAAGGATGAGTAAGTAATTAATTATTATTTAAGAGGTATTAAATAATAATTAAAGAATGATAAATATAAAAAGGTAGTTACTTATTTCTTTTAAACAAATAAGGGTGATTAATTAGTTAATTACTATTTAAAGGATATTAAATTAAATAATAATAAAAGGGAATTAAGGTTAATGAAATAATTGTTTATGTGAAGGTAAATAAACAAGTAAAGTTAAGTGAGTAAATTGTTTATTTAATTAATATTAAATAAATAATGTGAAGAAATTAAAGGAATAATGAAGTGATTAAACAATTTATATTTAAATTGTTTAAGTCTTTAAATTTACTAAAGGTGTAAATTATTATTAAATATTTAATGGTGTTAAAATATTATTACCAGATTAATAATATTGGTAATCGAGAGAATATTATTAAGGGATTAATAATATAAGTAACCAATTAAGGTGGTGTTCCGTACTTGAGTACAGTTGGTAACGTAGTTATGTATTATTAATGTATAATAATACTAATCCGTAATTAAAATATTATCCAAGGAGGATAATATTGTCTAATAAATTTTGAGTTAATAGATAAGAACTGCCGTGTGGTAAAGTCAATTCTTTTGTGAATGACAACTAAGTTCTCATGCACCTTCCTAATTGGCAGGCAAGCGTTTTAGGGCTTGCGGATGCAGTAATTGGAATTGTATGAGCGTTAGTGATGGAACGCAGGACTTCAGACTGGTAGCGTAAGTTAATGCGCGTATCAGGCAAGTCTTTCAGTGATATTTGCTATCCCTACAAGTTTTCAGTGCTATGTGTTATTTGCATAAAGTATTATGTGTGCACTTGTAGTATATGCAAAATGATTTCTAAATTTGTCTGTGTACGGTCATATGATGTTAATAGCTGATATAATTAATGCTATGATTTGTAATGTGTTATATGAGTTATATAACCTGGATATATTGACATGCATGGTAAGCATGGGTAGATTTTATAAATGCAACGCATGATAAGCATGATGCCTATATAAATGCCAAGCATGGAGCATAAAGCATAAATTAAATATAACCTACGTGTTATGTGTTAGCTGTTGGACTTGCTGAGCCGTCGTGCTCATTCTTGCTTAAATTAACATTTTCAGCGAAGGGCGAAGAGTTCGAAGATTCCGATAATCGCAAAGAGGATGTGCGAAGTTTATTTTATTAATAAAGGTTGTCACTAGAACTGTTTAAGGTTAAAGTTGCATTTTGTGGGAATAATTACCATTTGGTACCATCCCGGATGTAAAGCCTTGTAATAGTATTGAAAGGTAGTTGTAGTTAACACGAGTGTTAATGTTTTGTAAACTCGTGTAATTAAAAGCAGTGAGTAAATAGTCATGTCGACTTATTGTTAGGATGCGAGTTTTGTTGCCCACAATTGGTTGTAATACACTAGGTCGTGGAATAAATGATCTGGGTTGTAGGATTCATGTAAAGATTGCGATTCTGAGACAAGGTTAAGTAAATGTCTTAAATTTTAAATTTACCAAGTTTTAACAACATGATTTTATTTAAATGTTGTGGTTCTAGGAGAAGGTTGTTCGTGTAACGACTTAAACTCAGGATTGAGGTTACTTTTGACGGACCAGATCCGGGGTTATTGGAGACGGATTTTGGGGCTGTCACATTAAGGAGGAGAATCTCGCTTGCCGGTGAAGGAGAAAATACCATGGATTATTCAGTTATAACGGAAACATTTCCGGTTTGTTTTTAAACTTTTTTTTTGTTTTAAAAAATAATTTCTTCTGGTTATGATACTAATAGTTTTTTCTTCTAGGCAGAATTCATCAAACAGGCTATTAGTATTTTTTTTTTGGGAGGGAAGGGGTTTCTTAGTTTTGTCTTCCTTCAAAAATTTCTTCCCCCAACAATGTTATTCTTTAGGATGGTATTGACTGTAGAGCATGGCAAGGTAACTTGCCCAAAATATCGGCAACTAAGCAAGCTTGTAGGAACTAGGAAGAGGATGTGCCTGCATATTATGTTGTACTGGACTAGTCTGTCACACATAATTCTCTTGATACAAATTGCTGACAGGTGGGTGACACAACTTAGGTAGTGGTTTTAGTGTTGAGAGATTTATTGGTTAACAGAGGGAGCCAGTGACATAGAGAGAGAATGAACTTACTGAGGAAGAGAGAAGACTATGAGCGGCTGCTTTTTGTTCTTTTCCCTCTTTAAAAAATTCAACAATTTGTGTTCAGTTAACCAATTAGATAATGCATATTTGGGTACATAGGCTTGATGGATTGCGTGCTGTGAATTGTGTTAGGCACGGGTTTGCTATTCATAGCATGCTTAGTGTTTACCAAATTATCAGTTCCAATAGCTTCTTTTTGGGCAGAAGTGTTGGATGTAAGTATCTTTTTTGTTCCAAGTTTAGTATTAGTGATGTTAACATGCATTAATTGTCTAAGAAATGCAGTCACCACAGTCTTGGTCGAGTTTTAGGGAAGATCCATTCCAATTTGAAATCCTTCTATTTAATCAAGTCACTTATGCACTTACCGAAAAAATCAACATAATATACAAATTATCCAGTGCAGCAGCGCTCCAGCTTCAAATCTTGGAAGTTGCACCTAATGGTGGTCTTTAAGAAAATTCCTGTTGTGAAATGTAACTAGGTCCAGCCTCTCTTAAGACTCGGTCTTACTCAAAATTTTCTCGTCCAAGGAAGTAATTACACATCGCAACATAAACGTTATGACTTATGATGGTAAATTGTTACTTATTACTTCTAGGCAATATCATTTACCTCCTACTGTGTTAGCATTCGGAAAAACTTCCATATCCTAAACAAGGATGTTCACCTTGAAAATTGTGGTAGCTAGTTATTCATAATTATGTATCCTTGCAACCTTCACTAATTCAAACCTGCTCCGTGAAGATGAGATGCATGCAAAATTTGATTGGACTTAACAGTCCCCAAAATTCTATTCATAACTAGAACCAGAAGAAAGTTGGCAGCATTTATTTGTTTAACTGGGATCTTGTTGTCTGTAAAATGCCTTTCAGATTGAATTCTTGACATCAATAACTTAATTAGTCATGTGTTATATTAATATAACTTTGTATGTTTCTATTCCAGTGGGCATCTGATTACTTATCACCTCAGTTGAAGCACATAGACAGTTTGTTGCAAATGCATCGCTACTGGGCCCGTTTAGAATTTGTATATGGGAAAAGATATAATTGCAGCCCGTGGAGTTTGGGAAAGTTTGCTTAAAAGCAGGGTTGTTAATAGACTTATTTGTCTTGGCAATTATTGGAATGTTCTTTCTTTTTCTTTTTTGGCAAGTATCATTTTCATATATTTATTTTTTAATAGATTTGTTTTACTTTAAAGTGGCTCCATGTTGGAAGCCTGGCGAGGTTATTTAGCAATGGAAATTGAAGCTGGGCACATAAATGAAGCTAGATCCCTTTATAAACGATGTTACAGTTGAAAGTTTTCTGGAACAGGCTCAGAGGTATGTCATTTATTCATCGTCTTATAAATATTCCAATCAACTTGATCATACTGGGTTGTCACTGTCCTGTCCCTTGCTTAGGATTGTCACTATCCCTCGCTTTGGGTGTAATATATTATATTTATATAAACATGTACGTGCAAATCTCTCAAAATTAGTTTTAAAAAAAACTCCAAAATATAGTGCTCTATCTTTTCAAGACAGGTAGTAACTTATAACCTATAGTCTAATCTGCTCTTGAATTCAAACCACTTTTATAATACCTTTACTATATTGTGTTTGCAAGTTGGTAAAGAAAAGATAGTTTATGTTTCAATATGCTATTATCATATACCTTAGATGTCTTAAATATATTATGCCATATACTGTGAACAAACCCTAGAAGCAAAATGAATATATCATGCCTAATACCAGACCCTATAAGAATAATGAATTTTTGTGGGTCTGTGTTCGTGGGAATTTATGATCATGTTGTTTTAACAATTAAGTTGTATAAAGATTAATTATTTTAACAAGAACCTTATATAGTGATTTTAGTTAGTGTAAACCTTGTGATATCAATTACTTGGTTGCTACACGTAAACTTCGTCACAAAGTACAATTATAGCCTTATTATTTCCTTCCCGATTCCTTGTGGACTATGATGCTCTTGGGGAGCAAACCTAGGGCTGTAAATGGTAACCGGAAAATTCGTATTCATCCGCATTCGTATTCGGAAAAAAACGGATATTATTCGCATTCGGAAAAAAACGAATATATCCGTATTCAGTTTAAAGGTATCCGCAAATAAACGGATACGAATACGGATATAGGCGTATTCGTATTCGTTTAACATCCGTCCGTAAATATATCCGGCGGATAGCGGATATCCGGAATCCGATATCCGAATTCGGATCCGTATCCGGAATTCGTATCCGAATAACTTATATATATATATAAAATAAGCAAAATAATTTCTTTTAAGTTTTAAGTGATCTTCCTAATATAATAATTAGTTTTCACTATCATACGAAAATTATTTTTAAAATATGTCATTTCACTTCTAAAAAGTTGAAAATAACACTTTTATTATAATATTAATAAATTGATTTAAGTATAGTTAAGGAATTTTTACTATTATAAAGTTAAAATATCTCAAATGTATAATTTAACAAGTGTTATAAATATCATTTAACAAGTGTTACAATATAACTTTTGGATCATTTAACAAGTGTTATAAATGTTATAAATATCATTTAAATGTTATAATTATAGATTATAAATATTCATACACACTATAATATTGCTCTAAACATATAAAACGGACATCAACTTATTAATGGACATCAAACTTTAATAAGTAGAGCATTCATTTTAAAATTTAGGATTTTAAAAATAATAAAAATTTATTTAAATTGTAATTTAGAGTATTGATTATTGTATTTATTAAAAATAAATAAATTAACATTCATTCATTAATGAACTATACATTAAAACTTATTATTTTTTCCCTTTATTCTAGTTATATATAGTGTTACAATATATCTAAAATACATTATTTAACAAGTATTATAAATATCATTTAAATGTTATAATTGTATATTATAAATATATGACAACTACAATATTACTCCAAATTAACACATAAAATGAGCATATACTTATTAATGGATATCAAAATATTAATAAGTAGAGTATTTATTTTTGAATTTAGGATTTAAAAAATAATGAAAACTTATTTGAATTATAATTTAGAGCATTGATTATTGTATTTATTAAAAATAAATAAATTAACATTCAGTCATTAATGAACTATACTTTAAAATTCATTATTTTTTCCTC